>JAQMYM010000005.1:7275026-7304061 GCA_030014255.1 Parauchenoglanis ngamensis | reverse complement strand
TATATATAAATATAGCGAGCGAGATTGGGTGGGCAGCGCACACCGTTCCGCATTTCACCATCTCACAACAAACCGTAACAGACGATTAAATGCTGGGCCTTTCAGTGTGTGTAATTGCTGGCAGCTGAGTCTGATGGGTGTGTAGAGTTGGAGGATGTGTGGTGCTCGGGGGATGTTTTGTTGTGTTTTTGTGCATGTTGAGCATTGCACACCCTTGCTTATCCTGTCAGGTCCAAGGAGAGAAGCATGGCTCATTGATAAGCCGTCTTTCTGATTGTCACGCAAAGTTCATGCACTGATAAATCTGTGTTGCATATGCATTAGAGGTCTAGCACAATACCAGTATCCATATATCTAACTGTTTTGTTCTTCAAATATTTTTATTTGGGCATGACCTGAAATGGAAGATTGTCTGCGATAGAACCAATTTAGATGCACACATCTGCGAACATTTCTGACAATAGTGGCGGACTTGTTTTTATCTGCGTTTCTATAATTATCTGTTCAGTTCAAATAACGTATTCAGATTTGGTTATATCCCCGTTCACATAAACAGATGTTTTATATTACAGAAGAGCAGATAATAAATGATGCTTAGCAACCGTTTAGGCGTATTAAGTGTTTAATCGTTAGTCTTCAGTTAGTTGGGCGGATTTATGCGCAAGTTTGTTGTCAGGCTTCCTAGCTGTCTTTTCTCTTTTCTCTTTGCCACCTCCACTCTGGCCCTATTGATTCCCTTTCACATTGTGAGGGTCCCTGCAGCGCTGATCGCAATCTGTTAATTAATGTATCCCCCAGCACGCGCAGCCAGTGTTCGCCCCTCTGATAAGGGAAATTAAACACTCAGGTACCCCTTTTTCCTTTTGCCTCTCCTTCTCTCCTCCATTCTGTCTCTTGCTCACCGTGCCACCACTCGTAGGTGTCACACGCCGAGCAGATAAACATCACCCTCTTCAACTCTTCCTCAATCAAATCATTTATACGAAAGAGGGAAAACATTGGAGGCAGGTATGCTGTGTGACCCAGTCAATACTGTAATCTATCACCTTCCTAATCACGTGGGGGCAGACAGGACTGCAACAGTAAACTTGTAAAAGCAATCATTTTAATCATCAGACGCTGCAACCAGCGCTAATATACTGTCAAGATGGAGATGCCTGGCAGGCACTGAGCAAGGAGAAAGAAAAGAAGGGAGGGGGTTTCAGTGCTGGCAGAGGCTGTGAAGAGTTTATTGACAGGTGAGGGCAGAGGAAAAAGGGATGAGATGGTTATCAATGCATCCCCATGACACACTGTGTCTTTAACCACATTGAAATCAGTTAGCTTGTCAGGGTTTAGTGATGGGCCTTACTCAGGCATTTTTGTTTGTATTTTTTTAAATGCAATTCATTGCATTTCTCAGACTCCAAAATGATTCTTCTTCTTCTGAAACAATTTAATATTTGACAATACCACTGAATTTATTATAAAAATATGAGGGTCATAGGCAAATCACATTTATATATAAAAGACTTTCTTGTTAGTAACTCTGGAGCAGGCATGACAAAATGAGTACCATTTGTCTTCTGGGTCTCAGGTTTTTCCAGCTTGTCTCTGGGAGATCAGATGAGTCTACTGCAGAGTGCTTGGATGGAGATTCTGATCCTGAGCATCGTCTTCCGCTCGCTGCCCTACGAGGACGAGCTGGTTTACGCCGAGGACTACGTGATGGACGAAGAGCACTCCCGGCTCACGGGCCTGCTGGACCTCTTTGTCTCCATCCTACAGCTTGTCCGCAAGTACAAGAAGCTGAAGGTGGAGAAGGAGGAGTTTGTCACACTGAAGGCCATCGCTCTCGCCAACTCAGGTATCGCTGAGGCCACACCAATGACCGACTACTATTGTATTATATAAGAATGGTTTAATATTATAGAGTAATCCAGAAAATATGGGGATATTTTACAGTTTCAGATTGACACTGTCATTATATTGCCTATAACAGTAATACTTCTCTGAAATCATAAATTTTGTTAATTTTCATGTTTCTCTGTGAGAAAATAGCGGTCGAATGGTTGTTTAAACTCTAAAACTGCCTTGAAAGATTCAGCAAATTGAACAGAATAACCCAAGAATAGACTCCATCCTGAATGTTCTCTAATCTGCTCCATCTTGATGTGGCCTTCTAAATTGATACAGCTGAGATAAACATGAAGGACACATAGAAAGAGAAAGCGGGCGAGGGAGGAGGGAGCACCGAGCTTTTAATTGAACGCCTTCCGTGTTGTGGCATTCCTCCATTCGTTCTCTCTCTATCTCCATAACAGTAGCCACGGGGCCCTGCAGCCACAGGAGATAAATTTAGCATTTCATTAGGAGCACAGGGGCTGTCAATAAAATGTGTTAAGTCGAATGGAATGAGTATCAGGGAGTGATGGGCCTCGTTTGTTCCGGGGGAGAAGACGAGGCTCCCATATCGACAGCATGCTTTTCAGAAGGCACGGTCTGTCCCTCTCTGATCAATGTCTGGACAGAGCCCGCGAGCAAGCACTCTCTATCCCTCTATCTCCCTCCATCCCTCTCTCTCTCTCTCTGCCTCTCTTTTTGTTTGCCAGAAAAATGAAAAATGCTGAGGGTGGGCTTTGCTTTACTTTCGGATGACAGACCTTTTGCAGAGAGGTGGGGCCTGGAGGATCCGGGTGGGGGGAAGAGCAGAGCGTGCCGAGAGCTCGAACAAGGGCTCTGTGCAAAGGCTCTCGTGGGACTGCCTCTGTCTGACAGCTGTGAAAATTCATAGCGATTGATTTTGTAATTAGCAGTTTATCAATCGGATCGACGCGGCCTCTCTGATGGATTGCAAGGAAATTGTTTCTTCAAAGTTGTTTTTTTTAATGCTCCCCATACACACTCTCTCTCTTGGGCACAAATATATGAATGTTCCATCTTTTATTATTCTCTCTGAAGAATTCTATTTCTCTCTGTCCTGCTCTGACACACACATAAACAAAGCACATGTGGGAATGCATGTTAGAATAAACCCTAAGACCCTGTAAAGTACATATATCAAGGCAAATTGCACAAGCTCAGTATCATACGTTTTTGGGGTTAGTTCACACATTCGGAGCAGTTTAAAGCCACTGTCATGTATAAATGTAGCAAGAGTAAGAGTATAAAATCATTTTCTCAGAACAGTTATATTTCATTTGCGTAATGCATAGAGTTCCACACACAGCTTTTTCTCCCACTGACTGTCATCATCTCATTCTCTCGTTTCAAAAACAGTCTATTGTTCGCCACTAAGTGTCTCAAATGGTCAGAGTGAGAAATATCTCAAGGTCTTGGGAATGCAGCTGTTCCACTCAATGAATTTTAGAATTCTGAAATCTGTTTTCCTTTTTATTGTCCCACATGGTGAAATATTCACCAAGGTGAGATCAGCCAGGCAGCCAGTCACATCCTTCATCTGAGGTGTCAGACACTCCTTAACAACTGCTGTCTCAGTGTCTCTCTCCATGTGTGTGTGTGTGTGTGTGTGTGTGGTGTGTGTGTGTGTGGTGTGTATGTGGTGTGTGTGTGTGTGTGAAGATACAGAGAGGGGTTTCGCCTCCTAATCCTGCCCTTGTGTATTTAGTTACATAAAATATTTCATTTTACATAACAAAAGAGAATATTGGATAAAACAGTTATATATTAGTCAGAGCTCAGTTTCCTGAAAGAATCTTCAAAAATCCTAATTGGTAAAGATATCGATACGTATGAATGATATAGTTTGATGATGATTGTTGTGCTGTGATTCTTGGAAACAGACCCAGGTCCATTACACATATTCTTTTAGACTCTTTATACTGTATATTAATTGCAATATTTCCTGTGCCATGACATTTTACTTTTGTGAATAATAAATAAGCAGTTTTAAAAACTGTAAAAAAATTATACAATACAATATTATACAATACAATAAAAATATTTTAGATGCTATATCTATATAGAACACTACAGGAAATATAAATGAAAATTGATCATAGAATTAAATTATGATTTCTTTGTATGAAGACAGTGACTTACAGCCTCTGAACTATTGTAGGAAATAATAACTGTAGTCACATGGTACATAAATATATTGTGGTTCACTTAATGAGTAGAATTTTTAGATTTTTTTGTCATTTATGTTTTGCGAATGTTACTTATTTAGCTTTATTCATTAAATTTGTCATTTCATATCTGTGATGTTGAGGAAATTCATTACTGTTGGCTATGAAATGTTGTGTTAATGAATGTATTGTGTGTGTTTTCCGCTGTTAGACTCCATGCACATAGAGGACGTGGAGGCGGTTCAGAAGCTGCAGGACGCTCTCCATGAAGCGCTGCAGGACTATGAGAACAGCCAACACACAGAGGACCCGCGGCGGGCAGGCAAGCTGCTCATGACCCTGCCCCTGCTGCGGCAGACCGCCACCAAGGCCGTGCAACACTTCTACAGCATCAAGGTGCAGGGCAAAGTGCCCATGCACAAACTCTTCCTGGAAATGCTGGAGGCCAAGGTGTGAACAGGCCGAGCTACGACGGCCAGGACGTTAAGAGACACGCTAATTGAGAAGAGACAAGAGGAGAGACCATACTGTTGATTGACAAGCAGGTTACAGACTCGCCTCTCTCCCTCTCTGTCTTTTCAAATCTCTGTCTCCCTCTATCTCTCTCTCGGACATGAGCTGTTTTTAAAGAACAACCTAAAAAAATAAACAAAATGAAAAACTCAGTATAAATATAAATGATGAAGAGTTTAAAAATATATAACAAATCCTATGTACTTGTACAGTATTGATTTTTGGTTGTTTATGGTCCGTGATTATGTATGAAGAAAGAAATCTCTCTAAGTTGGAGTGTACTCAATGAGGTGGTCAGGCATTTCTTTTTTTCTTTTTTTTTCTTCAGTTTTTGGAAATCTAACTCTATAAATGTCATGATTAAATCAGAACCAGTAAGTAACATGTGGAGCATCTCATGTCAAACACATGTGATTGTTAAGCCCCAAGGACTCGTCCAGGACTTGTAAATATTCATCACAGGGCGATTAAATAATGACTGGCAAACTTCGGGGGGAATGGCAGCCATGTTGTCTTGCTCTGCTCAAAGGGATGAGAAGACACGTGAATCATAAAATGTGAGCTTTTTTCACTTTAAATGTTCTTGAATATACCTCTTCGGAACAGTGAACCTGCAGCAAGGATTTTATCATACCATGTACAGGAAGTGGCACAACTGGTAAACATGTGTAAACAAACTAATTGAGCCAGGTAGTCAGTCTTACTGTGTAGTAACTCAGCAATAAAGGGAGCTGATGGTACAGATCTAATCGAACTGCTTCGCAATGCTGCTGCCATTAGAACACATTTCATATTACATTTCATACATTATGTGTACAAGTGCGTGCATTTCAGCAATAAATCGCACTACTTGCCTGTTGCACTGTGCCCATTTGCTGATGATCGTTAGCATTGCTGATGTTTCCTCCAGCCCAAATTTGGTCAGCGGTGTAAGCTGGTGCTAAATGTTAGCTGGCAGGCGGACAAACAGACCTGATTTGGGCAGAGTGAAAGATGAGTGAGGGATTGGTAGGGGGTAGGCTGTGGAGAGGGGAATGAGGTTCAGTGGAGGAGGTATTCAATGATTTATGCCAGGTGGCGTAAGTCCAGGAGATTCCATGTTCAAACAATCAGAGGCCCATACGTCAAAGGAACTATTCTGGGTGCGTTAAGCCGCGGGTAAAGCCGTCCCGCGCAGAGGAAGAAAGGTGCCCAGCATCTGCTCAGCCCGTTTTAGAAGTGACCAGGACTTTTTATAGTTGTGGCACTTTTATAGCAATGTATCCAATTGAAGGTGAACGGCAGGTGCAGATTTTTCACACCAGCGATATTTTTAGGCCTGCGATGGTGGCAGAAGCCTGAAGAATAGAGTGTGCACACATTGAGGGTGCCTGACCCCATGTTGACACAACAGCACTGACGCACTGATTACTAAAAAGGGCTTTGGAGCATAAACAGCTAATTATCCTCCTAAACCTCCCCCACCGAAGGTTTCCAACTATGCGATTGGCCATGAAGGATGACTAGAAACCACCGGCGTCACTCCACTCCTGTCTGAGAGCAACATCGGAGCAACTGTGTGAATTGTGCTCGAAAGAGAGCTGCCATGTTGTTTTGTTTGACCTTTGTGGTGCATGATTGGAAATGTAGTTCAGTACTGTAGATTTCTGTCACCCCCTTTCTCCTCCTTGTGAAAGAGTCTAGACAGAAAGGGATGGCTTATACTACTGATGTCATTTTATGTGATGTTGTAAATTGTGGCACTGTCACAATTTGATACTGTGATCAAAGGAACTGACATAGTGAAGGGTGACAGTGGCCAGCTCACTCACTATATCATTAGCCAAGGAGAATTCTGCTGTACACTCATTGGCTACTTAATGGGGAATAGGCATGCACCTGTTCAATAAAACTGTTTAAACTTGAAGTGGCCACAGTCCTGTGTATGGAAGAGGCTCAGCCAAGCAAATAAGGACAATGTAATACAGGGCATTTTTCATTTTATTGTGCAGACAATGTGGGTGACAACAAGGACCAATTCTGACTACAATCATGCTGTTAATGTTCCTAAATTGTTCAGTACTGTAGTTTTTTTTTTTAATGAACTCCATACTGCAGTTCATAAATTGTGCATTTGTAACTCCAGCATGCAGTTTGACTTTTCTCTGTGCTTAACGCTTCCAGTTTTGGCAAGACAGCTATTCCAATAAACACTTTTTGTGGTCTATCTGTATGTACCCTACTTACTTGAATTACATGTACCATGCAGTTAACCACCTCACCATTCAAGTCTCTTTGAATAGTTATGTTATGAGCACATGCATTTTGAGCTTCATATACACTGTACCTTCACTGTAACCTTCAGTTATTCCTTCACATTAGACAGTTATTTGTATATGAACAATTCTAATGTAAAACAAAACAAAACAAAATGTTCCCGCTCCTTTAAGCCCTTTAAGCATGCTCCAGTCAGAATTGGTCCACTGTGTTCAAAATGTCAGCAATGAAAAGGGATTTTATTTTCTCCTAAAATATATTTATTGTGTGTATTATATCACTTTGGTCGCACTGTACAATAATATCTCTGATTGTTCATTTAAGAATTCATGTGTCACATTTCTTTTTTGTTTTGATGTCAAAAAATGAGAAAAAGGAACAAAGAAAAGATATACTCCCAAAGTACTGTGGCTGTTTCTCTCGTCTTGTTTTGCGCACACACTAGGCACTTTACATAGCGCAACACAAGCTCAGTGATATGGAAAGGCCTACTACTGTCCTCGAAGCATCAGTGGGCTCTCCAGGGACGACTGAATGTGTCAGCGCAGTTACCATTGTCTAACAGCAGCCCACTCCAGCCTGGCTATAGATTCTGGTCCAGAGATTCCTTCTATAACCTGCTATTCCTGGAAATTCATATTTCATTCATGTACTGAGAGATCAATAAGAGCCTGGCTATTATAAAGGACGGTGATGGTGTTTACCTTGTCTGTTCAGTTTAGAGGCTCTGAGAATGAGCAGAACTTGCAGGGCAGATGCTGTATAGATGGAGGAAGAGCAAGCGCAGGAGTTTCCACAGATTCTGAGTAAGCAGGCCTGCACTACTGTAGCGCTCTGTTTAACAAACATAGTGAGTAAAAAACTGCATACCTTTTAAAACCCGCACCTCCAGACATTGCAGTTTGGGAGGAAATAATTGTTAATACATTTTTTCATGGTCAGTATTACTTTTCTTTGTCCTCTTACTTTACCTTATTTTTGAATGAATTTGTCACAATCGTTTCTATTCATCCCCAGAAGAGTTTGAGGTGTAGGGAAGGCTGTTATGTAAAAAATATACATAAACAACAGTTTTCAGCATAACTACACATGTATAAAGCTTCTGCAGTAATTAAGATCTTACGTAAAATGCTTTCAGAAAATTATAGAGGAAAATATTCAAAATAATATAGAGAAAAAAAATCAGTGAACCTGAATCTGTGTTTTTTCTTGAGTCTACCTAAGGCCTGTATAAAGACTTGACTACTACGAGTTCATTCCTTAATCTATATAATTAATTTTCTTTTTCTTTAACAGAAAAAATCCCTGACATGGCAAAAAAGAAGATATATTGAGAGGATTCCTCCTCTTCTGGGTGACACTGGATAATGGCATTATAAATGATTAGCTTACTCCTATACAACTGTTGTGTACTGAAAGCTTATTGTAAATAAGTCTCCTGGGATGAGTACAGAACCTTCTTTATAATTACAGCAGCAGTTCTAATATTAAACAGTGTCGTGTGCTTATCTGGCTGGTTATTTTTTGGGATTTGGATATGTAATGTAGAGTCACAACTAATAATTAAACATATGGTTTGGAAAACAACAACAAAAACCCAAATATGGGGTGTCAGGCAATCAGATGGGGCCATATTTCACTAGTAATATAGTGTGTGTGTGTGTGTGTGTGTGTGTGTGTGTGTGTGTGTGTGTGAGCGCCTCACAGTGTTAGGGCTTCCCTCTGTTCCTCTTGTAGATTACCATTCATCAGGATGCAGTCCCCATCAGTATGTGTTCAAGGCCTTTATACTTCCTAACTGAGCTCCATTATTCTCAGTGTTGATGATGGCCGGAGAAAGAATTGCATGTCAGTGTGAGTGATTGGGTTTGAACTGAGCTGCAGTATACACTTTGCATAAAGCAATGGCTCAAATTACACTTAGGATTGAAAACGGAGCGTGCGAACGTCCCCCGAGAGCTTGTGGCACAGAAATAAAATATAAGCCTCACTCCCTCATCACTCTCTTTCTTTTCTCCTCCTTGTCTCTGCACCCCTGCCACGTTTCTATTCTTTTTCATGTATTTATCCATTCTCTGCTATATTCTTTTGTTGCATTTTGCAAAGTGATGTATGTATGTCTTTATTAGGTGAGGAATGTCCTTTTTCTAGCCTGCGGCATAGAGTAGGGGTATATTCACCAGGAAAATCTTACTACTTCATACACAGTGATGTAAAATGATGCTTTTACACCACTGCATATGGACACTGTCCATATAATTCTGTACTAGAGACAACAGGTCCGGGTGTATTTGTGACAGTGGGAAGACAGATGCAGTAGCTGTTTGGTCAAACACAGGAGGATGGAGCTGTAAGTTTGAACAGTGCTGCAGTTGGTATTAAATTGAATACAATTAGATCTTGAATGCAAATATGTGACAGAACATTGAATATGTCACTATAATAATAGTTATATACAGTATAGTGTAAATATATATAGTATAAATAAGTACTAATATTTACCCTATGGAATGGTTTCTTCAATGCAATGGCACAGTAAAGTCCCAGTAGACTGAGAAAAGGGTGCCATTATTTGTTGCTGAAATTAAGAATGGAAGTTAGGTACAACCATGATGTCAAGGTGGTGCAGCAGGTAACAATGCCACCTCACAGCTCCAGGGTCTCTGGTTTGCTCATGAACTCGGGTTGCTGTATGGAGTTTCACATGTTATCCACATGCTGTCCATGTGGGTTTCCTCTGTGTTCTCTGGTTTCCTCTCGCCTCCCAAAAACAAGTAGGTTCCCACAAACAAATCTGTGTGTTGCTTGTTTCCCACCTTCCACCCAGTGTTCCCAGGATAAGCTCCAGATTCAGGGAAAAAGCACTTCCTGAAAATAAATGAATAAAAGAATAAATGTGAGATGTATATCAACATGACAGAAATTAGAATTTGAATTAGAAAAGATAACATTATCTCAGAATGTATGGTATTTAAATTATAATTAAGATTTCTTACTAACAGTGAAAAAATAAAATTAGAAACCTCACAACGCTCCAGAACAAGATAAAAAAAAAAAAGACAAACATGAAAAAAATAATATATTCTAGAACAATTCCACGGAAACCCAGTTTAAACAATATTCCTATTTAGGAATTACTCATTAAAATGCATCAGATGGGAGTTTTAGTCTAAATGAGTAACGTAAGCTGATAGGATAAAAATGCTTAGAAGACATTTTATAACACAATTAAAGCAATTTATATGACTCATGTTGAAGATTATGGTAGAAAGCATGTAGGAAAGTATTTTTTAAATAAGAATATATTTCTTTCCCTTACATTACAAATATCGCTACAAGTAAAAACATTAATACACGTATGTTCTGCTCTTTCGTCTATTAAGCAGATAGAGCATGGGAGCAGAAGCAGCGGTGAGGACCGCTCACGGCTCTACACTCAGGATGGACCTGACCTTTTCTGCATGTCAGCCAAAGGTTAGAAATCTCCACTGGCCGTAAAGGAAATCCACATGTTTGCCATTACGCTGGAGATCCTCCTAACTGCAGCGAGCAGGAACCTAGGGACGATCCCATGAGAGGCTGCATGACATTCTTGTGTGCATACAAACCCTCTTTCTTGCTCTGTCTCTTTCCTGCACTTTCACTCAATGATTTTGGCATTTCAGAATAATATAAAATATCTACAATCTGTAGTTCTTTCAGTTTGAATGACAACTAAATAATCCAAGTATTAATGCATAGATGGCAAAAACACATACATGTGTACAGAAGGGTGACAAATTAAAGAGAAAAAAAACCTTCTGACCTAGCTAAGCCTTAGTAGGGTGATGAGCCAGTACACACTCCCAGAACAGCTCCAGTGCACCATGGGATGGATTCTACAAGTCTCTGGAACTGAACAAGAGACATGAACACCATTCCTCCATAAGATATTCCTTCAAAAGGTGTTTTGAGGATATTGGTATAGAATGCTGTCTAACATCTCCCTCCAAATTTGCTCCAAAAGGTGTTCATAACTGGATACAGTACTGTGCAAAAGTCTTAGGCACATGCAAAGAAATGCTGTAAACATGACTGCAAAAATAATTAAATTAAATCGTTACTTAAAAGAAAAACACTACAACGTGCAGTAAACACAACAGAATTTGGTGTGATGATCCTTAATAGTAAAAAAAAAAATAGTAGTCCCAGGTGCAATTTGTGCACGTGTGTAAGTTTTTACTGAGCATCTTGGAGAATCTGCCACTGGTCTTCTGGAGACTTTGACATCCACACTTTTTATTTATTTATTTTATTATTTATTTTTTTTACAAGCAAACCCGGGAGTCTTCATTCATGTTTTTTATCTGAAAATTGGTCCCTTTAGAAATATGTTGCTTTCTTTACTGACATACAAACACTTATTCTAAAAATATTTTTTTGGGAAAAGTAATGATTGGGAATCTGAAATGTACTGACTCAATAAAGTAGAATTCATGAAGTAAATCTATAACAAAATTTGTACTTAAAAAAAATTTTTTAAAAAAATAGGGTACCTAAGACTTTTGCGCAGTACACAGTATGTATGCATTAAGCTGCCAGCGTATAAGTCATACTGATCTAGTGAGTGACACCTCAGTATATCTACTGTTGGAGCGTGCTTTTTATAAATATTCAATCTGTTCCATGCTGCTTTCTTTAACCATCAGAAGGTGAACATGCACAGAGCTGGGTGTGTATTGTCATTGTAAATCTGACCTTATTTGAGAGTGAAAAGCTGAAAACACTTTGTCTTTTACAGAAGAGATCAAAAATCGTAAATACTGGCCTGCTTACTTGTCTTGAGCTCATGGACATACTTTATGCCGTATAATGCATATGACCAGCCATAATTCACACATTTATATTCATAAATGTGATTTTGTATTTAAAATATGACCTATAAAGCTTGATATATGGAAATTGACAGATCATATGTGATTCCTGGATTAAATGTCTTATAGATCACATGGTTTATGTCGTTTCCCCCTCTCTTGCTCGCCTTGCCTGAGAACGGAACCTTGACCATGCAGGTAATTTACAGTGTTATGGGATGAGTGCAAAACATGCTGTAAATAAATAAGAGTCAAATCCATTTTATTTTAGGACATGGGGGGAGGCTAGACACCCCACACCCTCCCAACCCACCCACCCACACACACACACCACCACCACTTCCTCATGCTGATGTCCTGCAAATGGTGATGTTCCGTCACAGTTCATGTCAGCATATCATTGAGAAAGGGAAGGGCCCACAAATGGGCCAGAGAGCTGAAGTGTGCGGTCCATTTGCTAATTTCAATATGATCGCCGTCTGCACGGGAATGGCCTTGGGCGCACTGCTTCTGTCTCCTCGCTGTCCGCGACGACCTTGTTTCTGAGAGTGAGACTTTCATAAATAGGCTGCACTATGCTGGGCGCATATCCACTACACCCAAATCCCATTCTCTGTCTATAAAGCATGGAGCAATGCATTCTGGGTCTGATAGGTCATTCCAAGGGTTAGCATGGATGCTAGAAGGAAAGCTGCATAAACATATGCCCATGAATGCATTATTTAAAAAAAAAAAACCCTGCATATTATCCAGCAAATATAAGCATGCACATAATCAGAAAAACTACACTGTCTATAACACTGTTCCACTATTGAGCCCAACCAAGATTCAGAACGTAAGCAGGTCGGTCAACCCTCAACTGTGGCATCACAGTAAAACTTACCTTGACATCTGAAGGCTCTTTGTGCTTTATAAAGGGAGAATGCAGTCGAAAGTGTCTTTTACAATGTCAGGCTGCCATGGCACAATACAGAGATACAGAGAATACCTCTGTCTGTCCCTCACACTGATCAATACTAGGCTCCTGCAGCTGCTGTGTCTGCCTAATGGCTTTGTGTAGTTAAAGCTCACATATCGGCAGGCATTTTGGGGCTCTTTTATGGGGAATTAGCATTGTCACTTCTCAGCTAATTGAGAATGGTTGGAGCATAGATTATTCCAGAAAATATCAATTAGACAAACAAAGAGAATGCAAAGGTGATTTTCTTTTCTCAAAGTCACTGCAGTTTTATGTCTGCGTGTCACTTTACCATCCATGTGTCCGAATGCAGTGTAAAAGATAATACGATACTGAAACTAGATCGCTGCATTCACCTGCCTGTTAGATTATTTATATATTTATATACTGATGTAAACAGTCAGATCCATAAGTATTTGGACAGTGAAACAATTTTCGTACTTTTGCCTCTGTACCGCCACAATGAATTTGAAATGAAGCAGTCAAGATGTGATTGAAGTGTACACTTTCAGCTATAATTCAATGGGTTTAACAAAAACATTGTGTTAACCATTTAGGAATTACAGCTTTTTGTTTACATAGTCCCTCCATGTTCACAGCTCAAAAGTATTTGGACGGTTGCCTGTATTCTTGGCCAGTTTCTTGGCCTGGTATGGACTGTTTCTTCATTATTTCATGACAAGTTAAGGAGACAAAAGGTCTGGAGTTGGTTTTAAGTTTTGATTTGTACTTGGCAGTTGTTCATATATATATATAAACAGTATAAATCTTTATAATTTACAACATATGTTGCCAAAATATATTTCATTAATTTATTCTGTTGATATTTATTAATTTATTGGCTAGGTCAGTAGTACAGTAAAAGCTTTCTGTAGCTGCCCACATCAGAGTTAACACTAATGCTCATACACACACACACACACTTAATGGTATTACTTTTTCTGATGGACAATAAAAATCACCTGTATAAGTCATTTTGTATAAGGGCATCTGCTAAATGCTGTAAATATATTTAATGCAAAATCGAATAATAACACAGTAGTTTTGAAAAATACTCATCACGGCATTGTACTGATCTCAGAGCATGTTGCACACAACTGAGGGCCAATACTGTCCCATCTGCTTCTGTAACTTTACAAGCCTGTGAATTCTGATTAAAACCCCTCCAATTAAAGCCTTTACTGTCTCTGCTGCCTTTGGGTGTGTATTAACTCCCCTTCTGACCCCCAGTGCGAAGCAGACATCTGTCTACAAGGAAGAATTTATAGAAAAGAAAAGAAATATTAAGAAGCACTGAACAGTCCTGTCCACACTGTGTACTTTTATAATTAGATTTCCCTAGATAACTAAATTAAGTTATTCTGCTGCAGGGGATCATGGGCAATTGTAGTACTCTCACTTGTGACAGTCTGGTGTGTTAAGTAAAGAATAAGAAGACAATTGTTTGGGGTGGATGTGGCTTGCATTTCTTCTCCCACTTGCAGGTAAGTTGAATCTTGAAGCTGGGTTGTATGCAGGACAGATAGGTATAATGTATTCTAATGAGAAGAGCTCCATCTATGGACCACCTGTTGAACTGCACCAGTGTCACTTCACTTTGAAGGCCTATGTACAGTAGCTACAGTACATCCTTGCTGGAAAAAAGAAAGAAAGAAAAAAAAATGAATGGCCTGTTTAACTTATATTTTAATATCATTAATTTTCTTTTTTCTTTTTTTTGTCTTAGAATGTTGCCACATATCATATTAAAGTGGCTTTTTCGGGGCGCATGACACACAATCCTTTTATTTGTAATCTTATTTGTAAGTTTCAGCCATAATGTGAATATGTTTTGGAGGAATTGCATGTCACGCGAGGAGACAAAGGGAGATTCAGCACTTTTGATGATATGTGGTTACATTATGGCTCTCAAGGCTGGTCACGGAGTTAAAATGTCCCAGTAACATTTCCTTTTATTTATATCTGTAGACCTTGGTTGGGGGAAATGAGTTGAGACAAAAGAGTGTACGAGAGTCGGGGATACGAACAGTTTTGTGATGAGGAGGAAACGCACCATTCCGCTTCCTCACCGCCGGACAGCCGTTTCCGGTTGTTGTTTTTTTTCTAAAGCTGTCATGTCATTAACTATCCCGTTACGGCTGCGTGAGCGACAGCGTGTCTGTCAGTGGTGTGAATGGAGAACTGGTTTATTCAGTGTGTGTACAGTGAGAGAGTATCTTTCCCTCAGCACGGGAGCATTAGCTGCTTTAGCAGGCCGAGCTGCGGCCTGTCGCTTCTGCAGTCTCATTTCCAGCCTCCTGCTTTAAATTTACTGCCTCCGTTAATATTCTGTCATACTTAAAGTTTTATTGCTTCATTTTTACGACCGTATCCTTATGTCCCAATGAACTTTTCTATGCAAATCGCTCACTCTCATCCTTTCTGCCTCCAGAGAAGTTATATCGGCAGCGTTTGTCTTCCGTTTCCGTTTTGTTTATGAGGAAGATGAAGGGACGCCAAGTTTAATCAGTGTGCCTGCTTTGAGGCAATCAGACATGCAGGTTGCATGGCAAGCGACCCTGTTCTGTGTGTGTGAGCTCGTGTGCAGTAAATCACATTACCTCAAACAGGGAATTAATTGGTTTTACTTGATGTTCATGTCTGGAGCTTGTCCTAAAGTTCAGTCTGATGCAGGAAGACAGCAGGTTTATTCTTACTGCCAAGTAAAACTTAGACTTGGAAGATTTTGGGTGGTGTTGCATCCCAACATAAACATGTAAATGTATTATTGGCAGGACAAATACTTCAATAATTCAACATGGTATCTCACTTGCAAATGTATAGTTATTTATATGGCAGTTAGTGGTGGTGGGAAAGCTTTATAATAAGGTTCCCGTAACTAACCTTATTCTTACAGCGTCACCAAATGATAAACTCCTGCATTAATAAATCTAAAGTAATGTTAAGAAATTAACAAAGTAAGTTAATTTGTTAGCCTAATTGGTGTTTGGTGTTTGTTTAAATGGTAATGAATGGTAATGGTAACTCTTGCGCTGAATAATGTTACTAAATATTGGTAATTTCCTGAACTCTGGTGTCCTGAATTCAGCTAAAAACTACACTTTTGCTAGTTACTGCAAAACGCATTCATTAAAGTTCATATTGATCACTTAATTTTACTCATTTCTGGTTTTTTTTTTATTATTCATAACTCAGTACAAGTGTTGCTTTGTTACTTTTAGTGTATTAATAGCAAGAAGGCCCCAGGTTCGATTCCCGGAGCAACCAAGGACGTTTTTCTGTGCGTAGTTTGCATGTTCTCCGCATGCATGCGTGGGTTTCCTCCCACAGTCTAAAGACATGCAAATTAGGTCAAGTGGCTACTGTAAATTGTCTATGGGCATGAATGTGAGTGTGAATGGTTGTTCAACACTGTGTTAGCCCTTCAATGGATCGGCAACCTGCCCCAGGTGTACCCCATCTTGCGTCCAAAGTTAGCTGGGATTGGCTCCAGCTTCCCGATGACCCACAATGGAGCAGTATAGAACATGAATGAATGAACTAACACGCTAAATCATTTCAGTTAAGGGGTCCTTAATGTAAAGCATTACTGGCATGGTTAGAATAGGCTGTTTGTTCAGTTACTTACTATTTTGTTTGTAGGAAATAGAATAATATCTAGAAGCAGTGCCCTCTTTTGTGTTCTGTATGCTGGAACAGAAGCAAGCAAGTAGAAAGTCTAACTTGAAACAACATGACATTTGAAATGTCATTTTATGAATTCCTTTATAAATATTCATTTGGATAAAATTTTAGTTCTCAAGGTGTGCAATTTGAGGCTACAAACATTTTTAATCTGGTGTAAAGTTATAACAACTTTAAACACTAGTTACTCCCAAAAGTGAAAAAGGAGAAAATTACATTTAAAGATTCCATTCCCCCCGAAAGACACAAACACACTTATTGTCTAAAAGCAATGGTTTATTGAGGAAGACATACACACATACCACCCCCCAAGCAGGGGAGATGAGAAGAGGATGTATGTATAAGTTATATTAAAAAAATGATATAAAAAGGTTATTATAAAATTGTATGAAAAATAATATAAAATGTATAAAATTTGAATTTCATTTAGCATGCAATAAATGTTAATATACAATATATAATGATTATAAAAAGTCTATACCATCCTTTTAAAAAGACAGATATTTCAAGAACACTGAAACATATTAGGGAAAATTAGGAAAAGTAACAGTACTGTTGCATAGTACTGGCCTAAACTAGACCAAGTCAGTATTTGATGTCAGGACCCTTTGCTTTTTTCCCTCCTGAATTGTAGTCCGGGTATAATTCATGCAGTTTTATAAGGAAAAGTTTTCCTGAGCATCTTGGAGAATCTGCTACAGTTCTTCTGGAGACCTTGACTGTTACACTTTTTTTTTTTTTTTTTGCTTCTTTGCTTAAAAAACAGGAGGAGCCTTCATTATTTTTTTGTCTGAAAAATGGTCTCTTACGTAATATGTTGTTTTCTTTACTGTCATAACAACATTTTACAAATACAAATATTTTTTTTGGGAAAGTAATATTTAGAAATAAAAATAAATAAATAAATAAATAAATATATGTATATGTATATATGCAGAATCAGCCAAAAAAAAAAATGTATACACACTTCAGGAAAATTTCTATAAATATTCTAATACTAAATTTATTCAGATATCACGAGATTAATACAAGTTACCTTTGGCCTCTACAATTACAAGAGGGGCTCAAAGTGGTGGCCATTAGCTTCCAGACATTCATGTGTAGAAGTGTTCCTATTTATATACCAGTTATACCGGCCCATGTAATTAAAGCACAGTTTATTCAGAAGTACTGCCCAGCATCCCATGCTCATTCAATTTTTCTTAGTTTGAAGATTGTTTTAGGTTTTATATGTGGCATATAACCAGTGTAGTATTAAATTGTGTTTGAAGTGGCGCTGAGAAATCATGGGGTGTTACATTTAAATTGAGAATACCCATGGACACCCAGTGTACAGACTTTTGATGAAATCAGGTTCCAGTAATTACAGTGGGCCCTGCTTTTCTCTGCTCCTTTCTCCGGTGTTGGACTGTCTCACCCCTCTGAGTGGAGAGTGCCCTGGCACATTAAGTTCTGTGAAAGCTAATTGCAGCCAGCAGGCTCGCACCGCTTTTCTCCACCTCATTTGTCAAACTAAGTCTCTGTTTTAACTTTGTCGATTTCTTCCTAACCCCTTCCAATTAAAGCCCACTAAAGCTCGCCATGGGAGATAGAGAGAGGAGAGGACAGCTGTCCTGCGTTACAAATGACGGTGGCTTACTGTCTACCTCAGTCACTAGGAATCCATGACATCAGCACTACAGTGCCCTCATTGTGTGTTCAGCGGAGGTTAGGGTCTTAGGCTTAGACTGCATGAAACAATACAAGAGAGAGGATTTCCAATATGTCTGGCAGCTCTGTTTTCATGCATTAAAGTATTTCTGTTATTGTGTTATGAACAGGATGCATAGCATCAGTCATGGCACTGGTGCCCCAGTTTAAGTAATGTACTCTTTTTTTTTTGTAAACTCTATATATATATATATGTGTATTGGTAAGTTGTAACTTGATTATGTAGAGTTATTGTGAGTGACGATCAGGACAGATGGTAAAGTGTGATGACTGTGTTTTTGTGTGGGTTTTTTTCGCTGCTCCATGCCGACGCTCACAAGGGGACTGCTTGTTCTTGGCTCAACACTTGTAATCACCTCACCTCTGTGTGTTGTCTCTCTATGTCTCTGTCTCTCTCCCTGTCCTCTTCCTCTGTTTTCTTTTCTAGCCTCTATTTTCTACAGGAAGAGCTCAGCTGGTTTGACAAGCTTGTGGCAAAAGGCTGGGGGTGGGGGTGCATGAGGGAGAGATTTATGAGGGTGGATGTACCTCTGCGGAATTGAGTTTAGGTATATGTTTCATTTTTTACTTCACTGTCTGCCTAGCATTATTGTCTGAGAGGGCAGAATGGGCAGAGTGTATTATCTGTGGCTCAACCAGACTGAGCAAAGCTATTTGAGCTGTCATATGGTTTTATGCACATGCTTACAGCCTTATAAGCTACCTCTATCTCCTGAACTACGACACGGCAGATTTGTCTATTTTTCTGTATGTAGCTGATTAAAGTAGTTGTTGATGTTCAGTCTTTTTTCAACCACTGCTAGACCATTATGTTTGTGACATTGCTTGTACATATTCAAGATCGAAGAACTTAATCATATGCACAAGCTTCACTGGGCAATGAAGGTCTTCGTTTGTGCATTCTCACAACAGAAATGTTGCAATAGCACACAGAAAGTAAATAATAACAAATAAAACATATGTTGGGATGTTGGACATATTTTACATTATCATACTGTGGCGTAGACAGCGTATGCATCTGTGAGGTATTTGTGCAATATTGTGCAACACAAAGAAAATTAACAATCTGGCATAAAATGAGGAAATTGTGGTTCAGAAATAATTAATAGAGACATAAAAGTGGTGGAGGTGAAGCAAAATTAAGTTTAGACATGAAGCTTGGAATTGTCAGGTAAATTGCACGCTGTAGCGTTTAATACATTTTTTACATATATATACACGGGTATGCATGTGTGTGTTGATGTGAGTTCTCTACTTTAGATTTGGCCTACCTTATCATCTTACCCTTACTCAACCCACTCTATATTTGCATCCGCGCTTCATGCTGCACCTGACGCCAGCACAGTTCAGGTTTGACACCATGTACTTGTCATTAAGTAGCTGAAGGTGGAACGGGGGACAATCCTGGCTAGGGCAGGATGCCGTCCTGATATGCAGGGTGCCTCTAAGTGTCTGCAAATGGTCCTAACGAGGGTGGCAAATGGAGACATAAAGAGAAAATGGGTACACTTTTCATTTGAGCCTGACATACTGTTGCTGCCCCCCTGAGCCCTTGAGAAGGGCCGAGGACGGTGGGCGGCCATGCTTAAAATTCCCCTCCTCCTCCTTGGGCTAATTGTTGAAGATATTGACCTTGGGTAGGGGAGAGTGGGAGATGGTGGGGGGAAGAGTAGAATGCTGGTTGGTTGTAGCACTCTGATGAAAAGACTCAGGCTTGGGTTGACCTAGAGATAACACAGTCAAAAAAAAAAAGAGCACACACAACATAAGATGCATCATGGAAACTTGATCTGAAGCATGTATTGACCTAGACAGATGTACACATCAGCGCTGATACAGAGACTCAAAAATATCCTCCATCACACACCCTAACATCCTTCTAAACTGCTGTTAGAAGTCAGAAATGTGCAAGAATTTGTAATCTGTCCTTCATGTTTTTTCACGTCTATCCAAAGACATTGATTAGTGATGGCTATGCACCATATAGGATCTTCCCTGCCACCAGCACACATGCACACACACACTGGTCCCCTTATGTCCTGACCCCAATCCTTGTACAACAAGTTCACCATTGCATTCTCACACAGACCAGTCGATGAGTGTCAATATGGTGGATTGGAAGGGCGAGAGGAGAGTCGATTAGGGGCTGATAAGCGAACGAATGCTTTGTTTTAGTAATGACGGCTTAAACGAATACCTCTCGCCGTCAAGGCAACACTTCAAACATGATTTTACATCAATAGATGTGTGGAAACAAAGCTGGCTGTTTCTGTGTGCGGGACCGCAGATGCTGCATTTCACTGAGAGTACACATGAGTACAGATACAGGGGTACAGGCTATATTGCACGCTCATTGACTTTATCAATGATGAGTTTTTGCCTTTCTTCCTACATGCCACTGTATAACAATAATTTGAAATAAATATTAAATTAATAATTTGACTGAAAATAGGAGTGGTAAAGTTATATCACGCAGTGATCGTATCTTTTCTGACAATATCAGAGGCTCCCAAACTAGGGGTCGCGACCCCAAGTGTGGTCGTTTGATTTATAAATGGCGTTCAAAGAATTCTTTTTTGTTTTATTCATTTATTTACTGAAATTCTAGCTATGCACACACATTTTGTTTGCTACTGTTTTGAAATATTGTGGGATTTGCCTTCAAACAAACAACTTTTAAGAGGAGAGTGTGTATCCTGTCTTAGTCTTTTTGCCATCCTGACATACAGTAGCATAGGAGTTCAGCAATAAAAATGGACATATTTCTCTGTCCGTCTATCTTGGCTAGTTCATCAAAAACATTGAATGATTTTGAATCAGTAGAACAACAGAAGCCAAGAAAATGATCTAAAACATTTATTGAATATGGATTTCCAAATATAATGGGAAATAACAAAAAGAAGCCAAATGCAAAGGTTTGGGGTTGCAAAAAGTCATTGTCAATGTTGAAATGTTGACTTTTGCATGTTGAATTGGGGTTGTTTGTCCAAAAAGCTTGGAAATCCCTGGTTTATGTGAAATCGAATGAAATCCAAAAGCGGAGCCCTTGTTGGTAATCTATATGCTGGATGTCAGCAGGTCCTTAAAAGTCTGAAATGGTGTTTTAATTCATTTATTTAATATCTAGAAAACCTACAGTACACTGGATACAGACACTAAAGCAAATATGAGTAAGAACGTGAACATCATATCTGCACTGTTGCAGGAACACTAAACAAATGTTAGAGATAATTTAGCATTCTGGATTTTTTTATTTAGATCTTACATTTCTCTGTGCTAAAGGTGATGCAGGCCAAATGAAAATTCCTCAGTCAGGACTTTAATGGGTTTCTGTGTGTTCTAGCATTTGGGATCTTTCTAGACATGAAGTTCAGTTATTTTCAGATGATTAATTGCTTCTTTATTGGTATTTTGCAATATAATTTGAACATTTTAATGTGTTGGTCTTGCACATAATAATTCAAACTTCATTAGATATGAATCAAATCTTACGGCTCACAATGCAACCATTAAATTTGTTCTAATTATCTTGATCTCCTTTCCTTAATGTTTTATGGCAGAAATATCTAAATCATGCCCATACGACGTAGCGGACATGAAAGAACCCCATGCTGAAGGTGACAGAGATGCAGTAGGTTTGTTGTATGTACATGCATTATGAATATGATCTACAAATACAAATCCATGCAAATGTTGACATGATAATACTATATCTAACGCGTGTTTGAGAAACTGCTATGGTGAAGCACAATCTCCAGTTGTTCGTTTGCCTGATACTGAACAAAAGCAGCTAACAGCATACAGGAAGCAGTGAAACAGATGTGTTTTCGGTCTGTTATTTTGTAGGAGGTCACATGTGTGATCCGGTGAGAGATTTTTACTTTTAACACCTTGTAATTGCTGCCAAACAACAGGCTCGCACGTGCCAATGCTGCTCCTCTTCAATAATCAGGCTCTTTATGGAGTGACAGTTGCACTATACCTCCACAATTACTTTTCAATTAGTACGATGAACATTTTCAACACTGCACCGCAATCATTTTATAGCCCAGTGTCTTAGCCAATTAATGGCGCTAGCAACAGCGGCGAAGTGATAAACCATCTGGCCTGGCTCCCAAAGAGATAGAGCACACTTAATGGAGTGAAAAAGTAAAAGCAATTAATGTCACATTAATATAACGATAATAATACCTTCCCTTGCAGCGTTGGCAAGCTGAAGCAGGAGCTGGAGCTGAACTGGAGAACTGGGGAAACTGGGTTCTCTTTCCCAGGGGAGGAAAATACCTGAGAAGGCAATTTCTGGGTGAGTTTATGGAGGGCACATGGAGCTTACGGGTATGAGGTGAAGATAGAAAAGAGGTGAGTGCACTGGTTATAAAAAAATAAATAAATAAAAAAAAGTGGTGTGTATGAAGGAAAACGGAAAATCTTCATAAATAAGAGACAGTCAAATGTGTGTCCATAGAAATACAGTTGTTTAAGTGTGTGTGTGAGAGCGAGAGTGAGAAAGAGAGATCCTGTCTCCCCCGACACTCCCCTGTCCCTTTCTATCTCCTGACCCCTCTATGTTCCTGCCTCCCCTCTCTGTTTGTGTTAATTCCTCTACATCCGCAGGGTGGCTTATATTAGAATATCTTAACCAGCCGCCCACATTAGCATAGTGTGATGGATGCTGCTGAATCTCTGTGCCAGATAATGTCCACATTTTGCATTTTAAACTAAGCTACGCCACGGACGTGCTATCCATTCTCACGGGAGACAATTAGGCTCCATTGGCGAGGCAGGGATTTCTCTTCATAATGGTTCGGACTGGCCTGCGGAAAGCACGCTAAAGGATTAGGAAGCTTTGAGACGCAGTTGTTGATGGAATAAGATAGGGTTCATCAACAAGAGCCATGACATCATCATCATCATCATCATCATCATCATCATCATCCGCCTTCTCCTGGTTTTAGTAGGAACCTTTCGGGATGCATGATTAATATTCAAAATATCTTTGCACTACGTATTGAATTGTAGTGTGATATTCTGGGTGAACACTGACACACAGTGACACTGACGTTCAGCATCCGAGGCTCCATTCAAAACTGTGTTTGTATCTGTTAAAGAGGCATCTGTACATCGCCAGTGTAAAGGGTGTTGATGCTGTCTACAAAGCTGTCAGACCCTCCGGCAGCTAATCAATGGCCATAAATCATGGCTGCTCTTTATGTGGCTGGAGAGAGTTGTACATTTATAAGCTCCTTTATGAGATAACATCTTGACACTTGAGCTCACGTCATACACACTTGCACTCGCTTGCTCAGCTGTGATCTAGCATGCCTAAACACAAGATCATACGCTGGATATTTTATTGATGATGCAGTCATGTTTAATAGCAGCGGATTAGACTTTAGTGATTTGTAGCCTAATGGCTCCTCGCCATCATTTGATTAAATGCATGATTGTATGTAAGATTATTAGATGAAGTGTGTGATTATTAGATGCTTGAAAAATAAATATCTGATATGTTAATGAGGTGTAGTGCATTTAGTTTAAAATCGACAAGAAAATTGATGCTATTTTGTAGGTATTGAAGTTTACACAAGGAATGAAGAGTGGAGTGTTTTGGAAGTTGTCAAAGTGTGTCTATAAATGTGATTTTTTTGTAGAAACGGGTGTGTTATCCTGGACGGTCTTTTTTTTTTTTTTTAATCCAGTTTGATATATTTTCAGATCAGATTTTCAGGAAAACGCTACTTAATGCATCATGTAATGAGATAATAAACAAAAGCAAGAACTTAGAACTTTACGGAATCTGAATTATTTTATCACACTCATGTAAATCGATAAAAAATAAGCTGATTTGAATTTTTATGTTTTTACATTTTATAGCAAAAGAGTATGTTTGAGACATAGAAAAAAATAAAAAATAAAAATTTTAATCATTACTTTTTGTTTGTAAATATTCATCAATAAGCTTGTCCTTTTTGCTAGTATATATTTATTAAAAAAATCAAATATGTACATATGGCCAAAAGTATGTGGACACCTGACCATAACACCCATTTCCTGGTCTTCCCCAAGCTGTTAATGATAATGCCAATAGTTATGGAATGGGATGTTCAATGGTAAGGTGTTGCATATTTTTGATCAAAAGTGTATTTGTGCAAATGAAATCAGATTATATTGTACCCATATGTATTTTTGAACAATTTCACATTGTTAGTGCATTGAATTCTGTACATTGTGTTAGGTGTAATTGTTAATTATGATTGTGCATTACATTCAGCATTTCTAGAAAGGTTTCAACCAATATTTTGCTGATTTTTTATTTTGCTGAAGTTTGTGGGTATACAATTCATTGTAATTGTGCACCTACATATGTTAAGCAAATTGTAACTGTGTTAATGTCTTGTGTTAATGTTGCTGAATATAGCAAATTCGTGCTGTGATGTCACACTGCCTGAAATCTTGCCCCACCTTGATGATGCATTTCTGTTTGATGCATTTCTGTGTGTGCAGCTGGATCTCCTGGCTGTGTATGAATTTCCACTGTTATTTTGTTACAGTCTGAGCAGCTATGTTACACTGAAGTCATTTACAACTCACCATCGGAGTGTGCTAATCTCTACCATTTGTTAAGTCAAAACCATGTGACGTTACAGTTATAAACGCACGCCTTACACCTGCTCATTCATGCAATTTTCCAGTCAGTCAATCATGTGGCAGCAGCGCAATGAATAAAGTATAGATAAAGGTCAGGAACTTGAGTTATTGTTGATATTAAACATCAGAATGATCTCAGTGACTTTAACTGTGGTGTGGTTGAGGGTGCCAAGCAGGCTGGTTTGAGTATTTCAGAAGCTGCTGATCTCCTGGGATTTTCATCAGGAGAATGTCCAGAGTGCTTCAAGCTGAACAATGGAAGGCTATGGTAACTCAAATAACCACTCTTTACAACCATGCTGAGCAGAAAAGCATCTCAGAGAACACAACACGCTGAACGTTGAGGTGGATTAGCTACAAGAGCAAAAGACCATGTCAGGTCCCACTCCTGTCAGCCACGAACAAGAATCTGAGACTACAGTGGACACAAGTTTACTGAAACTGGACTGTTGAAGATTGCCTGGTCCTTTTCCAGTCTTCCACTGCTCTTGTGACTCACCTTCAGCTGCAGCCAATGGTCTTATATGAATACTCTAAAGAATTTCACTTCCCCAAACACAGTTTATGCCTAAGCCTTGGTTTAGTGAATAATTTTACCTGTAAACTGTAGATTTGTATCTGAGAACTGCTGATATTCTGTGCTCATCCCAGGACATACAGAACATCCTTTCAACACACTTGGTACTGTTTGTCCTCTGCACCTGTATTCTGCAATGATGAATAATCTCACTATGCAATTTCACCCAGAAGAGGATGGGTTCCCTTTTCCTTCCAGGTTTCTTCCTCATCTAGCCTCAGGGAGTTTTTCTTTGCCTATGGTTTGTTCATTAGGGATCTAAATCTTCAGTCTGTTGTTAAAAGAGCTTCAACTTAAAGTAAAAAATGCACTAAAAATCTTACACAGAAATTCTATTGTAGCATTTCGTTAGCGAGCTAGACGTTACTTGAAAGAATATTTTAATGATCTGTTATTAATGCTTGAACTAAAGAGCTCTGTTTTTGTAGTGTTGACATATTTGACTTTTCTTTCCACCAGATCTCCAGATTAATGGTAAAGTATTCAATTAATCCTGCATGGGTTGAATAATGACACGGGATGCCTTCACCATTGTGCATATACACACACATCAACAGACAACAGATGACAGCCAATTCCTAGAAGTGGTTTGATCTGAAAATTAGAGCTGTACCCGTCCTGCATTCTGCATTCTCACATGGCTTGTAAAAAAGCGAGCCACAGGAATGGTGTTTGGGCTATGTGCAGAACGTGGGGACTAATTTAAACATGTATGTGTATATGAGCTTGTGGAATCCAAGGTGTGTGTGTGAGGGCCAGAGGGAGAGAGAGTGAGTTTGCAAGTGTGTGTGCAGAGAAGGGGTATGCAGCAATGCGTCCCGGCTTTCTATGGATGATGGATAGCAACAGTAGGGGGAACAAAACCAAGCATTTCTCATGCTGTCACCGCAATGAAACAGGGACAGAGCAAGATTTGGTCACAATGTGAACGCAAGGAGTTCGGAGAGATGCCAGGCCATCATGCCACGTCTATGAGAAGTCAAAGACTCCATCCATCACTACGTTAGGTCCCTTTAGCATTTGACTGAGAGCAGTATTGGGGGCTACCTTGCTGTATTGTGAGAGACTTCCTGGAGTCACTTAAGAGTGCTAGCTTTGATAAATTTATTTTTTGCCACCATTGTTTTCTGTTCCACTGAGGTATGGGAACAGGTGTGTGTGTCTGGCAGGCTTGTTTTTATATCATGGTGGGGACCTTATGTCCCCACAAGAATAAAGATATCTCACAGTTTTGATCTTGCATGGACATTTGGTTAGTCATTATGATGAAAAGGTTTGTGTGTGTGTGTGTGTGTGTGTGTGTGTGTGTGTGTGTGTGTTCAGCAAAAACTGCAGCTTTTATTTACAAAAAATTTAAAGATCCCAGCGGTTTCCTATTGCTTACTGAAGTTAAGGTTAGATTTAGGTCTAGCATGAAATTCATTAGTTGCATTATCAGGTACATTGGTGGGAGGTACGTAAGTGTGTCGTCATGTTTTTATCCCTTTTTAAACATATTAAGTCTCCATAATGATAGGAAAATCCATTATTTATATTGCTTATCCGTTAGGGTCACTAGAACCAATTCCAGATGACTTTGTTCAAGAGGTGGGGCTAACACTGAGACAAACAGCCATTCACACTCACATTAACAGGGCAGTGGTAGCTCAGTGGTTAAGACATTGGACTAGTGAGCGGAAGGTCGTGAGTTCAAATCCCAGCACTGAATCCCAGCCAAGCTATCGCTGATGGGCCCTTGAGCAAGGCCCTTAACCCTCAACTGCTCAGTTGTATAAATGAGATATATGTAAGTCGGTCTGGATAAGGGCGTCTGCCAAATGACATAAATGTAAATATAAATATAAATGCGCAGATCTGGGGGTTACATGGACATAGAGTTATGGTAAACTGCAATGTTATGATGCTGTCTCCAACTCTACCACATGGTCACTCCAGTTTAATGACGATGGAGTGACGAGACACATTCTGTGTCCTCATGCCTATTACCTTCCGGCTCTCTCTTTTACTTATGCAATCATATTTAGAGCTCAGAGTTTAGAGTATAAATCTAAATACAGTTAGAAGTATTTGGTGTACTAAACACATGTTTAATCCACATGTTCATTGGCCTCCAGACCTGCCTGATTCATCCACATGCTCTACTTCTGTTCTTGTGGCTCACTTTCCGCTCTTATCTTTAGCCTAACACGGACACCCTAAAGATTTACTTTTCCCAAAAACAGACTGTTCCCAAGTCTCACATGGATACTGTAGATTTGTATCCAAGATCCGCTGCTGTAATCATAAAGACTGTCCAGTGCTCATCCAAGGACTCTTATTCTACAGTACATAGTATTAAATATGTCATACAAATAAAATCTAATCAAATTTTGCTTTATGTACTATTCATCTTCATTCTCCATATTTAAATTTGATAAATAAATAAATAAATAAATAACTAAACAACAGATTGCTTTCCACAAGGGTGATGTCTGAAAAATAAAATCGCTTCACTGACTAACACTTTCCCATCATCATGGCAGTGAATTAACTCATTTACTTAATTTATTGCCTTATGTTCCTTTTATTACAGCCAATTATGGAACTAAATCAAGCAAAGCGGGACGCCGACATTCCAAGGTCATTTGACTTCATTCATTTTTACTGAGACATGTTTACAGATAAGGTGTTCTGGGAACAAATCTCCAAGTGTATTCATGCTTTAAAGAGCATATATCAGATATATGAGCATCGGCACTGAGTTTTAAATGGCTCTTCTGCCCCATTTACCTGACTCTTTTTGAGTAATGTGATACACTGCTTCATTGCTCATTTAAATGGGTGGATGTTAAGGTTATCTCATAGCACACTGTGTGCAGAAGCCTTCCTTTCTCAGAAACCTTTCTTTCAGCACCATGATGTCCTAAGGGAAGAACCTGAATGAGGTGCTCTGTCCTTTTGGCAAGAGATCCAAGCCAAAACTGTTATTATGTGCCCTTTTCAATGTAGGCCTCCTAGCATAAGAAAAAAAAAGAATTGTGAGGTTTCTATTCCCTTGGTTTTACGTGTTTTAGGGAACGCACAGTGAAAATGCCAGTGTCTGGAAAGAAAGACAGAAAAGAAAAAAGAAAAAATACTCAGCTGAGATGGGAAAGCTGGCTTATGGAGCAAATTAAATTTGATACATGACTATTCATGAGTCCATATCCTGATTAAATTCAATTCAATACATTTTTGTTTGGATAGTGCTTTCAACAATAGATATTGCCACAAACCAGCTTTATTTTACAGATGAAGATTTAGATCCCTAATGAACAATGAGGTGAGGAAAACCTCCCTGATACAACATGAGGAAGAAACCTTGAGAGGAACTAGACACAAAAGGGAATCTGGAATCATCACAGTGTACATGTGTAGATTTCAGTTTAGTTCCTGATTAGTTTGTCTATTTATACCCTCCTGTGGGGTGGCACGGTGGTTCAGTGGTTAGCACTGTCGCCTCACATGCATGTATACATCGACGAGGCTTTCATGAGACATAATCACACAGGAGGGTATCCATCCATCCATCCATCCATCCATTATCTATACCGCTTTATCCATCTGGATAAATACAAAATATTATATAATGTATTATATAAATATTATACAAAAATAGCTCACACCTTCTGACAAATAAGATTTGAGAATTCTACAGTGCTGTGTTATGAGGATCATCCATCCATCCATTATCTATACCGCTTTATCCATCTGGGTCGCGGGGAAGCTGGAGCCAATCCCAGCATGTTCG
>JAQMYM010000005.1:7251300-7274926 GCA_030014255.1 Parauchenoglanis ngamensis | reverse complement strand
TGGGCCCTTGAGCAAGGCCCTTAACCCTCAACTGCTCAGTTGTATAAATGAGATATATGTAAGTCGCTCTGGATAAGCCAAATGGTCTGCCAAATGATGTAAATGTTAACATGAGCAATTTAGAAAAGTTAGCTGACCTAATCTGCTGGCTTTGGACTGTAGAAAGAAACCCATGAAGGCACAAGGAGAACATTCCAACTCCACACAGTCGGCCATGAGGTTTGAACCCAGAACCTTCTTGCTGTGAGGCGACACTAGCATGTGTTTATTTACAAGAACAGCATATTTTCATTAACAAACAAACAAAAAGAACTAAATATGTCTTAGGTTACCGAGATCAAGGTAAGATGTACGTATAGCATTAAATAGCTAACAGTAACACAAGTTAATGTAAATTCCCCACAAAGAGAGTATTACTTGTGTGTGTGTTGCATAGATCAGCTGGCATGAAAATCTAATAATAACATTTGTGGTGATGTTTAGCAGCACCTGTAAACCTCATTGATATAATTCCATGGCTGCGTACATGCACATAAATTAAATGATATATTTGCTTGGGCAGGTTTAAAATCTCATATGCATATCTCATACTGTACTCATGCTAAGCTTATAAGACTGATGGCTATTAATAGGCAGATGGCCTTTGTAACAGGTCATTATGTAAACACAAGTTATGTTTGTCCTATGCATGCTCTGACTGTTTCACAATGAACGCTAATGTGGAAAATTGTCTTTAAAGGAGTGACTTTCACACACGTTAATTCTAATTCAAAATTGTTTAAGCAAGATTTAGAATTAAAGGCTTTAACTTAATTTTGGTGCTATTGTTCGGTTTGAATGCAAGCTTAGGATTCCCTGTGTAGCTCTGCTTTAAACAGCAGCTTCTATTGCCTGCTACTGTAGAAGGCAGTGACCCCTCAGTCCCCAATGGCAAGAGATCAACTCTATCTCTACCACATGCTGAACGGCCCTCAAAGCACAAAGCCACCCTGGAATTCTGCTGAGAGAAATCTAGTAAACACTCCTGTGCCACAATCAAGAGAAGAATTACTGCTGGTTGATGGTGATCAAAATTGCTTTATGCTCCTATGTGAATTGTGTGTTTGCAGGGGGGAAGCAAATGAAAGGTTTGTATTGGGGGCGTTGGCCGTGGGGCACTCAGGGCATTCTTAAAATTAAAAGTTGTAGCCTATTAGTCTGTGTTTGGTAGCTGAGCACGCACCCATGCCTAGCATAGGAGCTAATGGGAAAAGATGTGTGGAAGTGTATGATTTATGGTTGCACGCAAGCAGGGGTGGAATAATTTGGTGCAGAACGGGTACTTACTGAACGGCAACAACTCGCCTACTTATCCGTACTTTCTGGTGATAAATTAGCTCTTGTTTAAAGTAGCCGGGGACCCATTTTTCATTTTGATTACTACACTTGATATCTCTTTCTTTCTTACTCTTTCTTTGTCAGCAATGGTCCTTTGCATTTTTGTGTACCAAGTCTATGTGTTTGAGTATTCCCCCGCTCCCGCCTCTCTGTCTCACTCAGTCCAAACCCCCCCAACACACATACACACACATATACACAGACTTTTTTTTAGGGTCTTTCTCACTATTTTGCTGCCTACCTCTACACCATTCTTCTATTACTTTGGTGTATCCAAAACTCTGTGGCCTTCCTCGTTGACCGTTGGCTGTCAGTCATCTGATGAGTCCAGCTTGGACTTTCTTCCTGCCAAGATAACATTCCCATTGATCCTCCTCTGACTGGAGTGACAGGACTCAGAGAAATAAGCAGGTGAAACATTAAGTTATGGAGGCAGGTCGTAATCAATAAACAACCCCCATGACTGCAGTGGCCACCGAGGTTATGTCCCTCGATAGTGGACCATGGTAATGTGTTTGACATGGCCCTGGCCCAAAGCTATATGGGCTCAACCCAGCCCTGATCAGCCCACATCGTAGCTTTTGCCCTGCAGCCAATTTCTTAGCTGGCATCTGCTGCTCTTCCCCCCCATTCTCTGGCACTGCTGCCAGTGCCTGTGCCTGGGGTAGTGTTGGCAGAACTGGATGCACTACAGAGTGCATAAATAAAACATATGACCACTGTAATGAGGAAATATGGACAGGGCCAGCAGCAAGCACTGGTCATTGAGGCAAAGGACAGGCTTGGGCCTGCTAGTGGCCAGTCACCTGAAGCTCTGCCTTCATCCTGGAGCAGTGGGATACAGGATTTGACATTGAGCAAGGTACATAGCATGAACTCTAAAGTAATTAAAATAAATAAAAATTAATAATAAAAATAGCACCTGCCCTGAACACATGGTCAAAGGTTTTTGTCATGCTAGAAGTACTACAGGTTTGTAACAGGATTGACAAATTCCCATCCCAGAATGAATCATAATGAATTGTATGTCTCATAGTTTCTATAAATATTCAAAAAAACAAAAAAAACAAAAAACCTCTGTTTCTTGTTTATTTCTGCTTCCTTAGACTAGTCCACAGTGTCCACCCTGTTACCAGTTCCAGATGTATGATGCAGAAAAACACACACCTGGAAGTCATTAGTCATTTCAGTGGCTTGTGGGACAGAGGTCAAGACAACAATGGCCAGGCAGACCCTGGATGTCACTGACATTTCTGCCCCCATTTAGACCCAGAAGAGCAGTTGAGTGAGCAACTGAAGTAGCTCTGTGCACTGCCCTGTCAGGTCTACCCCCACTGTTTTTTCACCTCACGCTTTTGAAACGTGCATCAGCTGACTGACAGCTATCCCCTGCACCCCATCCCAACCACCCCCACCCCCACCCCCACCTGCCACGCCGCTGATAAAATGTTAATGTAATTAACAGATAATGACTGTTGTTTTTAGCTGTCAATACACAGACTGGGAGAGGGATAAAGGATTTGAGGCCTGCAAAGTCACTTTCAGATATCTGCCAGCCATTGTAGATTTCAATTATTTGCCAAACACTCCCCCTCCACCTGTCTTGATGAGCCATCCCTCCCATTAGCCCATACCTGCCTGTCTTCGTCCTCCCTGGGCTGACAGACATGCTGTGCTGCTGAGAAAGCTGGAGTCTGGGACCAAACCTGGTTATGGTATACTCCAGTCTCAATGCCATGGGGGAATCTTATAAACTCTTACAGTCCTGATGATCTTTTTTTGGAGAAACAAAAGTGAGTGTGTTCATAAATCATAAGCCTGAACCAGGCAGCCAGACACCCTTCTCACCTCAGACATGGACAGGGACGCCTGGCACCAACAAGACAAATATATTTATTTTGAACAGGAAGCACCACTTAGGCCTATCTGGACATGGAGAAGAGCAGCCAGTGGCATGGATTCTTTCCTACCCCTACATTTTTAATAAGCATCATGCCCAAACAAGATTAGGTGCTTCCAGTTTACAAAATGTCAAAGAAGGCAGCACTATCACTCATAATAAATGGGCTTATGCAAACAGTAGGGTTTGTGCCGTGCATAAGCGTGGGTTCAGAGTGTGAAGCAGTGATGTTGTGTGCTGATATGCAATTATTCTAAAGAGTATCAAAGTTGAGGCACAGACTGTGCGTTTGTCTTCCCAGGCTTTGGCTTCCACTAAGAAAGAACTCATGAATAAAAAAAGAGAAATACCAACAACTAATGATAAGCACAAACTCACACACGCAGCCACGGATTTTCAAGCAAAATGTCTTGTTTGTAACCAACATACACATGGTACCCAATTACTGTCTTGGTTTTTAACCATTTCAAGTTGGTTTTAGACTGTGAGATTACAGCAGTCTTTTAAGATTCTTATTGGATTATTGACTTCTTGGCCAAATTCTATAAAAATGTATGACAAAACATGTTCTACCTGACATATTATATGATGAAGATCCTGTAATGATGACCCGTGATTAAAGAAAATAACCACATCCGACCCCATCACTTATCAGCATGAATGTGCAGAAAATAGGGTCGCATAAACAGAAACATTCTTCAAAGTGAGCTTAAGGTGATAAGGATGTTTTATCTGTCCATTAGCATGTTTCATTTACATTTCACCATTGCCTTTACTGTATCTGTATCTGTATCTGTCCTGTGAGTTTTGTGTAATCCTATCCTCCTATTGGTGGCTTTTAGATAAGCAGCAGACATACTGTGGTGTTTAATCACATGATATTAATTTTAATGGCACTAAAGATTTTAGAGTAGTAGACGCTGGGAAAACGCTGAACAGGAAAATTAAATATTTGAGTTGAAAAAGCGATGCCAGCAACTTTCTATTAAAAAAGCAGCACATCCTTTATATTTTGCATTATAGTATTTTTATTATATATAATAATATCTAACTTTTATAAATAAATAATTCATACAATTCAACAACAACAACCACAACAGTAGCAGCAACAACGACAATGATGACAGCAACAACAACAACAATAATAATAATTCATAAGCATAATTGTCACTTTTTTATTCCATTTGTAATTCAGACACCATCATCTACAGCTCATTTCTTAAAATGAATTTTAGCCCAGATTGTCTTTGAAGGTTTCTGTTACTGCATAATTAAAGCATAAGTGTGTGTTTACTTGAAATAAACAAAATTTTACATATATAGCACTACAGGTGACATTTGTGAGCTGCACAGCTCATTATAATGATAGCAATCATGAACTTTGTCTAAAGTGTTTGTGTTGCTTCAATTAACCCAGTTTGTGCGCGTGTGTTAATGACACCTAATTATCACTTCTGTAATAACATTACCCTGTGCATCATAATGAGAAAGTACCGAATGTTTGCCCTCTTCCGCTGGGTTCCACCCTTTATTAGCACAGTTTTGTATGCAATTACTGCTAATTGAAGTGTTAATTAAATCAGGTGTAGTGTGTTTGTAAACAGAAAAGGAGGCTGTATAATGTGCAGTTTGTCTGTGTGTGTGCTTAAAGAAGCACATTGATTTATGGAGATGTCTGATAATCTAGCTTCCAATTCCCTCATGATAGCATGTGAGAAAAAAAGATACATGTACCAGAGTAGATGCTGGCATTTTCCTCTGCTGCTAAAATCAAGCCTGGTCCTCTCTTGGGTCTTGCCTAATTGCCATGCAGTAGAGGAAAGAGGGGCAGCTACACTTGACCTTGTCTGACAACACGGTGTTGTATATTTGCATTGCCAAGTAATAAGGGTATCAAATAATCAGCTATTTCAATGGTCACTGACAAACAGAATTTTAAGGTGAGAGGAAGTGATGCGTAGTGGAATTCAAAATAGCAATTAACCATGAAAAAAACAATGCTGTATTATTTTGACTGGCTTTCATGGGCAATACGAAACTACTGAGTCAGCAGAATCAGGGTGACAGTTTATTTCAAATGACGTGAACTGCGCTTCATGTTGATGTAGGCTGTTTTGATGTCTAAATCTTGAGGGAGAAGGTTTCATAAACGTGTATGCACGAATATGTCCGCCTACATCCATGCTCATTACCTCTGAACCCCCTGAATTTACAGTATTTACATTAATCTGTGAGTGCTCTAGGAGATGTCATTAAGAATCATTCAGTCAGTATATGTCTATTTAGTGTTTATGGATTTTGCTTTAGTACACTGCCCAAATGACATTTTGATTTGATATTTATTATTCTATATGAAACTGGGAGACAAATTAGAGAAAAAAAACAGTGTCTGTGTTATACTGTGGGATGCATTTTGCTGTAATGGTTTGAGTTTGAGACAATCCACTTTCCTGGATTCCTTTGAGAGTCATTTCACTCCAAATTAATCCGAAGTTCTTCCGACTGCTCACCTTAATTCTGTGCTGAACCTTTCTATCCTGATGGGCATGGTCTCTTCCATAATGACCCCATTCCCATCTACAGGGCATGAGGGCTTACTAAATGAGTATGAAAATGATGTAATTCATATGCTGTAGCATTCACAATCACTGGGTACCTAATTAAACATACATGGGAGATTTTGGAGCAGTATTCTTCACAACTCTCACCAAAACAACAATTGAGGGAATATCTTTTAAAAGTCCACTATGTAGGATTGAGTTGATTGGAACCAACTGAATGCCCCTCACTTACCCCTCCTAAGTGTGTATTAGAATGTATGATGGCTATCAGGTGCCTGTACCATACTTCCAATACTTGCATAGACATTCCCTTGTATTTTCTTGTGCCAAATAATAAGTATGATCCTCTGTTTTTCAAAATGTAGGTTCTCAAACTTGTTAGTCAGCACCGGTAAACATTGCTTCCTCTTCTTTCTTATTCTTTGTCTTCATTTCTTTATCTTCGATAAGATAATTATCTTTCTCTCTGTTATGTCATCCTTCTGGATCTTCCTTCTGAATTCATGCTGCCACCTTTAAAAACATCAAACACGGAAGGCACGCTTGAGAGGTTTGTCCCTTCAGGGCTACTGTAGTGGCACAACATGGCAGCTCTGTGGAAGAGGACCTGCTCCCTATGTAGATATAAAGGGCTCATTCTATGCTAACGAAAGCACAATTTGTAATTACAGGTAATTATACACTATTGAAAACATACTGATGAAAATTATATTCCATTCTGTTAATAGATCCCCTTAAATCCCACATACTGGACCTTTAAATAAATGGTGTTCATGCCTACAGTACAGTCCCGAAGACTTGTTGAATCTATGCCAAGATGGAATGAAGCTGTTCATGTTCATGTTAAGACTTATGATGGCTTAACACCTTACTTTATGTTTGTGTTTCCTTTCATTTGTGACTGTCAGTGTGTATACACAAAACATTCAATAGAGTTGATCTGGTTTAGTAAGAACAGTGGACTGTGTATCTAGGATAGTTGTAGTTAATCATATGATCAGATCATTATTTTCATTGACAGCGAACATCCACTGCACTAACGTACTGCATCAGTCCTTCTCACTCCTTCTATTAGGTGTGAACTGTGCAGAATGAAACTAAGAACAATACCTAAAAGTTCATAATTCAAGTTTGAATTGATTTTTCCCCTGCCCTACAAATCCGTTGTATTTTCTAGAGTTAATAGCACACTCACTTGAATCCCAGACCTGACCTTTCCTCTTCTTCTTTTGGCTGATTTCACCTCTAAGTGTTTTTTTCCTGTGACCTTTTCAGCTCAGCGGGTGGCCTTTTGTGTGCAGCACTAGCAAACATCAGACAACTTACTGCACTACTCTTTAAAAGCTATACCATCAGATTTATCCTATACGAAGCACTTACAAACATGAATGTGAGATCACATATGCTTCTGTGCACAAGTGTGCATCCCCTGTGTTTTTCAATGGGGGGGAAACATGAACATTTTCTCTGTATTTTACAGTTTATCTTCAAATAAAAAGAGCTCCAAGACATTAAAAATTAAATGTGGGTGTATCCTGCAACAAAACAAAAATATTAATGAACAGAAAAATCGCATCAATTGTTCGTCTCCAAGCCTGATATAAATAACGCTGTGTAGGGCATCCAACAAAACTGTCCAGAAGAATCAGGGTGAATGTTACAGATACGAGAACCAAAAGCTGCTCAGAGGGTGCAAAAGAGGTAGGAGGAATTTATAAAAGCTAAGGGTGCGTATACAGACTATTACATAATATGTTTTATCACTTTCACAAAGGGTGGGTAAAGAAAACTATTGACTGAAATTACAGTATATAGTTGTTTCTCTATTACTATCTTTTCATACACTGTTGATGGAGAAACATGAGTGAAATATAACACATTAAATGATATACAATTAAATGGTATACAATATAAATGTATTTTTCATTCGCAATTAGTAATATTCCGCTTTTGCACACTTTAATAGGAATACCTGTACATCTGCTCATTCATCATCATCATCATCATCATCATCATCATCGCCTGGTCTTTTTCCAATCTTCAACTGCCACTTTATTTGAGCCTGTGCCCATTGTAGCCTCAGATTCCTGTTCTTGGCTGATAGAAGTGAACCTGATGTGGTCATCTGCTCTTGTAGTCCCTGCACTTCAAGGTTTGATGTGAGATGCTTTTCTGCTTACCATGGTTGGAAAGAGTGGTTATTTTAACTGGTTCCTGTTAACCTGAACCAGCTTGGCCGTTCTACTCTGACCTCTCAGGTCAGCAAGGAGTTTCTCCCACATAACTGCTGCTGACTGGATGTTTTTTGTTTATTGCACCAGTCTGTGTAGAGTTTAGGAGATTTCTAAAATATTCAAATGAGCCACTCTGGCAGCAACAACTATGGATTTAGAGTCACTAGCCATGCTTCCATTAACCTGCTTAACATGCACTTAATTGTGAACTAAATAATGAGTAATGGAAGCACGTGAATTTCGAAAAAATTAAAATACCACAAAAACATAAAAATGTTTACGCTTGTATGAGGTGATTTTTCAGACGATTCAATAAGGCAATATTTCAGAAAACTGAAATGGAAACTTTTTTTTATTTTTATTTAAATCACATGACATGACAGAGTAAATGGAAATCCACCTTTGTGGGGGGGGAAAGTGTTCGGTAAGAGATACCATGAGAGGAGAAACTATTATGAGTGGAGAAAATTGCATAACTGCTTTAATCACGTACCATCACTCAGTTGAAACACTGACTACTCGAAATTGTGTTTTGTCAAAATTTTTAAAATATCACTTCTATTTTGTGCAATGGAAATCCAACTACTGAGATAACATTTGTTTCCCATTCTGACGTTTCCCATGTTTGACGTAAATATCAGCTGAAGCTCTTGACCCATATCTGCAAGACTCTATGCACTGCACTGCTGCCAAATGATTGACAGATTGGATAATGACCAGATGTGAACTGAAATGAATTTTTACTTTTATTGTGACTTGTGTATGTTTTTGTACCCATTTTAGTTTAGAATTGTAATGTGAATTATTATTCTGAATAAACATTTGCCACTATGTCTTAATATGCATATTTTCCTGTAAACAGCTTAATAAGAAAACAGAGAGGAGCTGAATGACATTGTGTGCTATTTATTTATATTAATAATTTTCTGTAACAGATCTCTTTTTTCTGTTCATTCTGATCTCTTTTTTCAGAAGACAACGAATTTGTCATGCAAAATACAATATTCATTATTCCAGTGTATTAATTTTCCTGTAGTCCAGTCTTTTTTTTCCTTTGATGACAGGTCAGCTCGAGGCCCAGTTCTCATTTCCTGGGCATCTGTTCGGGTTTGGTGCTGTCACCTGGCTTGGCCCGGCTGCTCCTCTCTGCCCTGGTCCAGCCTCGTGTCTGTCACGCTCAGGCTCCTACTGAGCTAATTGAGAATGGGGGAGCTGTGGAATCTTTTCCATTAGCCACCCCTCTAATGACAGGCAGGGAGACAGCTACACATGTTCAGCCTCTCCCACTAGAGGCTTGTGAAGATAGCGGCCTGTCAAGCACAGCAGCTTGTCACCACACCGTAGCGCCGAGGAGCCCCAGTGGCCCTGAGAAGCAGCTTGCTGAACACTGTACTGTAGCGCTGCCAAAAGTAATGGAGATTATTATTTACACCTCTCAAATGACAGGAACTCGCCACGACGATGGTGAACTGTTTACTTATCCCTTGGCACTGATACAGGACTGATGTAGGGGTTGTGCCAGCTAATGTTAAGTGCACATTTCTCTTATTCTCCTTTCAGTGTGCAACTGAAAAGTTTTCAGCTTGCTGACGTACATTCATTTTGAATATGGAGCTTTCAGTGTGATTAATAATGTCTTGAACATTTCTAAGCGGTTTCTTTTTCTTAAACTGGTATTTTATGGCCATGCATTTGGTGTTGCTTGCTGGAAATGTAATGCTTCTCATTTGAATTACACCTAAAGGCATGTTCATCTCCATATGCATAGGTTTGTCTATATGTGATGAATTTCACTCCGAGGTATGAATACAGACGTGTGGAACACATGTGCTAATATCTTCTCATAGAAACCCCAATGAGCCATTACAGCCATCCACTCTCCATTCGTTTCCCCCATCTGCCACAAGTTCATCAGGAGATGCTCAGCTACCTCCTACAGCACAGATGGAGCAGGAGAGCTTTGATTGGATCCACTAAGTAGAAAGGAAATGGAGGAGAAACGAAGCCTGCTGTGGGACAGGAGGACAGGTGAGGAGAAGCTCCCCATGCTCTAACCAGAGTAATATGATTCTCAAAACCCAGCAAAACGTGAAATACAGTCGCTCTCTGATGCAGGGATTTACTATAACTCCTCACAGAAACGTGCTGGTTCAGTGCAGTAGTACAAACACAAACCTACCCAATAAACCCGGCACCCTCTGATGAAGCAGAGAGAGAAATAGAGAGTGGCTGTGAAAGAATTTAACAGCTGTTTTTTTGTGAATCGTAGCTGCATAATAGTAAAAGACAACCTAAAAGAAGCACTGTAGAAAGGGAGAAAGAAGTACAGCCTCACTGCTGCTACTGCCTCAGGGGGAGGAAGACATATAACATTAATGGTATCCTTTAACATCTCCTTAACCCCGTTCCCCCCGGTGTGTGTGCTCCCCCTCTCCTCCCTTGGGTCCTGTTTGTTTCGCCTGCCAGGGGGGCCGCAGGCGGCGGGCCACTGATGAGCTGCTCAGGCCACCGTGAAATGCGCCATAACCTGCCAGCCAAAGGGGCCCTAGCGAGATTGCCATATTTACTTTTTAATCTGGCCGCCTTAATACACGCGATAAAAACTTTGTCATATTAGATGGTGACAGATGGGCCCTGAGATCTTATTGCTGGTCCAGGGGGCCGAAGAGGGGGAGCGCTGAGTATGAATGAGGAGGGGGCGAGAAAACGGAGAGAGGGAGGGAGGAGCGGGTATGCTACCCCAATCACGATAATTTTTCATCACCCCAATTACATTGTTGAGCGCATCGCACTCACACACACACATACACACACACTCAAACAGCGCCTGCACCCTTGGTTCTGCTGGCGAGGACATAAATAAAGATAATATGAGGTGCCCTGGGTATTCCATCCACACACACTATTTCTCAGGCATCATGGCACATCATGCTGATGCAGCCATGGGTTTAAGCAAGAGCTAAATCTTATTTAGATAAAGGAATAGGTACAACAGCACCAGTGTCTACCTCTAGAGCGTTACCACAAGGAGGCAGGAGGGTTTTCATTTTGCAGCCATATGTTAATATTTTAGTAAGATATTAGTACTCCGTGATCAAGTATTGTGATCTAATGTTATATGCACTAACAGTTTTTGAACATTCTGTATTATCATTTTTGGGTAAACTTAAATACTCTACAACTAGATTTACTCAGAAAAGCTAAAGGTCTTGATCACTCTAATTCAGCAGTGGTGGTAGAGAATGAAACATATACCTTATAGAAAAGTCACATAAACATCACATGTGGTTTTTAGACCCTTTGTATGTTATTTTTTCACATGTTCTTGACTTCACCTGTAGGACTTTTGGTTTAATTTTCAGGCGTGATTTTCTCCCATCATTAATATATTATCATATGATCACACATTGTTTACATGATGGTTCGTGTTCCTGAGTTCAAATGTTCACTTTTAGGGCATAACATGGTGAAATCCCCTTTTACATAAGGGATGGTTTGTCTGATGTCTTATAATCTGGTATTGACAGTTTATGAAAAGGTCAATCATAAGAAACTACATAATAACAAATATCATCAGGTTTTACAATTGTACTGGTACTAAAGGTACTAGCAATGTTTTAAGCATTTTATTTATAGGCTGAACCAATTTATCCTCAATAATAATAATAATAATAATAATAATAATAATAATAATTTTTTTACATAGTGCCTTTCTTGCTGTGCAATTATTGCAAGTATTTAAATACAATATGTTAGGATATAAATAAAAAAGGTTGCATATTCTTTCTTATTTATTTACAATTCTGTGTCTTTTGCCTCATCAGTGGCACTAGTAGTGGTTACACTGTAATGAATTATAATAAATTCCAGGTGTTCAAAACTTAAAGTGTACATTTTTTAATTTAAATTGTTTTAACTCATACTGAGCCCAAAAAATTCACTGCAAGTGAAATCTGCACTTCCATGAAATCTGGGGAAAAAAGGCACTGCCATAATCACGATATTCCTCCTGGAGCATGACGTTTTTCCTCACAGGGGTATACAGCTGGCATCATAATTATGGAACGTTTATGTTTATTAATTTTTTTTCCATCTCAATCCGCACCACTTCTTTCTCATGCTCCTTCTCTCACTCACACACGCACACACACTTTCTCTCTCTCTTGCTTCTCTTCCCCACTCTGCCTTGAGCGCCTCAAGTTTACCAACTTTGTTTTCCTCTCTCTAATTGTTGTCTAAATGTAATGAGTGGGTTTGTTTGTGACATGAATGTGGGTGGTAATCAGGAGAGCTGTTAACAGCTGTTGAGGCTGTGGCACAGTGAAGCATTAGGAGGCTGCCGCTCTCTCCTGAGTGCCGTGCTGTCGAACGCTGCTAATGAAAAGAATGTAGTCACAGATCTCATTTTTCAGGCAATTCTTGTGTAAACTGGAGATTTTCCAGTCTGTGCACTGTGGAAGCGAGGGGGGAGTCCCATTAATCAGGCAGGCCAACTGCTTAGGCTGTGATGGAGCGTCGGCGCAGCATCTCCAAGTAAACACACTCACACACACACACGTCTCTCAGGTACATGCAAAAACAACACGGGCTCACACCATAACCACAGGTCTCTTAACTGTCTTGGGTAACACTGTTATAAGCATTTTATGTCTGAGTAACAAAATAGGACATTTAGATCATTGTTATTATAATCAATTTTAATGGAGACTAAAACATTTAAAATAAAAATGAAACTGGGATTCAGAATGTAAGAAATTAAGAAAGTAACATAGCTTACCCCTAAATCCCACCTCATTCATCATCATCTTCTCTTCCAGAATCCCCTCCCCATTCCACACACACACACACACACACACTACACCCCCAGGCAAGCTAGTCAGCCAGTGAAGCTGTGCGAGCCACTGAAATGGGTCATTTTTTAATTAAATACAATATTAATTACTGCGAGCATCATTAACGATATGTGAGATTTGACTAATTAGTGTAATAGTTTTGGAGTCACGCTCATTAAATATGAAAATTACGGTGGTCGGAAGAATCAGTTCCATGATCAATCTTGTATGGACAGAGGGGAAATGATTTAGAGAATAGCTTTTATTGTACAATTATCTCCATTACAAACCTGCCAGACATGAAGAAAGAGAGAGCTGAGCTTTGGGGAGGTGTTCATGAGCTGCTGAAGGGAAACAGCAATGGAGCCGTGGCCTCGCTCTGCCGTCTTCTGCCTTTCAGTCACAATCGTGTGCGTTTAACCAGACGAGACAGTCGCCACAGCAGCTGAGCCTCTCCGGAGTGGAGTGTGTGGGCTGGGTGATGGAGGCAGTCCAGACAGTTGTTCGAGTACAGACTTGTTGATTGGTTGAAATGACATGGTAGGCAGTGTGTGTGGCTCCATCAGGGCCTTTTGGTTCTGTGTGTAATATGACAGCACACTCTTCTGATCAGCCGAGGAACAGGTGGCTTTGAAAGAGGGAGACGAGGCCGCTGGATACTTGACCTGGTTTCTCAGGGTGAGAATAGTTCTGCAATTACATATTATGTGTTATATTTATCGTCAAGTTTTCAAAGGTTACACAGACATGCCAGAAGTATCTGTAGCATACACTGCTACGGTGCTGAATTCTTAATTCTGATTGGCCAGAAGGTGTTGATTCATCAGCAGCAGCAGTGCTGACAGTAGTTCCAGCTGCAAGGAAAATCTATTTTGCAGATTTATGTTAATGTGTATTACATTGTAATATTTTTTATAGTGATAATCTTGCACAGGGACATCCAACTTGGTGGATATTTCAAATCCATCCAATTGTAATTGATGATATTACTTTTCCAGCAAATGTAATTGGTTTCTGTGAGAAGATGTTCACTTAGCACCTTTTGGAAGGAGTCTCCATTTGTCAGAGATTTGTAACAGCCAGATGTAAGGCTCTAATGTACCTCTAAGTTTTCCACCATGAGAAAGTCTTCAGGATGGAGGGTGTTGCAGTGACTGCAAAACACAGGCTGGTGAGGGAACGGTTGTTTAGAGCTTCTATATCACGATAATGTAACTATTAATAGATGAAAAGTATGATGTCTTTCTAAAATTATTTGATGGTGTAATCATAAGCACATCGCTGTGGGATCAGAGGAATAACTCTTTGAGATGTGCTGTTATTGGAAACACCACCCTGTCATTGCATATCGTCTTATAACAGCACACCATGTCTTGTTTTATTCCTTTTGTAATGGTCATTTTATTTAGTTATTTTTCAAGTTGTTGTATTGGTATGAATTTTTTGGCATCAGTGCAAACTAAAGCACTAAAATTCTACGAGTTTTGGTCCATGTTGTACCTCAAGGCTATACGAACACGAATGCACCCACCCACACACACACACACAGACACACTCACACTCACTCATGCTGTTGTAAACAGGCAGGTCAGGCCAGTGGCCAGCTTTATGGTGTTGTATTTGTGGGATGTTTAGACTGCATAAAGTTGGACTAGAGGGGGGATTTGGCCAAAGTGACTGTGGTGCGTGTCCAAGCTGTGAAAATACAAAATGTTTACTGTGCATGCTGCACTCTCCAGGTGTGCTATCATATTTGGACCACAAGCCATTGTGTCAGAATGGGAGTGGCTTTATATTGATGCAGTATTGTTTGTGCATGTCTCACAATTGCGTCTGGATGGGAACTGTAACATACCGTGCAAATGACTGACTGCTTATACATCTCATTAATCTAACTCACGGGTCCATCACATTTACGAAGGGTAATAATCATCTGTAATAATCAATTTACTAAAACGTTACAGCAACATCACACCTGCACAAGAAAATCCATACCTTAAAAAGCATTGTGTATTTCCAAAAAAGTTCAATTCAATGAAAATTATATTTGTATAGCACTTTTAAGTACAGATATTCTCACAAAACTGCTGTATAGAAATCCAGATGTTACTTTTAGATCTATAATGAGCTAGCCAGAGGTGGCAGTGGCAAAGAAAAACTCCCTGAGACAACATGAGGAGGAAATGATGAGAAGAACTAGATTCAAAACATTCCTTTTTGAATCCCCTTCACTTCTGCTTGACTCTGGATAGTGAGATTATCATATAATTGCATACTATAAAGTCAAATGGTAGACAGTGGGTTTGATTATTTATTTATATATATTGGTTAGTTATTATTTATCACTTCTTATTTGCTTTCCACTTTGTCCTGATCTGAAATATTCCCCACTGAAAGTTTCAGAAGCGAGCCAGCGCTTCTCTGCATCTCTGTGTTTATTGCTTTTCCCATAACGTCAGCCGGAGTGGCACTCTGCATTTTTTTGTGACCTTGTATCCTTCAGCTACCTTTTGTGTACCTGCACTTTTCACACATAAACATCTTGGCACTTTAAATATATGCAATAATGCTATCTCTCCACTCTTGAATACTAGCTCTCCGTATTATTTTAATGCTCTCCGCTGGACCGCGCACCAGATAGCCAACACTTTATCACATTTTACTTTTTTATTTTATAGACCCTCTGTCTTTTTAAAATGATTGCACCTGTTTTTTGATCTGATTAATTTTGTGTGAGCGCAAACAATTACTTTTCATCTTTATCAGTTAAAGGGATCACCCTCTTTTTATGGGTATCATTTATAACAAGTGGACAGCTACCTGTTTATTAGAATTTCAAGCAGCATATCGGCGCACTGATCTCCCACGGTCCATATTTACATTTCAACTTCGGCTAAACAAGCATGACAAACACACATAGCGCAGGGCCGGCAGGGCGCCAGGCCTCATTTTCATACTCCCCCCCCTTCCACACACAAACTCGCACACAAACTCTCTCTCACACATGCGTGCACACACACACACACACACACACACACACACACACACACACACCATCTCCTGTAGACCGCCGGGTCTTTATGCCAGGACTGGGACCTGACAGAGGGATGAGGATGGGAGGCATGCTGGGGTGGAGCCTGGACTACTTTCTACTCAGAATACGTCAGCGTTGTAGATTGCAAGAGCATGTCTATCATTCATTTTGTGCATGTGTGTGTGTGTGTGTGTGTGTGTGTGTGTGTGTGTGTGTGTATGTGTGTGTGTCTTTAGTGAGAGCAATCGAGAGAGCGAAAGAGACAGGGATCATGGCCTATAAAATCCAGCCATGGCACGAAGGTCCAGTGTAAGAATACAAGCACATTTGCATGTGCCATGGCCAGGGCCACTTTTGACAACTCAACAGCTGTTAATTATGAATTGGCCTGTGGAGAAGTAGACAGTGTTGTGAATATGCAAAACAGAGGAGTGCGGCCAGGGCCCATCCAACACGAGTGTCAAACTCCCACCCGCCCTGCTCACAATGCCCGTTGCGACACAGGCTGCCGGAAGTGTCAATCATCTGACCGTGGCCTAACACCTGAGTAAGTCTGTGTGCAGCTGTAGTTTTAATAGGTACACTTTGTCCATGTGAAGGTATTCGTCAATAATTCCCTTTAAAACAACTTACAAAAATTGCATCTGAAGCTTTGATTAGACTTGGAAAGTCTGCCAAGACTCATTTTGTCTTCTTGATAATGATTTTTTTTTAAATATTATATTTCCCTTAACATGATGCATTAATGCTAACTATCTAGCCGTGTAATTAAACACTTTCACTGTGTATCAGTAAGCCCAGTGTTTTTCCTTTGTGTGTGTCATGACAGTATAGTCAGGGCTTCCCATGTCTAGAGATCTTCTGTAGAATCTGGAAAACAAAAATAAAATCTACCTTACGTGATTGGTGTAGATTTCAGCCAATCACACTCCTCTGTCATTAATCTATGAAGCTTCTAAAGCCCATCTTAGAAAGCACTTAGAGGCCTATATTTTTCCTTTACAGCTTGGGCATGCTATGCCAAACCCTCAGACCAGAGGTTGAGGAGGCTCTGTGCCTTTAATGTGAAGAGTATCTTCAGGAATTTTAATTAATTTCCCTCTTACACCAGCTGAATCTGCTTTAATTTTCCCCCCAAGGACTTTTATAAATTTCATCATTAATAAAATCAGACATTCAATTAGTCCAAAAATCTAGATTGCCAACTGTTTCATAACAGTCTTGCTATGGTTTCCCTCCCTTTTGTGCTATAAGGTAAGGAGAGAGAAGTGATGGTGTTGGAAAGTGGAGGGGGAGAGAAAGTTAAAACTAATTTCATTAATCTAATTGTCATCACTTCAAACCATCTCTTAATTAGTACAAATTAATATGATTAATCACAATAATGACAAAAACTCATTCAATTACAGCTTTTGAATGGAGAGGGGATGTGTTGGGCTGATATGGGGGGCATAAAAAATGGGGGTGGTGGGGAAGCTCAGCTGAGCCAGCCGGGATTCGTCCTGATTATTCCAGTAGCTGACAGGTTATCAATCACACTCTACTTTTAATAAAAAAAAGAGCAGAAAAGTTGAACAGGAGGCAGGGCTTCTATGTCACTTACCTTTTTTTGTTGTCTTTCTCTCACAGAAGCACAAAGGGTACATTTATAGGAATAAATATGCTTAGTGTTCAGAAGAATCAGCCATATGTAGTGACTAAAGGGTATTTGTTGTATACTGAGTCACCTTATTGTCCCAACCTCTAAGACAGCATTGATAAACATCCAAAATTAAAGGAATGATTCTGTTAACCATGACATAGGTTAGAGGACAAGTTAAGCAAACATGACTAAACCTAAGGTGTATAGGCAGTGTCTAATATCTCCCTCACCTCACCTGTCTTTCTTTCTCAGGCTCTGTTATGTTACGATTACCATCATGACCCAAAATTTAACAAGCAGGAGAGCAGAAGGATGTCACCATTTGTCACGTCATCCAGACAAAATATGAACAGCACGTCCACCTCCTGAGGCAGCACAGGTTCCACAGAGCTCATAGGGGACTGGCACCCAGCTCTAGGGTCAGGACATGCCACCTCTTAACCATTTAGAGAGAGAGAGAGACAGAGAGAGAGAAATCTGGGCACCTCTACACCCAGAGGGGAGAAGAGTCTCAGCAGATATGTCTAAGGGCAGCCATATTCCTTTGGGAAGACTTGGGATGAGGAGCCATTTAGAAGAGCACAAGGAACTATAAAAAATCTTAAATAAGTCTTACGTCAGAAAAATCTCATGTTACATATTACAATTCATAAAGCAAGGCATTAACTCCATAGTAAATGAACTATATGGCAATTGTAAAATGCTTTTTTTCTGGCATCTAAATTTAATTTAACCTTTTTGCAAAGCGGCATTGCAATTACATTCTTTAAAAAAAATATATAATGCACTTTCTCGGATCAAACAGTTTTATATAAGATTTCACTTTTTATAAATTTATCCTTATTGACATATTTAATAAAATACCATATCCTATCACTCAACATTTTTTTAATCTAATATGATGATTTTTAAAAGCAGTGGATCAATATACAAAAATGCACACACAATGAACTATGAATAATAAGGTTAAGGACATTTAGAATATTCAAAGCATCCCAGATCAAATCCACAGCAATGGCCTGAATTTTAATTTATGGCTTTTCGTACAGCCGTCATATCAAATCCGACCATGTTGTCCTTTTCATTACGAGTAAAGCTAGTGGAGGCTTATTCAGACAGCCACAGGACAAACAGGGCATTTCTCAAGGTCTAAACATTGCAACATTGAAAGCTTTGCCATGTACATACCCATGTACCCAGCCTTCCACACTCACACACACTCCAACACACACCTGTGAAATCCCAGCATGCAGCATATGCAAAAAGATGGAGTAAAGCCAGTCATTGTCCCTGTGCTGCCTATGTGAACCCAATTTCCACGCTTTCCAGTTTAAGTGCAGGAGCCTCCAGTAACGGCACACTAATCTCACTTTGACTCCATCTTTTTTTTCTCCACATTATTGTTGAAATAAATAACCTTTCACCACAATCAGTTTGGGGGATCTTCCCTTAAATTATTACGCCACAGATAGCTCACTCATGATCTGCCTCTATATCCATTAACGATGGAGGAAAGTGATTTATTGGTGAGGTACAAGGAGAGGAAAAAAATTAGAAGACAGAAGAGGTGAAATGAGTTTCAGTGAGGCAATTGTGCCCTCTACTGGCGGTTTGCGTTAAGGAGTAAGGAGTTCAAGGATTTGCTGAAATGGACAAAATTGATTTTAGTTTGCTTATATAGTCACAGACCACTTTTTTTATGAACAGCGGTACACCTGCTCAATCATGCAATTATTCGGGCAGCCAATCATGTGGCTACACTGCAGCTTGTCAAAACATGCAATACAGATCAAGAGCTTCAGTTATGTTTGAAGTTCACATGAAATTTCATAATTGGGAAAAATGTGATCTCCATGACCGTGGCATGAATGTTGGTGCCAGATGGTTTGGATTAAGTTTTTAAGAAACTGCAGATCTCTTGGGATTTTCATGCACAAAAGTCTTTAGAGTTTACACAAAATTACAAAAAGCATCCAGTGAGCCTAAGTTCTGCGGGTGGAAATGCCTTTTTTATGTGAGAAGTCAGAGGAAAATGGGCAAAGAGCTGACAGGAAGGCTATGGTAACTTAAATAACCACTCTTTACAACCATAGCGGGCAGAAAAACATCTCAGAATGTACAACACGTTGAATCTTGTTTCTTGGTGGCTGTGCTACAAAAGCAGAAGACCTCAGCCAAGACCAAGAATCTGAGGCTACAGTGGACACAGGCTAATCGACACTGGACAGTTGAAGACTGGAAGAAGACCAGACAATCTTTTTCCGCCACATGATTGAATGATTAGATGATTGCATGAATGACCATCCCCAACTACACTGGCTGCACTAGTTCTGTAATGACTACGAAGCATGTCAAGCTGATCTCCTGAAACAGCATGACCTGTTCTTTTTTCCTGTCTTGCTTGCTTCCTCCACAATCGCTATACACATGGACATTGTCATCGTCTTGTTTGAATTAAATCAGCTTTAAGTAAAAAAAAATAAATAAATAAAGTTTAAATATTTTAACTTTAGTTTAGTCTACCACTGTTACCTAATGAGTTGCAACACACATTTCCACAAACTTCAAAATAGTATAAAAAGGTCCAAACCATTTGGATTATACATTTGACATCTCAAATACAGTAACGTAGGCTACATTCTTGACTCCAGCAGACCAAAGCCTGTGCTTGATATACCATGCAATGTAAAAAACATCACAATCTCTATGTCTGAGTCTGATGTGAATGGACCTATCAAGGATCAAGGGTGATTGAACCGTTTCTGCCATGATGTATAAGGCCATAGACCATGTCTCATCAAACCCTCTCCTCTCCCCCTTGCACTCCAGTGAGGTGTCGTTACACGCTCGGCTAACTCCTCTTCCATGACAGACTGTTACCTCTTGAAGCGGAAACACATTTGATTGTTAACATCTGGGCTATTACAATTGCAAACTAGGGCTCTGTACATCAATCAGAAAGTGATTTCAAAACAAAGAGACCATCTTCCAATCAATCTATTGGGAAGCAGGGGCATTACATGCTCCTGTAATCCCGGCTAATTAGCAGGATAATAGGAACGAGATTTATGAATCCAGCGGAGAGGAATGGAGGCACGAGAGGGATAGGCGCAAATTAGCAGGGAGGCATGCCAGAACCTCAATAAAGCCGATGAGCTCTTCTTCCACTGTGTTGTTTTTAATCAACTTCTGTCCCTTATTCTATCTCCGCAATTCTCTCCCTCTCCCCGTCTCACTTCCTCTCTTCTCATTCCCTGTGAACGTGAAGGATGTCAGTGACTTGTTCGGATTAAATCGGCTTTAAGCCTGATTAAGGACCTTGAAGCTGAGAGATTACAGGCGGATCTTTCCTTTTCATTCAGCCCAACCATTGTTACTTAATTGGTCACTATTTACTCGTTTTCGATCAGAAGGTTTGATTATTTGTTCACAGTGCTGATCTTTCTGCTGCAAGGCAGTCATCAGGAAGAATGACTGTGAAGGCTTTTAACAGTGAACTGGATATGTGGTTCTGCTGTGGATGATTGGGGGTGAAGTGAACAACCATATGGAGGTTTCTCAGCTGACTGAGCAGACAGAGAGAGAGAGAGGTTCCTCCTCTTTGGTTCTGGGCCTTGTTGGGTTTACCCTTCATTACTAACTGGATAGTAGGGATAGTAAGAAGAGATCAGTTAAATTAGAGCATGCTGGCTAATTATTACTGGTATGACTCATTCATGTATAAGAGCATTTCAATCATTCATTAATTCATTAGACAGACTGTTTTTATGATATTTTCTATGAACTTCTGGAGTAGTGTTCCTTGGTACATTAGGAACTCCTGCTCTTTAGGTGCTTTCAATAACAGATATGGAAATTCATATATTTTATTGGCATATTCATAGTTAGTTTCTTGTGTTGTAAAATATAGTTTTTATTTTTCGTACTAATTTAGCTTAAATTATTAGATTGTCTTTTTGTGCCTCATTGTAAACAATTTAACTTTTTAATATTTTATACAGGCTGGTCACAAAACCCTGAATAAATGAGTGGGGTAATATATGAGTGCAAATGCTTCCAGAAACGTGTACTGCATGCTACAATGAAGCAATTAAGAAATGATATAAATCATATGCTGTGGCTATCAGGGTCACGTGATCTCAACCAAACTGAACACCAATAGCAGATTTTGGAATGACGTGTTAGAGAGCACTCACCACTACCATTAAAAAAAACCCATCTTTTGAAAGAATGGTGTTTGTGCCTCCATCCATTACAGTTCCAGAGACTTGTAGAATCTATGCCAAGATGCACTGAAGCTGCTCTGGCAGCTTGTGGTGGCCCAACATCTTATTAAAACACTTAGCTTTTCCTTTAATTTGTCACCAGTCTGTATATGAAGCTTATCAAGCTGTTCATCTCAAGTTGAAAAAATGCATATCAACATAATTGTGCTAGCCTTTTGTTTTATAAGAAAAGTGTTTTTCTTGCCTATGAATATATGCAGATCTGTGATACGGTAAAGTGCATAACTTGTAATATAGGTCATGCAAATCACAATGCACTACTTAAGTTGATTCATGACTACACATAAAATCACGTTTCCTCCCTTGGTCCTGGTGTGTTTGACAGGGCTTGTCAGAAGTTCCGCACCACATTTGGCACATATTCCTTATATACTGTACCTGGGTTCTGACACAATGCAGATCAGCCGCATGGCTCCCTGCAGTGCCCGGTCAGCTGTGGAGCTCTCAGACAGACAGCAGCGCTAAAAGGTTACCCAGGTCTCCCTCTGTCCTGCTCATCCAGAACTCAGCAGTGCTACGGTGCATTACAAAACCCCTCTCAACATTTCCTATAGCACTGGAGCCATGATTAGACATTCAAAGCATTTCAGCTTTTGCAGACTTGAGGCTTTGGTATACTGTCTCTTGGTTAACAAGCTTGCAACATATCAGGAGAGTGTTTTGTTTTGTTTTTTTTGGCTTTTAAAAGTAAGAAAGGTTTTCATGCAGGGTTTTCTTTTGCCTTCCCTTTTTCACAGGCTGCCTGAAACCCAAAAGGGAAAGCCATGATCCACCGTGACAACCAAGTTGTAAAGTCACTGAGTGTGAGCTGAGCAAGAAGGGGGTGTTAGGAGCAGTCTCAAGAGCACACAACCCACTGCCACCCAGGCAGCTTGGTCCTCTTCCCTTGCGGCCCTTGCAGTCCCTGACCTTGCCTCGTGGTGGGAGGACATCTCCCATTAAACCGTTGCATTCTGATAAGGCCATTTCTTTTCTTTCAGCATCCCTTTAATGTCAGGCCTGAAATATGAAGTCATTAGGCGATATTAAAACAGTGCTGACAAACTAATTAACAGAAGACATTATACGGGATGGGCTCAATTAATCCGCTTTAATTGCTCTTTTAAATGGGGGGCTCAAATTAAAATTAATAAAGATTTACCGGTGATCACACAAAACTACGCCAAGGAGTGGCTGTCTGAAGGGCAGGCAAAAGTCAGCCTCTTCTGTGCTGAAGTTCCAGACTGCTTGCTCCACATGCCCTCCTCACCCCAGCTCCCAATCAAATGTTTACATGCCCACAAGCTCAATCTGAAACACTCAAACTCCCCAAACCACTCAAATCCCCTAACAATCAAAAGTTTAAACACTCACACATTGAAATGAGCAAATACTTACATTCAAGCAAACAACGCATCAAATCTTTAAAACATCCAAAACATACATCTCATGACTTATTTCAGTTCAGATCCATTCAGTTAACAAGTGTGTCTTGTCAGTGTTCGTTAGTGGAATTTCTTGCCTTCTTAATGTGTTTGAGATCATCAGTTGTCTTGTGTCGAGGAGGTGCTGGTATACAGTAAATAGCCCTATTCCACAAGTGTAGTAATCCATATTATATCAAGAACCGCTCAACTAAGTAAAGAGAAATGACAGTCCATTATTACTTTGACATGAAGAGTCTATTAACTAATAAAGAATAAAGAAAAGTGTGTGTGTGTGTGTGTGTGTGTGTGTGTGTGTGTGTGTGTGTGTGTGTGTGTGCACGCACGCACATTATA
>JAQMYM010000005.1:7206684-7241530 GCA_030014255.1 Parauchenoglanis ngamensis | reverse complement strand
TGTGCTGAGGTTGAATGTAATGACAGCTTTTAAAAAAATAGAGAAAGAGAGGAAAAATGGAAGTGACCACTCTGAACAATTCCAGTCGCATGGAGAGTACAGAAATATATTCTGCACCTTTTCAAGTCAAGGGGGGAAAAAATCAAGAGAATTTCCTGAGCAGAAACTGCTGCTTTTTCTGCCTTTGAAAATTGGCTTTTGTTCCTGACAATTCTTATCAAAGCCTTGTATTCCTTTTTATTTGTCTTTTTCTGGACTTACAGTCATTACTGGGCCCAGATTAAAGAAGATGCTACAATTTTCTTTGGGGTTACCGAGATCAAAGGAAATATTCTCCTTGAAGTCTGGGTTAGTGGACCTGCTCAGTGCAGCACTCAATTCAACGAGTCATTGTTCACCAAGGTAGGGCTACCAGAGCAGGTAGTTTGTTCTGCTGCTTCTCTCGCTTCCATATACAGCACTACATTGCAAATAACAGTAAATTACAGAAAAACAAGGTAGTTCTGAAAACAGTTTAATAAATTGCACAAATGCTTGTATGAATATTCAAATAAGAGTATGTGCTATGCAAACAAACAGTGCAGGTAACACTGATTTTAGATTAGATTAGATTAGATTAGATTAGATTAGATTAGATTAGATTAGATTAGATTAGATTAATTGCTATTGGTTGTACAAAATAGAGTACTCCTAGGACAAAATTAGAGAATGAGACTGTTTATGCTAATATGTTGCTATTGTAATATACTACAAAATAGTGCTGTAACACGATGACACTATCTGTATCTGTTTAGTGCAAACATCTGTCTGTATTCGGTTTTAAACTCCTCCTGTGGTAATTTGAAAGAGAAATATATATAAATACAGAAATGTTGGAAAAACCCAAAAGTAGAAAATACCAATACTGTCAGCATGGTCTTTAAATTCTGACTCCTACAAAGAGCCAGATGCTTAGGATGAATGAATGAATGCTGTTCCTGTTAATGGACATGGTCTTTGTTTGTCTCATTTTTATATCTGATTGCTTGCTCAAAAAAAAAACCTAATAGTGCACCCTCTGTTCGTATCTGTTTAGAACACATTATCTGTTTTTTGTGTTTGTTTACATCGCTAATCCACAAGGTAAATCATAAACACTATAATAATTTGCCCTGAACTTTATAAAGGATATATTGAGTGACATGAAGGCGCTCCTCTCTGCCATACTCTGCAGATCTCCACACTCCATCTTGACATGTGGGAGACAAAGGCCATCTACTGCCACTTGGCCCAGAGCCCCGGGACGATGGTGCTGCCCGAGGTGACCAGAGCTTACCTTTGACCTCATAGCAATGCTTTCCCAAGGAAGAGCCACTGACTCTGTGGATGATCTGTCCAAAGACGGAGGAAGGCAAGAGATCCCACCGAAATTAACATGAGGTCCATATTTGAGGAGGTGCTCCAAGATTTGGCTGTCATGCAGAGGAGTACTGTGACTGAACTGGAATGGAGATTGGTGCAGTGGATAGGGCCTCTTTACTGAATGGCTTACTGAACCCAAAGGGGTTAATGGAGGTTTTTGGACCACTAGAGACAAAGCTTCTGTCTGATGCTCTGGACTGTGAGAAGGTGTGCTTTCATAGCACTCCACAGACCTTTGTTTTGTGCCAGTGTCTAAGTCAGAAGGCTCTCTAACACATGCTCGGTGGTCTTGTTTCTCCATACCTGTACATTCTGGACTCTGACACAGGCGTAGCCGTGGTGATTGGTTGTCTAGGATCATGGAGAGTTTTCTGAACACCATATCAACGCTTTCACTTATAGCCCTGGAGAGCTCACATTTCAGCATTTCCTGGAGGTTCTTTTGATCTCTCTCTGAGCTTGAACAAGCATCATCTAGTTTCATGCTATCTTTGTGATCAAGCGAGCTGTTGTCGTCAGAATTCATGCTCACGTCAAACTCATGGCTGTCTTGCTGTTCCCCTTTCTCTTCACTCTCTGAGCTACTGTGGTCATACATCTGTAGGAACTTCTCCTGGAGTTGATGTAAAAGCCGTTGCATGCTCTGAAGTTGTTTTCTAAGCTTGTGACACTCTTCATCTCTGCTTATATTAGCATCCTGGTTTGTGGCTGAAATTCCAGCATGGTTGTGCTCTTGGTGTTGAGGAAGCTTCTGTTTTCGCTTGTTCTCTTTATACACTTCTCTGCCATACCTGCTGACTTCACACTCAGTGTTCTCTCTTTCCCCATGTGACTTGTCGCTTGGTGAGCTTGCCATGCCTCGTATGATGTTCTCCACTCTGGCTCGTTTGGCCTGGACATGCTCGCTCAGAGGACATTCAGGTTCAGCACTTATTCCACTGGAAGTATGACCAGGAGATGCTGATTCCAACTGGCTGTCATTGGAAGGCAGATTACTCCAGTCATCCTGAGCAGTCTCAGGCATTGTAGGTCTTGATTCAACTATGCTGGAGCCAGCGATGGCGTTTGCTGACATGTAGATCTGGTTGTTGTTAAGAATAGAGCGCTTATTTTGGATGGTTTTTCGTAAGAGATGAGAGATGAGTGGTGCGTTATGGTAGGAGGAAAGAGGCTCCTCGTACATGTCTCGGCGAAAGCACGGCAGCATTAGATCGGCTTTGCTGTCCTCCACGCAGACCTCATTAGGCTTATGAATGCTTTGGTCTGGTGGTGTCAGATTCATTTTTAATACAATCAGCTGTATTATTTTCTGGTGCACTTTGACTTGACGTAACTTAACAATAAATCAGTGTGCTACAAAAAAAATAGAGAGGAAACTATTAGAAATATTTAATATTTTAGACCAGGGTAAAACTAAATAACATTAGCAAGGTAAAATGATTATTTATATATTTATTACTAAAATATAAATCAGTCAAACAATCAATCGAACCTTTCTTGTTTAATTTTCAGTATTACGGCTGGCACTGAATCATGATTAAGTAAATTTTGTTTAAAATTTTACTTAATTTAAAATTGTTGGTAATTTTTTTATGTAAAATGATGAGGGGGGAAAATCTAGAAAATATATATCTATGTGTAGATTGGCATTCATTGTGTCTAATGGATGCTTTCATAAGATACTGCCACATTTGTTCAAACATATAATAATTACACTATGGCATAATATTCCACAGTAAATACTGTGGATTGATTCTGTAATATGCTGTTAACATATGGCAAGTGATATAGAGATGAAACAATGGGGAATGAGAATGAGGAAAAAGAAATAGGCACTGGAATAAACCAAAATAAAAATAAAGGTATTCACTGTAATAATAAAAAAAACCTTTTCTGTACAATATTTTTCCTTAATTTTGAATTTCAAATTAATCAACTTGGTTGAATCTCTGTTTATATTTCGACTGATATATGATGAGCAATACACAAATAAAAGCTACTGTAAAACAAATAGGGAACATATGTGAGGAATGCAGAAAATGGTACAGAAACAGCACACGCACACTAATTACAGCATATACACAGTAATTACAAAAAATCTTCACCAACATTTTTTTTTAAAGGCTGTAAGTCTATATTTCCAGAAGTCTCTTTACAATTCGCAACTGGTTAGGGTCTAAGTAAGGTAATAAATAAGTACCATTTTAGCTCATTTGTAATGCTCAAGTAAACGGAATGCAGCACTTTATGTAAATATTTTTTATAAAGTGACATATTCATTTTCTATTGAAAATCCATTTTACTGTTTCTATATGAAGGAAACATCTTCATCTTCTGCAATGACTAATGACCGTTCTGCGGCTCTGCAAATTTCAAAACGTTTGTATTTATTCTATAAAACATTCAGGTTAATAATAATGATAATCATCATCATTATCGTCATCATTATAGGCTTATTCTGTTTGACAATAACAAAAAGCTAAACCTTTATTTCCAACACTGAACCCTGTATCAAAGTTCAAATACATAAAAAGTTGTATTACTACTATTGCTTATCTAAAATATGATAAAATGTACAGTACCGGTTGAAAGTCTGAACACACCTATTCATGAAAGATTTGTTTTTTGTTTTATTTATTTGTTCATTTGTTTGTTTGTTTGTTTGTTTGTTTTACTACATTCACATTTTAGAATAATTTTGAAATGTTTAAAAGCATCAAATAAAACATATGCAAATATAGGGGAAAGTGTTAAAAACCTCCAAATTAGATCTTATAAAAACACCTTGACAGCTTATGAAACAAATGTGGTATTCTCTTAACCAGCTTCATGAGACACTGGGGTGCTAAGGTCATGCTAAGCACTAGTTGGCTGTGGTTTTTTTTTTTTCCTAAATGAAAACTAGCTGCTGGAGTAGCATTTGTATATGTGTGTATATGCTAAGTACTATGCAGAAGTCTTAGGCACCCTTTTTGGGGTACAAATTTTGTTATAGAGTTTTATTTTATTTTATTTAATAAATTATTTAATTCTGCACCACTGAGTCAGTACAAACACATAGATTTCCAAACATTACTTTTCCAAAAAGAATTTGTAATTGTAAAAATGTCAGTAAGAAAGCAAAATATTGTGTAAGAGACTACTTTTCAGACAAAAATACATAATGAAGGCTCCTGGGTTTTGCATGCAAAGTGCAACAGTCAAAGCCTCCAGAAGAACTGTGGCAGATTCTCCAAGATGTTCAGTAAAACATACCATGATGTAAGGACGTTTTTGCTATAAAAAAGACTGCAGTGTCACTCAAAAGCCAAACATCCTAGGAATATCCAGTGTCTATAAAGTATGAAACATAGTTGTGATCAAAATAAATAACTAATAATAATAATAATAATAATAGTAATAATAGAGCCAACAAGAAAGATAATCGCCTCGTTAAAGTTAACATAAGTGCAGAGACTTGTAACGGAGCAGCGGAGTATGAAGAGCAGAGGAAATGGGGCTCTTACCTGTTGCTCGCTCGGTGAGAGACTGACAGCGCGAGCCGCCTCAGCGCCTCCCAAAAGCCCCGGAGATAGGGGCGTGGCCTCCAGCATCCGACCGTCAGCGCGCGTGAGAATGCTTTATTTGGTTTTACTTTGGTTTGGTGTGGTTGGGTTCAGGCACAGCATTAATCAGCTGTATTACTGATATGTCAGTGGAAGATCCTCGCATATGACAAACAGACAAACATGTGTGTGTGTGTGTGTGTGTGTCATCCCATCCTGAGCTCTGGGTTCACCATGACCGTGGCCAGGATAAAACGGTTAATGAAGATGAATGAATATTTGCAGTACATTCAGTAGATGTTTATATACAAAGTGGTCTATGGTAAACTGATCAAACTTGATTCATGATAAAATGGCTAATAATTGTATTCACAATTGTAGCTGAAGGCTACTGTCAAATGAGTATTTATAGCCTATACAGTACACTTAGTGGTCACCTATACCTGCATTTTTACCATTACCTTTTTTTTTACACTACAGCTGTGCAGTTACTAAAAACAATTTTTTATGGTATAGTAATACAGTTATAGTAACTGACTGTAGCCCATCTTATGCATATTTTGTACGGAGGAAGGAGTCCTTCCTCCAGAAAGGCACCCTGGGTGACCGGGGATCGAACCCAGGACCTTCTTGCAGTGAGGTGCCAGTGCTAACCACCACACCACCGTGCCGCAGGAAATCTTCTCTGCATATAAAAACAACAGTTCTGGTACATGAAGAAATGTTCAACGTTCTTGTGGTCTGCGTATACACAAATGTTGCGAACTCCAAGGCCTTCAATTTGACTATTTGTTGTAATATCTGTATTTAAATAAATAATTGCCCATAGATCCAGACTTCTGGAACACTCTGTATTATATTGGTGGTGGACCATTCTCAGCACAGCAGTGTGATCTTGGCATGATAAATAATATAAAGATGGGTGTGGTGTTAGTATGAGCAGATCAGTTCCAGCAGGGTTGCTGGCGTGTGTAAACAGCGTAATAGTGCTGGATAAAATTATTCACCCAAGCAAGGCAGCCAACAGTATCTAGTTAGAAACTGTTCATACTCAGAGGATGAGTAACACAACATGGAGAAAATGAGCTATAGTTTACAATGTTGATTAACATTGTAATTGGGTGTGTTTAGTTAAGTGACTAGCATGAGTCACAGTTGAGAATGATCCATCCAAACGTATGTGATTAGTTGTGGTCCTATGGTGGATTCTTTGTATTGATGCATAAGAAAGAAAGGGCCTAAAATTTATGCAACATCTGGGCTACAAAAAAATACATATCACTCACGAAATGGACCTATAACGTAGGCATTACTTATAAACACGCCGCCTAAGAGTAAATATAGCCCGCTCAGAACTCAGGGGTGTGAGTGCAACATGCGCATGCGCAGATTAACTCAGTGAAGCGCGCAGGCGTGAAAGTTTGTGCGCATGCGCAGTGCAGGGCTGCCCGGTGTCGCTCGGGTAATTATCAAGGAGTTCCTTCCTTCTGCGGGGATTTTGGCGTTGAGTTGCGGGTTCGTTCGGGCGTATCATCGCTGTGTGTGCAGCCGATATGTTATCCCGTTCCCGGTGTCTCACGCGCTCTGTCGGTCGCTCTATCGCTGCCCTCCGACAGGTACGTTGCTGTAGCGTCTATGCTAACGTCTCGCTGTAAACCGGGGCGGTGTAGCTGCAGCTGGACTCAGTCTCGAGTCATGCTAAGCTAGCTGTGCTAGGGCTGAATCCTAATCCGGCTTCCAGAAGTATGTAGTGCACTACATGTGCAGTATGAGCAGGAATTGTAATGCAATGTAGTGCACTTGTATAGGAAGCACTGAATGATTTGGGGTCAAGCCCTAACTTCTAGAGTGTAGATTAGGCCTCAGTACCAATCCAAGGACAGCATGTTAGCCTGCTTCTGTTAACCAGGCTAATCTGAGCTAACCTTAGTAGTTATCCTTTTATCCTAAGTACACATCCTAACGTATCGTTAGAATAACTCTTAGTTTGTTGCTTTAAAAAATAGGTGTTGTGTAGAATTGTTATAATTATCTAGCCTAGAGAGGGGTAGTGTTAGAGGGGACTTTGATACGAGGTCATTCCCTTGCTAGCCATTAGCTGGCTACATGTTAGCAACGTCATAGCTGCCTGTTGAATGCACAGTGACACATGAACTTTACTCAGATTTGTGAGTTATTTGAGTTTCTTTCCAAGTGTTTTTCATCCAGGCCTTGTAATGTAATAACAGATTAAGATTATGTAATAACAGATGTGAGAACAGATCTCTAGCCAGCATTCATTCCAGTTTAAAATGATGATGATTTTAAAGTAAACGTGACCCCATGTTTAGCTTTAAATCATAAAAGAAGTAATAAAAGCAGTCCCCATTTGTCCCTCCCTTACATTTTGTAGGCCTACGGAAAGTGGAATCTCAGGGTTTTAAGGCTGAAGTTCTGACCTGCTGATCAGAAGGTTATGAGTTCAAATCCTAGCTAGGCAGCGAGCCTCTCTGTCAGACCCTTGAGCCAGACTCTTGTCTCTCACTTGCTCAGCGCAATTGCCTGGAAGTCAGTTTGGATGCTAAATCGATGGTAAATTATCAGGTGTAAATGTAAAAAGTGTCCCCGGTTTAACCTTGCACTTTCTTTACACTTTAAGATTCTTAGAAATCGTACATTGTTAAAGAATTCTCTGGTATACATAATGCGATTTGCTCCCAAGTGACCAATTTGATGCCACTGAAAATAAAGACAGCCTAAGACAAAGTTCTGGCAGTTTAAAATCTCAGAATGTGATCCGTCATGATGCTCATCTGAAAGCCACAAACAGAAGCGCAGCAGAGAATTATGCAAAACTCACAGGACAGCTTTGATTACGCTAATGGCAATGGTGAAATGTAAACATACCGTTAGTGGAAAAAACGGGCTTCTCACCTGACGCTCACTTTGCAGGATGTCCGTATCTCACTGTTTGTTGGCGTGAGCGGAGAGTAATAAGTTTCTTTAATCACAGTTCTTTCGTTAGAGGATGTTTATTGTATGACCTGACATGGGGAACACACGTTGTCACCTCATCTGTTATACAGTTAGGCTAAGATTTTATTAGGATCATCTCATACAGTGTGAAGTAAGAAACTTAAATAACTGTAATCACACATTTTAAAAATGAATTCATGTTGGAATCAGGCTGTCTTTGGTGCATGGATAAGATGAGAAATCTGCTTAGCACTGCAGTGTTTAATGCTTGACCACCTGAGTGTTAGTGTTGTTCATTTAACCCAGAAATCACTTCCACTTTTAAAATACGTAGTCAGACAAAGTGATTTCTTGAGTAATCAAGCCCACCACTTTTTTTGGAAGCATATATGTTATTTGAACATAATATATAGCACAAGAAGGGATTAGAAATGCACGAGAGAGAGCGAGAGAGACTTTCTGGCTTGACCATGTATTTTTCTCAACCTCTAAATGTAAAGCACAGAGGCAGGGGAAAACGGGAGTTTCTTTGGCTCTTCGGTTGTCAGCGCCTGCGTGAACATAACCTCTGAACATGCCGTTAGAGAGCCTTCCTTCTGTGTGAGACGTAATTGAGAGTCCTGCAGTGTTCGAGGTTTGTAGGTTTGTTTGGACATCGTAGACTGTTTGAAAGTGGCCGAGTTGTTATAGGCTTTGTGTCAGATCATTTACATTAAGAAGGATGAATGTGTTGCGAAATCTCGTTCTTCACTAGTAATGGCAGTGGTTGCATTTCAGCTGAGCAGGTTAAATATAGTCTTGTGGCTTCACGTGTTCATTTCCCAACAATCACCAGTGGTAAATGGCTGGCCGTGTCTCTGTTTTGGCATTTGACTTTGAACCCCTGAAATGTCTCTGCTTTACAAACAGGGTGTATCTGAGTGCGGTCAGTTTCACTGCTTATAGCTTTTTTCCCCAGCTATATGACCAGAACTCCTCACCCAATGCTTCAGATAGAAATCTGCTTTATAATTGGTTTTATTTGACATTGATGTATGGTCATTTTGTCTCTTTTATAGGGTAACAATGTTCTAGCAAGACGAGCTGCTTCAGGTAAGTTTGCATGAATTTGAATTTAGTGCGTGTTCTATAATAATATAATAGTTTCAAAGATCATCATAATTCAAACTCCATTCCTGCAATAGCTGAGAACATGAAGCGTTTGCTTTTTATTTATTTTGTTTTTTGCTAAACAAGCGAATGTTCTTGGTTCTTCAGGCATCTCGGCATCGCAGTGTGTCACCTTCAGGGATAATCTGTAAGTATCGCTTTATGCTTAGGATATTAAAAGCTGAACTACTTTCGAAACCCTTTCCTTTCCTTACTAATGAACTCATTTTGTATTACTTGCATAATATTGCAGGAAATTTGAGACGAGGCCCAGTATCTTCCAGATCAGATACTTCAAGACCACTGCGTCCCACAGTGCGTAAAAACACACACGGTTTTGTTGCAGATGTTGTAATTGCACTGCATCTGTTTAAGAAAGAAGGAGCCAATAATCTCTTGTTTGACTCCATACTTGTAGGGGAAGTTGCGGGGCTTGTAGCTGTTCCTGATTTGCACATTCATAGAGTCTGGATTGCTTGATGAGGGTAAAAATGTACGAGCGTGAGAATGCGAGACATTGCCATTACCATCCACGGAGCAAATGTAGAAGAATTATTGCACATCTATTTGTAATTTCTTTTGTTTGTTTTGTTTTTTTTTTGTTTTTTTTCAAATCTGGTCAGCTGCACTTTGTGCTTTTGCGTGACCACCTGAAATTTGTGCATGCAGTTTCTTTAGATAAGTCAATGCAATGGTCACGTGCATTGAAATGAGAACTCAAGATAGCTAAATGATGATTTCCTGACTCTGATTTAGTGAATGTTTTAATACATTGCCATGTGCATTAGCCAATCTTTCACATGCTGAGATGTTTCTCAGGCCAACAGGATGCATGACGCTGTCCCAAACAACTGAATCCTGCTGTATTAACCAGGTTCTCAGCCGCGTTTGAAGAAGAGTTATCATGCTTAAAATAAGCACAATTAGTGACTCCAGTTTAATTGGTGTATGAAGATTGGCCTCCTGGTGTGACCTGACCGTGACTAACAATGAGGAACAGGCGGGGAAAAAGGAAGCGAATGTGGTGGAATATCCAACATTGCAAAGGGGCGGAGAATACTGACAGCCTTTATATCAAATATAAATCTAAATCTGTCGTGACCATTTTTTGTCTGTCCTTCCTGTCTGGAGATGTTAAAATATTTTGCCGCGTGTGTTTGCCGTGACCGTTATGGTCACAAAAGAATAATAATAATAACAATAGTAATGACATGGTTATTATTAACCACATCTTCACTTTTACAACTCGTATAAGCCAAGCTTTTATTCGGTTTAGTGAGTTTGTCTCTCAAAGGAATTTATCTACATGATATGAGAGTGGTAAAGAGAAAGGCATGACGAATACAGCTGAGTGTGCAGCAGTTATTCCAGCTGAAAGAAGATATGAAAGTGGTTAAAGGCGGTAATAAATGCAAACTGTTGGAATGCAAGTCATTAGAGAGTATTTCCACTCACTGTCCACTTTATTATGAGCACGTGTACATCTGCTCATTTATCCAACCAGCCAGACATGCAGCAGCATAATGCATACACTCATGCAGATACAGGCCAAGAGCTTCAGTTAATGTTCACATCAGCCATCAGGAAAGGTAAAAAAGTGCGATCTCCGTGACTACTCCTGCATGGTTACTGGTGCCAGATGGGCTTGTATGAGAATATCAGAACCTGCTGATCATCTGGGATTTTCACACACAACAGTGTGTAGAGTTTACACAGCATGGTGCGTAAAACATAAAACATCCTGTGATGGTCTATAGGCTGAAACGCCTTGTTGAAGAGAGATGAGAGGAGAAAGACCAGACTGGTCTGAGCTGACAGGAAGTCTGTAGTAACTCTTTACGACCGTGGTGAGCAGAAAAGCATCTCAGAACGCAGTCTTCTGTTGTTGCAGCTCATCCACTACAGGCTTCAATGTTTTGCAACAACCATGTCACATTGAAAGTCACAGAGATCACGCTTTTCCCCCAGTCTGACATGTGACGTGAGCATTATTTGAAGCTCTTGTCCTGTGTCTGTATGATTTTATGCATTGGGCTGACTGGATAACCACATAAATGTACAGATGTTCCTAAGAAAGTGGACCGTGAGTGTATGTGGCTTTCAGAAGTAAAGCTGCAAGCATGTGAAGACATTTCTGAGTTTATTTATTTATTTATTTATTTACTAATGACTTGTCATCCATTAAATTGTTGTTTGTAAAAAAAAAATTAAAAAAAATGAAGGCACGTGTGTGAAATCAAACACACAAAGAAATAGTCTTGGTTTTCATTTTGTACTAAAGGCGTACAAACACTTTTACGCTCAACACTGTTCACCTCTTTCATTTTTAATGTTTTTCTTGAAAAAATGTAATTTTGCAGGGAATGAAGTTCTTACCGTCAACACGCCAGCATTTGCGGAGTCTGTCACAGAGGGGGATGTGAGATGGGAGAAAGGTATGTGCGTTTCTTCTGTGCTGACTTCAGATCCTTTTAGGATTTATTGCGTCAAGCTGGATATTAACGTGTGTGTTCCGTTTCGTCTCGCAGCTGTGGGGGACACCGTGAAGGAAGATGAGGTGGTTTGTGAAATCGAGACTGATAAGGTGAAAAAGGAACTAAACTTATGTTTTTCATGGATGTCGCGGCAGTTGTCTTGACAGACTGTGGTGTTAAGCGTTTTGCCGTGTCTGTATGCAGACGTCCGTGCAGGTGCCCTCTCCGGCTGCAGGAGTGATCGAGGAGCTCTTGGTTCCTGATGGAGGCAGAGTGGAGGGAGGCACTCCCCTGTTTAAACTGAGAAAAGGAGGTTAGTGCATGACGGTCTGTTCATTCCATTTGGAGGGTTCTCCAAGTCCTCGTGTGTGTGTGTGTGTGAGTGTGTGTGTGTGTGTGTGTGTGTGTGAGCAAGATCTTATGAGAGAGATTGCTCTTGTACTGAATATCACCATGGCTATAGTTAATCACGTATTCGGTACAACAGCTTTGTGTGATGTTACTTTTGTACAACAGTTCTGTAAACAAGAAATTAATATTGCGGAAGTGACATTTTTGGACGCAATATGGCCAAATGTTCTGTTTATTTTTGCCCCATGAACAGAAATAGTTCCTAAAGACGTCACACCCACTTTGCAGCCTGTCAGCTAGCGGGTTAACTAGCTCGTATCGTGTTGAACTTTCCCCATTAAAGGTGCTTTCTGTAAAATTTGTGTCCCTTCTCCCTTTTCATTTTCATCTGACAAGCTGTCCTATTTTAAGGTCCTGAAAATTAGCATGTGTAAAGTGCAAGTGTTTCGTTTATTTGTGCCCAGCTAATGGAAATAATTTCTGCTGCTCGCCTGCAGCACATTGGACCCTCACTGATTTAACGTTAACTAACTGTAGTACGAGTGTGCAGTCAAACATGGTGTACGCTTGATGTAAAGATCTACACATGCATTTACCTTTTAAAGGATGCAGACAGTTAAAGTGAGAAGTATTCTTTTGATTCAGGCTTCAGTGTAGTTACAGAATCTTAACAGTTAAGCTGCCTCTACCTGTCACGTTTTATATGTTTACAGAGAGATTAAAAATAGCATGTACTGAAAATACTGTGTCCTTTTCCTGGTGAAGGTTGAGCCTTGTTCTGTGGTTTCATGCTCTCCTCAGCTGGCGCTCCCAAGGCGGCCGCTGCCCCCGCTCCAGCAGCCGAGGCCCCGGCAGCTGCGGCACCTCCTCCACCTCCCCCGCCTCCTGCTGCTGCTACTGTGGGGCCCATCCCAAGCACCATGCCCCCAGTGCCACCCGTGCCAGCACAGCCTGCCTCTTCCAAACCAGGTGAGCCAGACACGGGTGGAGCGTGGCACTGCACTCATCATTTTTTCACCTGCTGGGCTTTATAAGGGAAACGAATTGCTTACCCGTTGCTGGGTCGTACCACCATATTATAAGAAATGCATTTTCTTAAATGAGATGTTTGCCAAGTATTCTTTGTTCTTAGGTTTTGATGAAACATGAATTTCAGTGTCTTGACACAATATACATGTTTGTCATTTTGCTGAAGTTTCAGCCATCAAACCCAGTGCAGCTCCTGCTGCTGACGCTGGAGCAAAGGGAGCACGCTCTGAGCACAGGGTAAGAGACCACTCAGGCGGGCATTAATTATCAAGCAGGAGTGCCACACTCTTGAAGTAAGCCTACAGAGGTTTTTGTAGACTGGAATTCCTTCCAGAAATGCATTTTGTACATGTAGTAAACTGTGTGGAGGAGGGAGGTCTTCCTAAACAGTGTAATAATTTTACATTCTCTTTAAACTGCAGGTTAAGATGAATCGTATGAGGCTGAGGATTGCTCAGAGGCTTAAAGAAGCTCAGAACACCTGTGCCATGTTGACAACTTTCAATGAGGTGGACATGAGGTCAGATTAGTCACCACTTTTTCTGGGTTTTTTTTTTTTTTTTTTTTTTTTTTTTTTTTTTGAAGGAGCAGCGTCTTTTTTTAGAAGAGGCTCTGAGTCATAGACTGAGTTCAGTTCAATAATATTGAGAAAGTGAAGTCTTGTAATGGTGCGGCGAAAGTCCTGTTTGTTGTCTAAACTTGATTAGAACCGCAGCAATGCTAACACAAATGGTTATAGATTGGAATCTGCCCTACAGGAAGAGCTTTTTGCAACCCGATGCCCATTTAAAGCCAGGAATGTAAATATTTGGTACTCATGTCGGTAAAAACAAAGATAAGATTTGGGTAAAACGCGCTTTATTAATTTAGAAGGAAACGTTAATGTCCTCAGACCCCCACCCTCACTCCAGAAGATGACACTTTGAGGATTTCTCCCTGGCGCAAATGGTGGTGTCGGCTTTCGGCTGCGCAGAGGTTTCGTACTCACACAAATCTAGTTGGTATCGACGGGATGGAGCAAGACTCCGCAGGCCAGAGTTAGTGCGGAGACGAAGAAGCGCGGCCGGCCAGGGCCCGTGAGCATCTGCCCAGCTCTCCCCCGAGAGCAGCCCTCAGAGAGCAGACTGCCTGCAATGTTATGGGCTTTTATGACAAGCCAATAAGATTTGAAAGGTTTAGAAAGTGAAGATTTTTATCTCGTCTTCTCTCCTTTCTCGGAGAGTGTGTCTTGGGACGGTGCTAATTCTGTTAGCGGAGAAACCCTAGAGCTTAAGCGGAGTTGGAGACAGGAAAACAGACAATTAAAACGCGCTGGGCAAGTGCACCATTTTTATCATACACACAAACCATGGTCAATAAAATCCCTGATGTAGCACTTCAAGGTGGTTGTTTCTGGAAGAGAGTTTTTGCAGTCTGCAGCAACTATTGAAATTACACACTGAAACAAGATTTCCCTGCAATGTTTATGTAAAAGTAAAAACCTGCTGTTTTATAATTGACTGTAAATTGGGTGTCACTCTGAGTAGAGCTTGTTTTTCACGCTTATTTTTCCCTCTATGTCCCTGACTGCAGCAACATCACCGAGATGAGGAAGGTCTACAAAGACGCTTTCCTCAAGAAGCACAGCATCAAACTGGGCTTCATGTCCGCCTTCGTGAAAGCAGCTGCTTACGCTTTGGTAGATCAGCCAGCAGTCAACGCAGGTATGTCCCTCCAGCACCAGCTAGTCATGCTTTTAATGTCACCACCTCACAGTCGACTACTAGCAAGTATATGTGGTTATTGAGGTTGTGTGTTCTGCGTCTAAGATCACGATTTCTAAACTATTTTTTCCCCTCTGCTTCCTTCAGAACCACAGAAACCTGGCCTACATAGACAAGCCACACTTAATCTAGATTTTATATTTAAGTAGTGAGCCACAACCCAGTGCAGAAAAAAGGCACTCAAGCTATAGATTTTATTTTTCCGTTTACTTGAATAAAGTAATATCTGATTTGCTACATTGTATGTTTACATTGAAAGTTGATATTGAGTACGCGGATGCTTTTTTTCTTCATTTTAAACTGTAGTGGGTAAAATTGTAGTGAGGCCTGCTGGGAAATCAAAACTGAAATTATGTATACAGTTTGCTTTGAAAATATAGGTAAATGGAGGACATTATAAAAATCTACAAATCACATTACTCTTACATGACGCATTCATTTTGTCACAGCTACAACACTTCCGCTCCAGGTCCAAAATGAAATGCTTTGTTTTTAGATATCAGTATGGACAATGAGTGAATCATTTGACCATTTTAATCATTTTGTTTTCACCCCAGTGATTGATGACACAACCAAAGAGATTGTGTACCGAGATTATGTGGACATCAGTGTGGCAGTGGCGACACCAAAGGTGATTCCTGGAACCGGTCTTTTTCCTCCTATCAATTTGTAACGGATAGCATTAGCACACTCTGCAGCCTCTAATGTTGTAAAGTGTCAAGCGAATAAGTGCATTTAGTCAAAATGGGTAATGTTAACCCTGTAAATGAGAGAGAACATGATGCATTTCTGCAGTAATGTACTATAACCACTTTAGTACCAGTTTGGTCTGAGACCCGCACTGACTGCCATGCTTGGAAATAGGGGACGGCGTTTTATGTTCTCCGAGCCTGGCAGTTTTAGTCTAGTACTCGGTGTACATCTTGTTCCAGTAGTATAAATAAAATAAAATTAAAAAAAAAATTGTACATGAATTGTTGATTCTGATTCATCTCATCCTCACAGGGATTAGTGGTGCCAGTAATTAGAGGTGTGGAAGGAATGAACTTTGCGGACATTGAAAAAACTATAAACGAGCTGGGAGAAAAGGTAGGAGTGATTATTCCCTCTGAAACCGAACAACGATATTAGCCAGTGATGTTTGTTCCATTAGACTACACTGGGTACACACAGGGTTCAGCGTAAACAAACTGTTCACAGACCCTGCTGTGTTTTAATTGGAACAACTAACCAAAACCGTGTTTTTAGACAAATTTGTGATATGACCTAGTTTATAGTAGTTATATTTTGGGTTAAGCAGATGGTTACAGTGGGGAACAGATATGTAGTATCTGAAAAACAAGCGGTTTATCCTTCGGCGGCTTAAAGCATGCCCTTTTAGAGTCCTAGAACGGAGCTTCAGATTTGTCATACTTATTTATTTTTTGGCTCACAGGCACGTAAGAACGAGCTGGCAGTGGAGGATATGGACGGTGGCACGTTCACCATCAGTAATGGTGGAGTTTTCGGCTCACTCTTCGGCACACCCATCATCAACCCACCGCAGTCGGCCATTTTGGGCATGCATGGTATCTTTGATAGACCAGTGGCTGTTGGTGGCAAGGTTAGTTTTAAGTTTGTGTTTCAGCTTGTACTAACTGTCAGTAGACGTGTGCTTTTTTGACTTTTCTGTCTCTCCATTCTCAGGTTGAGGTCAGGCCCATGATGTATGTGGCTCTGACATATGACCATCGTTTGATTGATGGCAGAGAGGCCGTCACCTTCCTGCGTAAGATTAAGTCTGTGGTTGAGGACCCCAGGGTGCTTCTCTTGGATATGTGAGATGTCAAAGCGCACATTAATGGCTGCTTTCCTCAGAGTCTCACACAGTGGTTATTTTCCAACCCCCCGAAAAAAAAAAATCCTTACTGCATACGATTAACTGTGCTGGTTAACTAGGGAAAGAATCATTTTGAATGTTCAGTTACTCTACAGTAGTAAGAAGGTAACACTTGACATTTGCATGGGCTAGACTGGAGAAAGGGTGTTCTTTTACAGGTGTCTCAGCTGGCATCGTGTTCGCAAGAAGGCGGTCATGCCATTCTTAAGTGCTTTTTTTGTCATTGTTTAACTTGATATATGTATGATCATTGTAATAAGTATGCAGTTATATGTACAAGTTGCTCAAAATATGTCCCAAATATTGGTTTTCTGACTGGTAAAGCAAGCCCAGTAATAGACAGTATCTCAGTTTGCATTCTGTGTGTTTGAAGAGGTAGTAATCCATCAGTCGACCAGCAAACCAGATATTCTGTTTTATGTTCACAATGTCAGCATACTTTTTTAATCGCACTTTGGTACATACTTGTGTACTTGCAGAGTATGGCCCTTACGCAATGTCAAGATCAGATCCGTCAACGTCATTGGGAACAGACTCTGTCTATGCTGTGTAAAGAAAAATATTTAAGGAGGAAAAAGCTTTTAAACAATAAATGAATGAAAATTGTGTTTGTTCTGTCATGGAGTGGTGCTTATTCCTGTATTTTTCCTTTTCTTAGACAACAGATTAATAGCTGGTAAGTTGAATGACCATCATGGCTCTTTCTAGATGGGAATCAGCCACTTTACTGCTGCTTCTTTTGCTACTTAGATCAACTTTAAGCAGACATGCATGTGGTTAAGGTAGATGCATGTGGGCGATTGGTTTGCTGAACACTGATGAATCTGAAAGGAAAAACCCATAAATTCATAAACCAATGTCTCATCTATGACTTCAGTGACAAGACAGGATGTGGTAGTTGTGCTAATAGTTTAGGTTCATGCTGAGAGGGGGGTCTTGTGGTGAAATAAGTGCTTCATTTTCTCACTCTGAGACCTGTGCATGCATGGCTGCGTGTGAGCTTGACTGCGCAGCAGTCTCAGTGCAAACTGGACAATCCTTTGCAAAACATATTGATCAAGCAAACACAAGACACTTGTACAGGGTTTTTTATTATTATTATTTTTGCTTTGGTTAAAAATGTGGTGGCTCCTCTTGAGAGCATAAAAATTATTCTTAATGCAGATAATCAATTGAGGCACAAATGTTTGACATGACTGTCCAAAATATCATTAAACTCTGTACTGGCAAAATGGACTGACATTACGTTGCATGCTTGATAAACACAGTCAAATGTAATGGTACTATTGCATATCACTTGTACATCTGTTATACAGAAGTGCAGCAATAATCAAATGCCTGAGATGAAGGTATATGCTTACAATAACCCCACACATGTGCTGTAAGGTCCTGTAACGCGTTCCTTTCATAACCACAGAAATGACCCAAAATGTCTGCTTTTTGTTTTAAATGTGAATTGATGTAATTAACTGGATGTCTTTTTTTTTTTTTTTTTAAGTGTTTAGTGTCAACTGATGGTTGGGAGATACTCAATGCTCCGTGTGTCATAGACCACCAGGGGGCAGGAAAGGCATTTATTTAACTTTGATTTCTCATGGACCACAAATGTTAGGCGTTAGAATCATACAACACATCCCGTATCCATTAACTGGATAGTGTGTGCCAAGGAACGGAGTTAAAAAAGGGGTGGTACTTAATGTCACTCACACCTCCACCTCCAGAGCCCAGTCGATAGCCAGCATCATACTGAAGGAGCTGTGTGGAAACAAAACAACATCATTGCCTTGATATCACAGCGATACTTGTGTTCACACGATGAGCATGTGCTTTAGACGTACCTCTGTGAGCAGCGAGGCGGCTGCAGTGCTCAGGTTGTCCGGGATGCGTAGCTGTGTGTGTGGATGCACACCTGTAGGATGACACTGCCACAGGGGCTGATATCACAGAAGAAGTTTATTTTCCTAATCTCATACACAAACTGATGTATGGTCATTTAGGACACAAGGTCGTCTACTACAAGAACAGATACTATTCTGATTTCACTTATTATGCATTTGAATGTGACTCATAGCTCGCACAGAACTGGTGATTTTTACCCTAGCTATGAAGGGTTAGTAAGATCATACTATACAGTGCTCTAAAGTCATATAGACCTTGCTTACCATTCCAGTCAGGAGTTCAAATAATAAAGCTCCCAGACTCCACCAGTCACATGCCTCTGTGATTTTGGATACGCCTCCAATCTCTGTTTCCAAATGTTAAATATGTACACTTTAGGGCTGGGCAATATGGCTTTTTAACATGTATGCAGAAACTGTACAGTAAATTAGCATACACCAATATTAAAATCAAGAAAAAAATGGGGTTTTTTTTATGGCTTTCATTTTATTGATTCATAGTTACTAAACATTCTTAAGAATTCCACAATTATGGATTATATGTACTCCGTTACTGCTAACAGATACCCTCAAAATCCTACATAGTGGACCTTTAACTGTATTCTTCCAATGGTTGCATTACAAAATTCATCTGTTCTGCAATAATCTATAGATGGATTAAATATTAATTTCTATATTTTACAAATTATGTTTTCCATTACAAGAAATGGTTATGCATCCTCACCTGGTGCACAGTACATTTCATCCATAGCTTTAGGACTAATTTCCGACTGAACCTCCGTCCACTGTCCAAAGTAAGTCAGACACACACTTCCTATTCAGAATACATCTCATTATTTGTTGCACAAACCGGTGAAAAACAATTTTCATGTCAGTATTGAGTAATTACGACCACTGCAATGATATAATAGAGATCCTTATGCAGATGTTGGTGTTACTGTAAAGTCAGGCACTCACCATCGCTATCGAGCAGGATGTTCCTGGGGTTGAGATCCTGGCACACAATGCCTTGCTCGTGAAGGCTCTCAAGAGCCAACAGGATCTGCGCTCCACACATTCGCACCTCTTCTTCAGGAAGACCCCATCGACCAGGCTGTTGCTTCACACTGTGGCTCCTCGCCCTAAACTGAGGTAAGTGACACCAGCCGCCGACTTCTACTAGCTGCTCTTGAGAACAGTGAGGAGTGAAGAACGGATCCTGCGTTTTAACTGAGCACAGTGGACTAAGGAGTTCCCAGTTCTCTTCTCCAACCTTACTTGTATTGTTCACCTGAGGAGCTGAAGTCTTGAAGTCTAAGGCGAAAGGACTCTGAAGTTTCCTTTCCACAGTAGATTGCATGCCATTGCAGTACTCTGTGCCTGATTGGGAATTTCCTGAGCTTAGACTTGCCCTATAGTGGGAACTTTCAGATTGACTTGTTTTGTTGTGAGTAATTTCATCTTGTATTTGGTTCTGTAAGGATAAAGGCAGGGTGTTGGGAACTATACGAACTTTCTGTGGAAGGATGTTGACTGTGCTACACAGGGTTGGCTGTGTGACGTCAAATAAAGAGCTCAGTGTGATCTGAGGTGCACTATTGATTCCAAGAACGTCTGGATTTGACCTGGTTCCTGTTAAACACTGTCCCTGAGCTGGTACAGCAGTCCATACTTTATCAAAATCTACGCTTGAGTCGATCCGCTCAATGTGGACGTCATTTCCTAAAAGGTCAGTCGTGACACTGAGTGGATCTCGAGTGTCCACGATTACACAGGGATGAACAGGAAGTGAAAAACTTTCCTGAGATAAAAGAGAATCTCGCTGACCACTAGGACGAACACAGGGAAAGGAATCTGTCCTTATTGCATAAGGGTTAGAGGATTGCTTTTGCTGGAATTCAGCCTTTTCTGACCGGGAATTCTGCAGGCATCCTGTTTCCTCACAGTATGAGTGTGTGCCATAGCTGTCAAGCTGATGCTCAGTCTCATTCCAAAAAGGCAGTGTGTCCTTTTCCAAGCTTTTTAAACTGTCCCTCTCAGGTAATACAAATGTTCCATGATGGTGCTCTCCATTCAGTTGGCACAGCTGGGTGAGAGCAGGTGAGGTGTAGCTGTTCTTTAGCTGAAACTTGTGCTGGTTAGGGGTGCAGCAGTCTGGATGTTCTCTGGCTACTTCACTTCTGATCCGATGCAGTTTGGAGAAGAGCTTTCCACCTGAACAGGGACAAACAATTCTTGTTCCCTCTTGTTTTTTTGTATGTTACAACCTATTTCCTTTTTCTTATCCTAGTTCTTATTTTATGTGAAATTCCATCAGAACAGCAATTTATTTCATTTCTAATGGCTAAAGGTGATATAACAATATTGCTGTATTAGCAAGGTATAGAATAAATCTTAACTATTGAGTTAGTCACTTACATTATAAGTCAATGTAATGTAAATATGGGAGTCATAAAACACACAGCATTGCTGAATAGACTTTTTAAGTACTTGGAAAAGTTCACAAATTGTTTTTCTTGCATGTGAGACAGAATCTAAAAGACAGGCATTTAAATTATTTTGCAGTAAACGTTTGTGCATGGTGCAATTTGCTTGCCCTGAACCAACATCTTGGCTAGTTTTGAGTGTGTCCAAAGAGGTACCAATACCTCAAACTTAACGCCCTTACTGAGAAAATGCTGAGTGCAAACTATGTCATATTGAATATCATTAAAATATAATTGTGCGATTCTTTAATAACATGGACGTCTGTGGGTTCTTTATTTTTGTCATCATGTTGCATCCTTTGTATTGAGCGTAAATAGTGCATGAAAAGCAATTTTGGATTAAAAAATTTCCGATGGAACACGGATAGCATAGGAAAAGTAATATCTAGCTTAAAAAAAAAAAGGTCAGTGATAAGAAAACATTAAAGTGGGTACTCCTGATTTTCATTACTTATGAAAGCAAGACAGTTTTCGCCCGTCACTTTTTTTTTTTAAACATTTTTTATGTGATGGTGAATTGCTACTGTTACTGTCCATCATGTCTTTCTCCCTTCTTATTCACTGATTATAATGTTTGATGTACATTTTGCTTGGTTATTACCTATTATTATTATTATCGTCATCAACTACCTAATTTTAGCATTTTAGCCTAAAAAGCATGTTTCTCTCAAACACTAGCTGCATCAAAATGTTCATTAAAAGTAAAAAAATAAAAAAACAATCACTCATGTATTACGCTGTTGATTTTAAAAATGTAATCTAGTCACTGATTTTATATGTACAGTTACTAAAGAAGAAAATTACTCCAAAAGCCCTACCTATATTAGTGCTGTTAGATCAAGTTCATCAGCATCACTGATGCTTTTAATATTACAGATACTCTATATGTCTATACGACTCTATATTTTGACCTCTAATAAAAAAAAATGGTTGGACATGCCAAATTTAAGACTTTAGTCTAAATGTAAGTCCATACTCTCAGAGTGTATTTCTGGGTCGGCTGTACCTCACTGACTCCCTGTATAATACACAGCCGGCTCGATGTATTAACGTGCATCAGGGTTAGTGAAGCGCTTTTCTCAGCTCACCTTGAACATGTTCTAGATGCAGGAACACGGAGTCCTCGCTGACGTAGTACCTCAGTAACTTTACCATGAACGGGACACCCTGAGGGATGATCGTGGAACGCTCTCGATTCTCCCAGCTGGACTTAGGCAGGCTCTGGAGGACAAGAGGATTTATATATGTAATCAGTGTTATTAAAAAAATTACAGTACAAAGCTATGAAAAGTTATTCAACAATTATTATAAAGAAGGTAAACCAGAGCACACCTGAGAAACAGGTATTTCATAAAGTTAATTCATTAAACATTATTACTACTACTCTCAATTATGACTGGTCAGAAAGTGTTGATTAATTTTCTATAAATGCAGCTCTGACAGTTGTCCTTGCTACAAGGTAAATCATAGTGAATATTAATACGTCATTTATGTAGTAAGAGGTGAGACAGGGACTTGTATGGCAGATGCTCCACATCCGGGGAAAGTTTTCAGGTTAACATGGCAATCCTTTTTTGCTATTGTTTTTAGCTGCTGTGATGCAAGTGACAACAGGAACTAACTTGATTATAAAATTAAACATCACTATAAACAGATAAAAAGCATTGAGCATCTTTCATCAATTGTTAGCACATACTTGAAGAAATGAAGCACTTCAAGACTCATCAAGTTCAGGACGCGAGCAGATAATATGCCTATAAGAGTACATCGCATCATGTTTTATTCCGTGCTTGTACAAAAAAAAAAAGGATTATTTCCCAGCCATGTCTGCTTACTCTGCCTATTTCCGAAACCTTGTTTCTGGTTTTAGAAACATGAGATGGTTTGGAATAAGATGCACTAGAGCTTTTAACTGGATCAATGATGGCTCCATGAGCAGAGACGAGACCTGAGAGTTTTTCCCCCTCAGTGTTAGCAGCATTCTTTCCAGACGGCAATCTCCCTTTAGGCTGGAGTTATACCATCAGGGCATGGCAAGACACCTACCTTAATCACAAATGTCTCCTTGCTAATCAGGTTTTGGACAGTCAGGACCTACAGACACAAGCACAAATGAGCTGCTGGAGTGTGATACATTGGCATGTAATACAATGTAAAAGCAAAATGGAAATGAGGATACCGTCCAAGTGCTTTTCCTCCACTACATCAGGATATTATTATTATTTTTTTTTTTTACTAAAGTGGAATTTTGTTTCCTAATACAGACCTAAAATGTGTTATGTTTATAAAATGTTTTCAAATGAACATTTGTAAAAGCCTTGCTTAGCTGTGTAATTGTTCCAGCTGTTCCAAATGATGTGTCATGAAAGGTCTAACCAACCATGCGCTCCAACTATTAGAATAAGGCGTAAACTGTTTGCAAGCGTCATGTTTTTCCAAAAATACTAAAGATCCAAAAAATAATAATAAAGAAGACTCTCACCCTTATACTCAAACTTTGTAATGAAATGCATGACATTTTCCCCAGCAAATGAAATAAACAGACAGACAGTGTCAGAGCTAGCAAGACTCCAGACCTGTCTCTTTCTCTAATGTTAGCTATGCTAACATGAAAAATTACACATCAATGTTAGTAATATTAGCGGTCTTATTATGCTAAAATGTTTCATCTCCTCAGAAAAGACTAGTGTCTAGTTGGGATTATATAATGCTAGCTAGCAAACTAAAGCTAGCACAGCACAGATCACCTCAGCATGTAGCGGGATGTTAGCCTGTTTTAGCTGCTGCATAAAGCACATCAACCACATAAAAAAATAGTAAATGCGAATTTCTCCTTTGCTCTTTGGAAACCTAACATTTTTTTAAAAATGCTAAAAGGAATTTAGGGGAGATACAAGATAAAATAAAAATCCATCGCTTTATACATTTTGAGATTAGCTAGTTACATAGCTCATATATAATACCTAATAAAAGATTTGCATATATAGTACTGTACTCCAACCTTGCACATCTATTCTTTGTGTCTACTCTTGACTGAAATTATTATTAGTAATATGACATGATTAATACTCATGCCTCATGCCTCCTGTGCTGGTGATGATTCGAGTTAACTCGGTTTCGGTTTAGCTTTCAGTTGTTAACTTTGGCATTCATATTCAGTATTGTTTCTAAAAAAACAGAGTCTTGTTTCACACCTGCTTTACTTCTGTTTTCTTCATCCAGCCCACACGTAACATTATTAGAAAAATAACGTTTCATGGGTTTCGGTTCACACCACAAAATCACCAGGTGTTTAATTAAGCCATAATATGAGTAACAGTTTTGTTCTTACCTTATCAATAATCCCCACCACTTTACACATCTCCAGGTCCTCCACAGGTGAGCTCAGATGTCTGATAGACCTGAATCTTAGGCTGCTGTAACCCTGCTGACCAAAATACAGTCATCAGTGTTTCAGAACCAATCAGTTTTAGCCCATGCATGACCTCAAAGCCACTATGGGGATTCTTTGGATTACACAACAACAGACTTGTTGTGAGAGTTGAATATATTTGGGTTTACCCACATTCTTGTCCATGTTAAAGTAAAGGAACTACAAAAACCTGGCCAACATAAATCCTTAAGCCAGTTTTACGCTGTACCAGCCTGAGTTTGCGGTCACACACAAACATCATACATCATGAAATCATTCTTAGGTGGTCTTAGAACAAACATGTGATGTGTTCACCAATGGCTACTTTAATCCCACTGTGACCAAAGACAGCTGAAAACAAATTTCTGGCAGTGTCAGAAATGCATTATTCATATCGGAGTGTGACCTCAGCCATGATGCTCTTCTAAAAGCCAGCAAGCTAGCAGAGGATGACGCATAACTCACAGCACACCTACAAGTGCAGTAGTGACGATGGGTGAATATAAATATGGAACTAAAATGTGTGAAATATGAGGAATTTGTTTTCCTTAGTCATAATGTTGCCATTGTTATATCATTAACCTGTTTCGGTTTATGCGACTGCATTTTCTGTCCGAGTCTGAAATCACATAGAAGAAAGTAATATATTTAATAGTCTATTGTTGAAGGATCTTTATCATGTAACTGACATGGATAGTACATGCTGTTGCATGATCCGTTTTAGAATTCAGCCAAGATTGTATTAGGATCATCTCATAACGTGTTACGAGTTATAAGCTCAAGCGATTGCAGAGTTCTATGTGATCTAGACACGTTAGAGAGGGAAGTGAGAGGTACCAGAAATAGCTCACAAAAACAGGAACATACTATCCGTGTGTGAAACAGACAAAGTAAACATAAGCAGGAATCATATTTGTAGAGGTTGGAAAATTCCAGCCAGTTAGAATAAATAAATGAGCTGGGCTAAGATGATCTAATGAATGTTATGTCTCATACCCCTAATTGTGTAGTGTCTTTGCTGAAGTTGTACTGTAGATGAGAGTTAAAGATCTCCTCCGCTCTCTTCAGATACTGAGTGGTTTTCCGCTTCACAGCCTCACGTCTCTCTTTATTCGGATCCACTAAATGACAGAAGATAAAAGTCCATTCAGCCTTGTAAATCCTAAACATGAAGCCCTGATTTCACACTCCTTGCCATTAAAATCATTGTGTTGTATTAGGCTACTTGTTTATTAATTATGTCAAGATTGACCTTCTGATGTCTCAGAAGTCTGCAAAATGCAAATGAGCACTACGCTAACAAACCATGATAAGATTACATACAAGTTTATTGTGCATTTTGTAGCAAATAAACATCTAATTTGTTCAAATGATTGTAGGCCCATCTTCAGCCAGGATTGTCAAGACCAAGACAATCACAAATGCAATACAAGTACATCCACAATTCATCAAAGTTGTGAAGATCTGAGCTCAGATTTGAGCCCATCGAATGATGTATGAACAAATCTGTACCTGATTCATGAAACAGTCCTACGACATCAGTTACTTGAGCTCAAATGAAGAATCAGCTTTAGCCGTGTGTGCAAGCGCCCATCCTCCAGTCCCTTATTTTATATGCATCCTTTAATACCCATGTACATTAAACATATCCTAATGTTGGTCTTGCAACAGTGAGCCAGAGAAAGGAATACATTCAGGAGATTACAGTTATTACATGGTCTGAGGAAGTCAATCTAGCCAGGAGAAATTAATTTCTGTGAAGCTGAGTTAGAGGTTGCTGCAGATAAAAATATTTTGGGGGGGAAGCATCAAAAACTTGGAATAAAATGCAACCAATGGAGGAAAGAAAGGTATAATAGTTTGTCTTTTTGTTTTTGCTTTAATTATTTGTCAGTATTACATAGGGGAATATAGACAGTTAAGGATGTGGGTTTTTTATGAACGGAACCATTTTCCAGCTTCATCTGTTAGCAGTCATGTGATTCCTATTTACAGCTAGATTTTTTTTTATTCAATTTAGTACTCAAAATAGGTCAGATTTTACATTGAATTGAAACGTTATAAATACAGAGTCTATTTGTATTGATGGGTTATGTTCCTGCTTCATTCTTTTCTGTCAGCTTTTGAATCAGACTATATCCATCCATCACCTGTATACCACTTATCCGTCGGGGTTGCGGGGAAGCTGGAGCCAATCCCAGCTGACTTCGGGCGAAAGGATTTGGTAAACACTGTGCAGGTTGCCAATCCATCACATGGCTAACACAGAGTCAAACAGCCATTCGCACTCGCATTCACACCTATGGGCAATTAAGAGTAGTCAGTTGACCTAATCTGCATGTCTTCGGACTGTGGGAGGAAAATGGAGCACCTAAATGGAGGCATGCGGAGAACATGGAAACTTCGCACAGAAAGGCCCCAGTCGGCCAGCAGGTTTGAACCCGGAATCTTCTTGCTGTGAGGTGGCAGTGCTAACCACTGCACCACTATGCCACCCCGCGCTAAAACATTGGCATGAAATGTGCTCAGTGCCTTCATGTGAACAAGAACAGGAAATGTTGTTCAAATGTCAACCTAGAAAAAAAAACCTGTTCTGCATCTATTGGCCTATTTTGATCACACAGGGGCATAATCACATTAAAAGCATAAATAGAGCATGTTACCTTGAACTCCGTTCAGCAGCAGGTCCACACCGTTTTTATAGTAGCTAAACGCAGCTTCGTAGTCTTCGTTGACTTCCCTGTCCAGGGCCATGCGGATCTGCTTGGCCGCATCCACCAGATAGTCTCTTTTAGCCATGTCTGCCTAGGGTTAACTCTGCTGCAGTCCTGATGGAGCGGGAGTCCACAGAGACCATTCATATGTGGCACAATTACATAGATGAGCTGCATGTCTGGGATGTGACCATTCCTTCACCATTTTTCTCAGTTTCTCTCACACACCAGGGTTCCACTGACTGCTTCCTCCTTCCTTTCCTTTTTTGACTGCTTCTGAAGATGTAATACAGATATAAATAGAGAGACAGAAAAGAATACTAAGTCATTTATGTTGATTTATTCATACAATACTTTTATAATAGCATTATTTAGATCCATCATATGAGCTAAAATGTCATCAAAATCAGTTTTAAAATTTAAAGCTACAGTGAATGAATCATCCATGTGACTGTCTGTAGTATGTCTAGGGAACTGGACTTAATCCCATTCTCCTGCTCTGATGAGCAACAAAATGTCAAATTTTGTCAGCTAGACGTCACTGAAAACAATCATAATGACTAAAATCCTGCACAAGCATACCTGTATGACTCGTCTTTGCCTTTGAACGCCATCACAAAAGGACATCATGCTGTAGCAGAGCCATCTAATCCCTTTCTCTGCACAGGTTGTTCATATGCGGGTCACCTGAGTAAATCAAAATGATTAATATTCAACAAAAGTCCAGTATTTGCACACCACACAGAGTGAAAATCAAATCAGCAGTGGAATGAGGAAGGTATTAAACATGATATGACTCATGTCCTTTTAGACTAGCTATCTAAAATGCTTGATGCATTTTTTGTAAATAGTCACAAGCCTCGTAGGATGCATCAACTACACTGAAAACCAAATTGCACCGTACTAAACAGTAAGCTTATGTAAACTGTTTTGGAAAATCTTTAAAGTGGTGTCAGTGAACAGCCACTTTCAGAGCTGTGTCAGTTATGTACTGCATTTTTCTAAACACAGAAATGTAGCTATTAGCTGACTGACAGAAAGATATTAGTTATTCAAAGAAATATGGTTTTACTTCCGGTAATGAAAGCGTTTTTTTCCCCGGAAGTGACATACAGCTAGGGAGGAGATTTTAAATTCACTAATTAATTTAAAGTCTAAATTCCTGGATTTAAAGTCATTGGGGAAAAAGTTAGCTTATTTTGCATAAATTTGGAAGGATTTAATTTGTGACTGTTAATTGGCGCAATTTGACATTTAAGTGGAAATTTGGTTATGCATCGGTTACTGGCAATGTTTGGACCTTTTCATTTCAGGAACCAATTATCTTATCTATAACAAGCAGACTTGCTTTTTTCCCCCACTAAGCTATTTTGGCAAATAATTACGGAATAAAAAAAATCTACTAAACACAAGATTTACCTTTTTCATAGGCTACTCGTCTTTCCCACTTGACAAGTTGTAGATGCGAGCTCTGAGCTGGGGTGTTTTCTGGAAAGAAATGCGGAAACTTTACGGTTCGTTACATTTGATAAAGGCACAAAAACTTACTGTGCATTAGAAAAGTGCGCAATGCAAGATTTTGAGTCACAGCACAGGTTGTAGCCCAAATGTTTCTCTGTAGGATACTGTACATAGGCTAGTGCACTAGGAGCCATCATTTTCCTCCACACTGTGTACCGGAGAGAACCATTGGAAACATAACCCTAGATAAGTTTGGATCCAGGTTTTAGTGAACATGAAAAATGTCTCAGCAGTATTTTAGCCTACAGGCTGATAAGAAACAGTGTAGCATAAGAAGCATAAATTGCACGGGGTAGAAGAGCAAAGTAAACAGCACTGTGGTAGGTATCAGTGTTAGAGCACTGGGCGGATGGGAAAGGGAGGGACCGCAATGCAGCTTAAAGACCAAGAACACTGTCCAAGCACACACACACACACACATCACATCATACACACACCAGAAGCACATCAATCAGTGATCATATCACGCTAAAAAAAAACCCCATCAGACTCAAACTACACACTCAAACGTCTCACAGACTTAGGCTATTCAACAGAAGAAAACCGACAGTGTTTACATTTTTTGTAATCCAAAGCGCCTTCGTTCTTAGAATATATTCAACCCATGTATAAGATATACTACACATATCCATGGTGTCGGAATTAATGTAACTGAACGAAACAGATGAAGATACATAAATGCACTGCATTGCGCTTTTACCTAATGTAAAGGGTTTCCTTGCCGTGCGCGCGCCTCCGCAGCGTCGGGCCCGTGTGTAGCGGAGGCTCGCGCAGACAGCACCGACAGGAGGAGAGGAAGCACGCGCGCAGAGCTTCCTATTGGCTGCTAATGATGTCACTAAAGCCTCTATTATATATTTATTACAGCGCCCCCACCCCTGACTATTGTTCACGTGCAAATACTATAAACTCACCGGCCATTTTATTAGGAACACCTGTACCCTAATTCTAACCCTAACCCTGCCCAATCGTGCAATTATCCAATTAATCAATAACGTGGCAGCATAAGATACAGGTGAAGGGATTCGGTTCACGTTCGCATCAAATATAAAAAAGGAGAAGAATGTGAGGTTAATGATTCTAAATATTTTTATTTAATCTTTATTTTACCAGGCAAGGCATTAAGAACAGTTTCTTATTTACAGACACAGCAGCGGCTAGAAAAAGCAGCCCTGATGGACAGCACAGAGGCTCTGATCATGGCAACACAAGAACAGCCCCTAAGTACCAGATCTGAAGAGGCAGGGGTCTACCACTGTAGACAGGATCCAAGGTGCAGGACCAGCGCATAGTAGCTGGGTGCAAGGTGCTAGATGGGACAGCATACACCGAAAGGCTCTGAATAACATTATAGGTATTTCATCATTTTGTGGCCATTCCTTTTGCACCACGGAAAAAAAAAATCTGCAAATGCAACCTCGTTCAATTCATAATTAATGAGGTCACCCCTTAATGTGCCTCCTTTGCCTTCCAAGTTATAAAAACCTGGATATGCCGCTGCTTTTAGCCTTCATCTCGCATGAAAACAAAATAAGGCAGTGCCAGAGAGATGTAATTGTATAGACTGTGAGGAAGGTGCAGGAGCTTGTGAGTAATTAGTGTATTTGGAGAGAGCAGCTGTGTCCAGAAGCTTGAGAGCAGAGAGAGGAGGTGATGTGGGCACAGAGGGGCTCAGGGGGGGTCGGGTTACACAAAATGGAACCTAGTCTGTAAGTGTATCAGATCACTTTCCATGATCCAGTCTGTCATCGGTGCCTCAGTTTAACACACAGCACATCAACCACAACCACTGTATCTTCAAGGAGGCACGTGCAAAGCATTACTTTAAGAGAAATTGTTAGACTTTCAATTTTTGTTTTATTTGTGTGAATATTTAAAATGTTATGAAATGTAATGAAATCACTGATTGCTAAATGTACTGTATGTGTGTAATGTTATGTGTGAAACCTCATACATAATTGTTGTCTGCTTATTTACAATCTTATGTTTATGTACTGCATGCCCTGGAGCATCTGTATATTTTGGCTTTTTGCCATGTTGGGATTGGATTTTCTCTTTGTTGTGAAATATATGAGACAAGACCCAGTATGCTCTTTACAATTTATTTATTCATTTATTCATCTTTATCTTGGTCAGACATTCACAGGCATTCATTCACACACCCATTCATACATCCACCCATTTAGCATAACCAAAAATAACAATGTAATTAAAGAAAGCACATTTGATTAATGCTTTAATTCATTTTTATTCATTCCCAAAACAGAAAATGGTTCCTGTGCATATAATTAAACAGGGAATTAAGATTACACCGTCAGAGTTTTCAGTATATTTGGTCTGACAGAAAGTGTCTAGGCACTAAACTTCACATTATAGGAGACATAGTAGCCATTGTTGAACATGTAAAGTTTCTGATCTCTAGGGTTGTAGTCCAAATTGACATAGAAATCCTGGAACTTTTCAAACTGAATGCTAATATGGCTATCCTGTCTCGTGCGTGTGTTGTAAGTGTAAAAGATCTCTTCTGTTTGGGCATCTATAGATCGTGTAGCGTAAAGAACACCGCATATCATGAAAGCGTTTGTGACAGATTGTTTAAAAATGCTGGTTTCCCAAACCTCTGACAGTGCAAATGCTGCCTCATCTATTTTACCTAGCACCAGTTTACCCTTCGCTTCCTCTGTAGCAAACGTCACCCACAATCCATTCTCATCAGCTGCGAAGTCTAAGTTCTGATTGTCAGAATATTGGTAAGAGAATCTGTTACTGGCATTTGGCACCACCCTGTACCCTGCCGTCTGACTGGTCATATTGTATTTACCCATGCTGAAAGGTTCTCTGTACTGATAGTACAGGGTGTTACCACGCACAATGTAGTTATTACCTAGACCTCTCCAGTCACGACTGCTATAAAGCTCATGGGTTTTCATTGGCTGTCTCATGATCAATTTGTAGTAGTCTGAATAAACACGAATTCTACTCAGCAGTGTATTAGAGAAAGCAGTGTACCAGTACATATTTTCATAACCAGGCACAGGATTAGAGTCTTTGCCCCATCCACCATATAAGTAGCTTCCACTCAGATCTGCATTCAGCTGGCTAACTACAGGCTTGCTGATTTTCAGAATACCTCCATGCTTGCAGGAACCTGATAAGAGAAATCAATTTAGTGATGTTAATTTCTAAAGTAAAAAGCAATGCTTGATAGCTCTTTATTTTATAGTATGACTGCTTAGCATTCAAAATGTGGTAGTTAGAAGCAAAACCTTGCTTACATCCCTTGCATGCTGGGTATTACAAGATTTTAAAACTTTTTAAAAAAAAAAAAGGGTTTCATAGTGGTAGCTGGTGTTCTGTGTAAATATTCGGTTCTTAACAGCACGTTCATAAACATTTGGGAATGTACATACATAAAAACTGATGTGAATAAGGCTGCAAGATGAATGGTTCAATAATTGTATATGATGTTAAAGCACTTTTACCTTATTTTTCTCTTTTTAGTCAGATTTGCATGCATTCGCTGAAGCTGTTTGGTAGTACCTGTGTTATTTTTTTAGAATCAAGTGCTTAACTATATCCACTTTAATATTCACTAGAGATGCATTACTGCAAGAAAAGTGTGATTGCTCCTCATTGCAAAAATAAATAAATAGTCATATCAAAGTGTGTATTGGGTGAGACAGTCTGAGCTATAAAAAGTTTAGTGACTCTCTGATGAAGCATAACCATGCAGGAAGACTTGGATTCCTAAACTCCATGTATGTCTATTGGGCCAAAAATGCATTGTGGCCAGTGGGAGAAAAATGGATGGATGAAAGCAAGAAAAAGACAAGTGTGAAATCAAAACTGATTTCATATATGTTTTGGGCGAGTTGTTCTGAGGTGTCAAATTAAGTTTGGTGGCTCTCTGATGAATCGTGACTGAGCAGGAAGCTTTGATTCCTAAACACTGTTGATTTCAGTTGGAGAAAAAAATGATAGGAAAACAAGAGAACAAGTGCGACTTTCCAAAAGCTGTATACAAGCACATTATATTTGGGGGTCAATATCTCGAAAACTGCTGGAGAAGAAGCGCAGCAAAAAAAGTGTTCTGACGGATAACAATATCGCTTGTGCAATCACGCTAATTACCATATACTACACCAAGTATTAAATAAATCAATATTAATTAGAGATTAATGTTAAAGAGATGCTGTGACATGTTCCAACAAATCCTAACATGTATAATGAGACTCATGTAGCATCACATCTTAGACATTTCAATGTAAACAATACAAGAACCTTACCAATTGCTGCATTGGAGAAGTTATCTTGTTCATCTCTGCATTTCTCCAGCTTCTTCTGAAGTTTGATGAACTCGAGACGGATCACTTCTAAGTTGCTCTTGTCGTAGCTTTCCAGCTGGCCTATAGTCAGGCTCATATTGCGAATCTTTAAGAAATATGTATAAGCTGCATTCAGCATTAATCTAGCAAAGATTTCCTGAGATATAAACCTGTGGTCAATCCTGATCAATAATGTAAACTGATATGTCACTGAGATTCATATTTACCTCATTGTAAAGACTGTCAAAGACTGGTGACGAGGAATTAAGGGATGTTTTCAGGTGTGTGACCAGCGATTCAAACTCACGCAGCTCGACCCTCAGGAGATCAAACTCCAGTTTGATGTACTTGTCAGGCCCACTTTCCATTATCTCCAAACGGGTGGTCAAGTTAGTGAGCTCCGAAAGAAGAATAACCAGCTTGGATTTTATATAAATCACCTGAAAAGAGGAAATGAACAATTTGCAGGATAATCGCTGTTTTTTCCCCATCATATTACAAAAACAAGTGATGCATTAACATGTAGAATGAAATGTACCTTGTTAATATGGACCTCCAGCTTAGCAGTCAGCTTATTTGACGTTATCTGCACAATATCCACACGGTCTGCTGGGAATGTAGTGTCAGGAAGGAATACTTTGCAGCTGCACTGCCCAAATTCTCCCACAGTGCCTGTCACATTTCCAGAGCCCCACTGCTCCACTGGCTGCAAAGAGATGAGGGAAAAATGGGATGACAAAATCTACTTTTTTCAAGGATTGGATCTAAAGAAAATGCCTACCAGCCAACCATATGTTGAGCCAGCCAAAAAGAGGAGTAGTAGAAAGTGATGCATCATGTCTTAGGCTTTCTTTGTTGAGTGGCTATGGCTTGTCCAAATCCTAGGCTTTTAAAGATGAAGGTATCCGGTAGGTACCCTGAACATCTTGTCAAATTCCCATAGTTATTGTTTGTTGATGTTGAAATGACTTTGGAAGACAACTTATGTACACAGTCATGTTTGTTTTACATATGATGAACTAACGAGGCAATAGAAGATTATGATTTATTGGTGGGTAAAGAAGTTGTTAAATTACGTGGAGATGATGTGAGAAAATATATTGCATGTAGCACCTGATAAAATAACCAAATTTGAGTAATCACCACAGTGTAAGAAGAGTTTTCAGTTACCACTAGTTGGGGTGGTTTTCATTTTACAAAGCTTTTGAGAAACTGGGCCTTGACCTATTCTGCTTTAGAACATTTTCAACATAACCACTCCTGTTCCTGTGTTAATTTAATTACAGGACATAAAGTATCTCCTCTGATTTAATATTGGCAAATACATATGCTTACTTTCTATACAAGTCTGATGTTAATATAATCATTTCATTGTTTGACATATTCCAAATTGGCTTATCATAGTGCATTTAATTGTATTTACAGTAGGTCAGGACATTTAACTAGGCTTATGAATATAATATGGTGTAATTAATAATATATTTTATGGCAGTTAATTTTCTTGTTTTGTAAGAAAATGTAGTGAGGATACACAAGAAAGGTGTTTAAATGAAACATACAGTAAAAATAATTATTTTTCTTTAAAATGACAGACGTGCCCTTACCCAGAGCAGGTATAGTGGTATTACTTTTACAAAGCATGATGGCTTGTGTTCATTTCTTTATGAAGTTTCCTATTACTCTTGATGGTATTTTTGTGTATGGCAAGAGAAAAACTGTTCATTCATTCAGGAAAGTCCACATTTACTCCATATAGTAGTACATACACACATAGACACACACACACACACACGTGTATATATATATATGTACATATGTGTGTGTGTGTATGTATGTATGTACTACTATATGGAGTATAGTACCACACACACACACACACTTATGTACGTATGTGTGTGTGTGTGTGTGTGTGTGTGTGTGTGTGTGTGTGTGTGTGTGTGTGTGTGTGTGTGTGTGTGTTTGTGT
>JAQMYM010000005.1:7192158-7205788 GCA_030014255.1 Parauchenoglanis ngamensis | reverse complement strand
CCCCCCCCCCCCCCCCCCCCCCCCCCCCCCCCCCCCCCCCCCCCCCCCCCCCCCCCCCCCCCCCCCCCCCCCCCGAAAAAATCTCTCTCATACATTGTACATTATGAGCTTATAATCCTATAAATACTGTATATAATCCATGAAGACGAGTCTCACATCATTTTAAGTGACTCTAATAAACAAACAGCCGGATAAATAAGCAAGTTAAAATGAAGGGGGATTTAGAGACGTGACGTCCTCGAGTCAGGATCAGCGCAGCCGCGTTTGAGATGAAAACCGTGATGATGGTGTAACTATGAGCTGACTCACTTCGCTGCCAGGATTTTGTGATCCACGTCATCTAATGAGGAGCTGTGTGCCACGTGAAACGTCCCGAACAGCGTGTTCCTCTTCTTTTTTATTTTCTCTGCCTGGGAATGAGACACAGTTACGTTTAAGCCATCACATTTCACTCTGATTAAAAGCCATCAGACTCGCACCTTGTGGTGGAAATCAAACGGTGCTTTCTTAATGAAAACTCATTAAAAGCTACATGATTCAAAGTTTAAACAGCAGTCTGGGCTAAAAGTCAACGGAAATCTGCTCCAACATCACCTAAAACAACAAAGATAGAGTTTTAATAGAGCTGGAGACAAAAAAAAATAAAATAATAATAATAACCCTATCATTCATTCACAATGAAAAATAAATAATTATAATAAACATTAGAGATTAAACAAAAAAACCCAACAATACACTCTCAGTCACAATATATAAAGAAATAATTATAATAAAAATAAACAAAAAACAGACAGTAATTTCAGTTATTAGAGATCCAGTTATTTCCAATAAAAAAAAATGAACATAAATAATCATAGGTAAATAAAAATCTACCAGTAAATTGCAAAAGAAAATGAAAATAAATGCCAGTGATTTCCTATTTAAATAAATAAATAAGCTAACATATAATAATAAATTTGTATTTATTATTTATAATTACTATTTATAATCATAATATTATATATTATTTATAATATCATTTGAGGCACTTGGCAAAAAGGTTGCACAGCATTCAGAAATATCATTTTGATTGACTATCATCTCAGCATCTTATCATCTTTACTAATCTAGATGATGTAGCCGGAGAACAGTAAAGACTGTAATACGAACCCCCTCTTTGGCGACTAGCAGCTGTTTCTCGGCGTTCTGCTTCTTGATGTTGTAGTACTGCACCTCCACCTCGTGCGTGAGCTGCAACCATTTCTGCAGCGCTTCAGGCGGAGACCAGCTGCTGCGCGACTCCAGCTCTTTCTCAGCCTTCTTCAGGGCCATGCGTACCTGCGGGGGGCGCCAGAGTCAGCTTAATACCGGCAGCATGCGGAGGATAGGTGCAACACTTCTCTGTCCAGTGGTACAGGACCACAGAGAGAGCGAGCGTGAGAGTGAGCGCGAGAGAGTGAGCACGAGAGCGAGAGAGTGCAAGAGCGAGCGCGAGAGAGAGAGCAAGAGAGAGACAGAGAAAGAAAGAGAGAGAGAGAGACAGACAGAGTGAGGGACCGAGAGAGACAGAAAGAGATTTCTATGCTGTACATTGACTTATTGTACTACCTATATTCTTACCTCATTTTTATTATTTTTATTTTATTTTATTTTTATTTTTGTTATTGTTACTGTATTTGTTTTATTGAAACTGTCTCATTTCAATGCTTTAGCAATACTGTACACGTTTATGGTCATGCTAATAAAGCTCTTTGAATTGAATTGAATTGAATTGAATAAGTTTGAGAATAATTTTTACATTAAACATGTCTGTTTTGTAAAAAATAACATACAGGGTAACATAGTACACTATGTGCATTGTGGATTAAAATGTGTAATGACAACATTCATTCAGGAATACTGCTCATAAGATTTTATTAATAAGACTGAATGCAATACAGGACATTTTAGTGTTGTGCATGTCTCAACAGGCAAGAAATATTTTTCAAATCAGGAGCTGTGCCTTATTTTTATTCTCATGGAACCACACATGATAACTAATGTAATATCCATTGTTGTACATGTAAAGTTTCTGGTCAATGGGGTTGTAATCAAGGTAAACATACATTTCCTGGAACTTTTCAAAAGGAATGCTAACATAGCTCTCTTGTCTTGTGTGTGTGTTGTAAGTGTAAAATATCTCCTCTGTCTTAATATCTACAGATCTTGTGGCATAAAGGACTCCACAAACCATGAAGGTGTTGCCTACGGACGGTTTGTAGATATTCATCTCATACACTTCCTTTAAAGCAAATGCTTCCTCATCTATCTTACCCAGCATCAGTTTGCCCTTCGATTCTTCTGTAGCATATGTCACCCACAATCCATTCTCATCAGCTGCAAAATCTAGGTTTTGGTTGGCTGAATAAAAGTAGGAGAATTTGTTACTGGCGTTTGGCACTACCCTGTACCCTGCAGTCTGAGTGGTCATGTTGTATTTACCCATGCTGAAAGGTTCTCTGTACTGATAGTACAGGGTGTTACCACGCACAATGTAGTTATTACCTAGACCTCTCCAGTCACGACTGCTATAAAGCTCATGAGTTTTCATTGGCTGTCTCATGATTAACCTGTAATAGTCTGCATAAACATTAACTTGGCTAACCAGGGTATTAGAAAAACCTGAGTACCAATACGTATTTTCATAGCCAGGCAATGGGTTTGAATCTTTGCCCCATCCACCATATTTGTGACCTGCATTCAGATGTGCGTTCAGGTGGCTAATCATTGGTTTACTGAGTCTTGATATGAAACCATGGTCACAAGAACCTAGAGAGAAAAATCAAAAGTATTAGACATTTATGTTTCTACAAAGATAGCAATTGTGTCCATGTGCTGAGCAGGCTTACCAATGTTGGGGTTAAAGATCTCATTGTGACGTCTCTCGCATTCCTCCAGTTTCTGCTGAAGCTTGATGTACTCTCTGCGTGTCAACAGTACCAGGTTCTTGTCATAGGTAGCCTCCAGTTGAGTCAGGATAACAATCATGGCAGTGATCTGGATGTTAAACATTATGGTAGCAGATGGCACATATAAGTGTGGTGGCCTGGAAAAACCCTTGACATAGTGACATTTTGACGTCTTCCACTATATATAGTTCTGAAAACTACATGCTTTCCTGAACTGACATGTATTTCTGTTTTGCATGTATCTTAACCATAGAAGTTAGCCTCAAAATTGAAAAGGCAGATAAATAATTGCATTTATCCAACAACTTGATCAATGTGTGACATTCACTGTGTGAGGAAATCCAACCTAGCAATCAAGATTTTATTCAGACTCACTGTTTTTACCACCATGTTTGTTAAACTGGTGTGTAAACGCTTTACCCTACATAGTCTTCACAGAAATCCGATGTATGATTCAAATAAGAACATTTCCACATAATTTTGGTAAATTGTCTTAAAATTCGGGTGTTAAAGTAGCATGTATCTGTAACACATGATAACACAATACATCCAGTGTGTTTTACCTCTTTGTGAATGCTGACAAGCACTGTAGAAGAAATCTCAATGGATGCCTGAAGCTCCACTATCAGGGCTTCTATCTGCTTGATCTGAATCTTCACTTCCTGTATATGGACCTCAGTGTAAGAGTCAGGGTCATTCTCCATGATCCCAATCAACACTGTGAGGTTCACAATCTTCTCCATGTAAATTGTAAGCTTGCTCTCAAACATCTCAATCTGCAAAGATGAGAGATTAATATTAGGAAGAACATGCAAGTGCTTGGTTTTTTTTTCTTATTCAGTGTTCATTTTTTGAGGTTCTTCTTAAACCTTGCTGATTTCCAGCTCTATCTTGTGACTGATCTGCACTGAGGACTTCTCCAGCAGCTCCAGCTCCCCAATGGGGAATATGGTATCGGGTAGCAAGGCCTCACAGGTGCAGGACTGGCTTGGACTCACAGTCTCATTCTTCTCAGGCCAGGGATCCAGAGACTTTGTTCACAAGATAAAGATAATTACCTTGTACTTTCAAGACCACTTTGAAATAACACAAAGAAGAGAAGCAACTGAGTAATGACTTACCCAAGAGGCAAGAGTGGCCCTAAGGAAGAGGAGACAGAAGAGTATGGTGATCATTCTGAATCAGGTAGAGTGCTTCTGCTTCAAAAGTCAAACCTTTTTGGCTTTTTAAAGAATGATTATCATAACACTAATAAATCATCAGCTGGAATCTTCTCACAGTTCCTTCCCAACAGCTAAAATGCATGCATCCTGTTCATTATTGATGTAATAAAGTACTGCTCTGTAAACATCACACTTATCTTATGTTTCTGACTAAAGGATACAGGTGCATTTACATCATTCATTTTCCCAAGCTTGCCATAATCTGACATGATCACACACCCAGACAGTGGTGGAAGAAGCATTCAGATCCTCTACTTAAGTAAAAGTACGAATACCACTCCAAGAAAATACTCCACTGCAAGGCCTGCATTCAAAACCTTACTTAAGTAAAAGTATGTAAGTATTATCAGCAAAATGTATTTAAAGAATCAAGTAAAAGTACTCATCATGCAGTAAAATGGTCCCTGTCAGTGTTTTACTATTATATATGATGTTGATGTTTTGGATTATCATTACTGCTTGATTAATCTGCATGTTGCATTTTACTGCTGCACATGTTTAAAGTTGAGCTTATTTTAATGGCTTTTTATACTGCTGGGTAGTTTAACCTACAGCAAAACATCATATTTTATAGGATCATCATATATTTTTATGGCATCACTGTCCTGTGAGACCCATGTATCTCAAAAAGTCCACTTTTAATGAGCTCAGAAAAACAGCCCTGTTTTCATCTTTTTGACAATGTATTTTCCAGCTAATCCAACAGGGTACTCAAATAATTTATTTATCTTTAGAAGTAGGACAATTTTCTCAACCCATAAAGGAAGACTTAATGATTAAATTTATCACAAACATTCAAAATCACCACATTTGGAGATATTTGGTTTTCACTGGATGGGAAGGGGATGAAAAATTATAATCTGAATAGTAAATAGCAGCTAAAGCTGTCAGACAAAGGTAGCGGAGTAAAAAGTACGATATTTGCCTCTGTGATATAGTGGAGAAGAAGTATAAAGTTGAATAACAATGGAAAAATTCAAGTATAGTACAAGTACCTCGAATTTGTACTTAAGTACAGTATTTGAGTAAATATGCTTCGTTATATTCCACAGCTGCACCCAGAGTGGAGGAACTGTCATTTTCATCAGTCATCAGTGAAACACAGCACCTGAACTAAAGGAGTCGTTTGTGGCGAGATAAAATATAAGACATAGAAGAGATCAAATGTAAACTACAAACTATTGATTTTTTTTTTTACCATTGATCAGAAATTCTTAAGTCATGGTAATTTTTATTTAACTTATTTTTTTATTATTATTTATTTTTATTTTACAGGTGATGAGTGTGACATTTGGGGCGTAGTAAAGGAGAAGGGTTTTGAGTGAAATCCCCACACAACTGAAGGAGTTCATCTCACAAGCATTTATGGGCATTGATGCTAACCAGAATGTGTGTGTTACTGTGTGTCACAGTGTCAAGTACAGGTTCCAAGAATGTTGCAATGTTGATGGAGGACATTTCAAGCACCTAAGAGACAAACATGACCCGATCAGTACAGTACACCTACTTTTGGCCCAACCTGTACATTAGGGTGACCATATGTACTCTTTTTAAATTTATTTAAATTTACAGGACCATAAGTCCTTCTCTTTCTTAATGCGTCCAGGTAGGATTTCAAAATCGCCAACTATGTCCGCGATTCGGCTTTGCGGTTGTCCGTTTGCCCCATGCCACCATCCAGTCCCCAGTGTCCTCTTTTTTTTTTTTAAATATGGTCACCCTACTGTACATTAAAGAATGGTTACATGCAAGTAATTATTGTTTATGAAAAGTAAGGGGTGGAACTACATAGAAAAGTTATGTGAACTATATGAAAATCATACAGTTTTAACTATATCAAACTTTAAGTTTATAAATTCTCAACAAAGGCTTTCATAATTATTTCTTTTGCACTTATTTCTTCTCTACTTTATATTCTACTTATAGTTTATTACAAGAAAGTGTTTCTCAAAACCTTGGTGGGAGGTTAAGGGTTCTAGCTATATGAGTTGGGTTGGACTTGGGACCTTCTCTAAAAGGGAAAATTTCTGTGATAAGATTCGCATAACCTTTAAAAAGACAAACTAAAGAACTAAAGAATGGATCCTTTTTTCTTAAAGTGTAATATTTTATTTTTAAATTTGTTAAATGATGTAAAATCAATTTTCTTTTCTGATTTATCCAAACAAAAAAAAAAAAGCAAGTTGTTTGATTTGTTAGGCATTTCATCTGGACAGTTTATCTGCTACTTTCATTTACTCATTTATCTTCAGTATCTGCTTCATCCTGGTCTGGAAAACCAAGAACACTGGGTGTGAGGTGGGAATACATGTTGGATGGGATTGTTAGGACCTAGGGGTAATTAAGTGTAGCCAGTCCACCTACTGGGAGGTGGGAGGAACCCAGAGTATGTGGAAGAAACCCATATGGAGAACACAATAAACTCCAAACAGATAGTAATATTCAGGATTGAAACAGGGACCCTGGAGCTGTGAGGTGGCAACACAACCCACTGCACCACTGTTCTGCCCCAAGTCTGCTACTGTATCATAATCATAAAACAGCATGCTAATTGAAGTTTATTTAATGTCATAATATATACTTGAACAGCATAATTGTAATGGTTACAATTTGTATATTTTGTGTCAGTCACTACTACATATCTGGATTATGAAATACAGGCTAGATTCATTAAAAAATACTTTGTATTTGTGTATTCATATTAATTAGTCATGTCACTTTCCTTTTGATATTTGAATATCTTCTCAGGTTTTTCTCTTACTTTTCTTTTTCTTCCCATTGGAAACTTTTACGGTTGGCTTCTCGGTGTTTAATGCAGGTCTTGATCTGGTCAGGTTGTTTTCAGTGGGACTAGGTTTGCTGGTTGTTTCAGTTGATTTATAGATAGAGTTCATGCCCTGAGCTGATGCAGGTTTTGCTAGAGAAGGCAAAGAGCTGCGATTGTCCATCAGGTTAGGCTGGGAATAAGAGCGCATGGCTGGGGAACTCAGGGGCCTGCGGGATGCAGCATTCCCTATCAAAGGAAGTTGGAGATGCTCACTGCTCATGTTGCTGACGGAGTAACGGCTGCTGTTGGAAATTACGATGTGGTGCCAGGAACTAAGGGGGGTAGCTGAGAAGCGCTGAGGGCCGCTGGAGTCCTCTTTAATTCCTCCTGGTGACATGACTATGGAGGTACGTGGGGTAACGGCTTCAACGGCCGACTGAAAGGTCTTGAGTATGCGCTCACTCTTCTGCTTCTCCTTCTTCTGTCGGGACTCCACTTTGCGCAGCTGTTGCCGGTGGTCCCGCATCATCTGCTTTCTTGTGTCAGCCAAGCCTCTATAGGATGCCAACAAGGGGTGTTAATAAAGGGGCAGGGGAGTTTCTTTTCCTGTATCATTACAGCACAGTATTAAAATGAAATTAAGATAACACTTTATTCATCCTGAATTAGACAGGGAAAAAAATCCACCATTTTTTGGTAGATACTAAATCGTAATCTTGCTAACTAAGACCTATTAGGCAAATGCTTATACTTAAACATAATCAGAGACATATAAAGCTGAAAAGGTAATGGGTTTGATTTGTATTATTAAACTGGTTGGCTTAAAGAACTCATCGCACCTATAGTCTACCATGCCCGTTCCTTCCCGGTCTAGTTTTTGGATGAGCTGTTCAAGCTGAAAGCGATCCAGTGGGATGTTAGATTGCTGTAACAGAAAGTAACACACTATAACATCTGGAAAAAAAATAAAGAAATAAACACAAACACTCACCACAGATAATGTAAAGCTAAATAAGAAATAAAAGGAATTTTTACAATTAGTATAATGCGTAAATGTTATATACTTCACATAGTTTTTTTTTTTATATTGAATGAAAATATCTAAAATATATGAGTTTAGTATACTGTATATGAATACTAAACTGTATTTGTATACCCTGGATGGCTTTGTTCATTGTTTTGTTTTGTTTTGTTTTATATAAATGTACAAGATGGATTAATGGATGGATGAAAAATCAATGCATCTTGAGCAACAGTGTATGATTCAGAATGCCCGAGACACGGCAACGCATCAGCAAATGTTAATGTTCAAGGAGATTGTCTCATGCCTGCACAGCCTTTCTGAATTCTGACACAGGAACATGCATCGTCCCATCCTTATCAATGTTGCGGAAGAAATCCCACAGCCGAAGTTTGCGCTGATCAAGATAATCCTGCAAAATAACGCACGGCAAATGACATGGTTAGAAATTGACCAAAGAACACTACAGCTACAATGACTTTACCAGTAAACATTACATTTATCGTATATTTGACTATAATGGATCTTGCTTTCATAATTTCTGACACAATCACCACTGAGTTATAAGTAAACATTCCTTGTGTACCTGAATGACCTTCATAGGGTCACGCCTCTTTGGCGGCTTTTTCGCAATAAATCCTCCGACACCACCGTAGTGCACCTCTAAACCAGGGTGTTCTTGACATGTCAACTCCAGCAGCTGTACAAAGGTTTCATTCACGAGCACGTTCTAGCACACAAACAGTGCCATAAAGAGGTGGTTTAGTACAATTGTTTATGAGTATGACAAACAGAATAAATGCATATTTAAACTAATACACTTTTACAATGTTAAATTTTAAATAAATACGCTATATAATATCTGCCACTGCAGAGTTATCACTGCCTTACTTATCATACATGAGACTCACACATATGTTGATCTCCTCGAGCTCTGTTTTCAGGGAGTTCTTTACAACACTGATCAAGGCCAAGGCACCTTCTACTGTCAGAGAATTATAAGCCAACTAAAACAAAGACCAGCATTAGTCTTCTCTGTGAACACTGCATGGGACAAGTCATTAAAAAGAACAAATACATTTGTGTCTATGATTCACACCAATTTCAAGATAACATATTAATAGAATATGCTTATTTAACTGAATATGCTCCACAGTGTCTAAGCTCCTCAAACAATGAAATACTTTCTATGTCAAGAACAAAATATAAAGATGTGGTGAGCATTTAGAGTTATCTGTTTTAAAAATCAGCTTAAAACATTTTTCTTTAACTGTTTTTTATTTCATGTGACTTTTGATTAGCAATAATTGTATTTATTTAATTTGTCATACATTTATTAATTTATAATTTATTTATAATTTATTAATTATAAGGGTTTTTTCCCTGAACTACACAGGACCTATGTCAGGTTTTATTTAAATTACTTATTTATGGTTTTTACGTTATGAGATTCTATTATTGAATTATGTATTTTTATAATTCCAATTATATATTTTTCTCCCTTTTTCTGCTTAGTGTTTTTTCCCTTTTTTCCTTGTAACACACTTTGAGCTGCATTTTACTTTTTGAAATTATTTATTATTATTATTATTATTATTATTATTATTATTATGAAAACTAAACTGTTTCACACACGCACCTTCAGTGTTCTAAGTGTGTCGTTGGCCTCGAGGCCTCTGCAAAGCATTCCTGCTCCTTCATCACTGATGCGGTTGTTACTGAGGTCCAGGTACACTAAAGTGTTGTTGAATTTGAGCGCTTCACCCAAAGCCAGCGCACCTTCATTACCAAAGCCATTCCAGGAGAGGTCCAAGTGTTTCAGAGTCACATTGACCTGATGGACAGGAGAGAATGAAAATCCAGATAGATTTTTTGTCTTAGAGCATGAACCATCTCAGGTAGCCAATTTGCCATAAAGTAGCAAGACTGAGAGCGAGGACGTCTGATGCTACTGGTGAAGACAATAGATAATGAATTCTTCAAAATTAAAAGCTCTGAGTATTTGACTACTATTCCATGACCTTAATAATACATTATATATTATGTTATTTAAAAATGATTCCATTATATATTATATAGTAGCCTTTTTCCTAAGTTACATGTGTTGTTGTATAGCTTCTCATACTTTAAGTCCAGCGCAGAAAGCCACAGCACCCTTCATTCGGAGGTGATTCCAACTCAGATTAAGGACCTCCACACCCTCATTATTAGCTGAATCAATATAAAAAGAATTATTTTAATGACATATGAAAAATGCTAAATATACACTTCACACATTTTCTAAATTGTATCTACCTAGCATTTGGCCAAAGTATTCACCCGCTCTTCCACAGAACTTATTGTGACTCAGGTCTAACTCTTTTACTCTGTAGTTGGTCTAAAAAGAGAGCTCATTATTAACACTTCGAATCAAAAATCAGAAGAATAACGCTTTTGCTTACCTTTAAGTCTGTGCATTATGGTTTAACATACCGTAAAGGCTTCTGCAAACCATTTGGCATCATCCTCAGAGAACTCATTTCCTACAGAGAAAGAGACAAAATGTCTGTTTCTGGGTTGTATAAATTTTCTTGGATGTATTAAAATGGATAATTAAATAAGTTCGATATCACGATTAGGGTGATGTTTGTGTCTCGTTGATATTACATTTATATATATGTATCTAAAATAGAGGTAAAATTTTAAACACGTGATGTGTTCTTCTAAATAAGCTACGATTAAGATGTTTGTGATATATATCTTAAAACATTATTAAAATCTACAGCACTTTTGCTATAACTACACTCTACCATGAAATAGAATCACTAAATCATTTTAAAAGTGCAGAGTTTTGCATTAATGTGTTGGCCCATTCAACAGCTTTTGCTTGAAAAATCCTTCTCCATAAGTCATCCATTATAGGTTATGCAAAATGTACCTATGTGTCCCAAAACTTCCATTCAGCTGTGTAACCTGGACACCTTCACCCATATGAAATATTTGAATTATCCCACAAGTCACATGTTCAACATCATGTGTATGTTTCATCAGCTTAAATTTCCTGAAGATCACGAGAAGAAGAAAAGTAAGTTCTCTAATTCTTGTGCTTTATTTTTGATATTATTATGATAGTGATTGAGGGGTCACTTTGAAAGTACAACACTGTTACTCAAAATATAAATTGGTTACTTTTTTATCTACATATTTTTCCCACCTCTAATGGGGGATCATGTGGATATGGGCACCACAATGGCTTGAACCCCTGACCTACAACCCAGCACCTTAACTGTTGGCCCACCACCATTCGGTTGTTACTCAAATTGTATACTGAAAGTAAATTATTAATAAAAAAAAACAGAGTTTAAGTAAATCATTATCATGTTCTTAATGTCCTCACACCATTAACATGGATGCTAGTTAACCATATTTTGTGTATTTGCTGATTCCATTTGCTAAAAAAACTCAACCCTGTTATTTTAACAGTGTTACTCATTTACTCATGCAGCCTCTATTAGCAAAGAAAAACCTTATAAAAAATCAGATTGCCATCTGAAATGAGTTATCGTATTTTTGAATGGTTAAATGCATATTTTCCTTCAATTAAAATAGATTTTTTTTTATTTGGCACAACAATGGCACCCCAATCATGGAATCACTGAACAGTTTAAAGAGTACCGGAAAGTTTGATTGATTTGATGGATACGTTATCCAGCAGCATCTTTGTGATGTGTTCAGCTCCCGCTGACTGAAGATGATTGTCAGAGAGATTCTACAGGACGGAGCGAAGATCAATAGATCTGCAGACTCTACTGGCCTCTAGTGCACAAGAATGCATCTTGCACTCATTTCCGGTAGAACTAGGAAATATTCTGCATCATGTTATTTATGTTAATTATTATTATTAATAAAAACAATAATAAATGCTTAAGCATTACTATATGTTTCTGAATTATTATGAATATGAATAATAACCGTATTAAATATTAAACTATTATAAAGATCTTAATGAAGATTATTCTTCATAATAACAGTGATATCCATATACAACGTTACCAAATTTTGAATAATGAAATTGGCCTTCAGCATCTGCACGAGAAATCTCGCTCCCTCAGCCAGCAGAAAATTGTCAGCCAGTTCTAGCGTTGTTGTGTATGTGTCAGTCTGTGCACAATACAGACAGCTTTAGTAAATATGAACATGTTAAACACACTAGCATTCCATCATATTAATTTAGAAGGCTCTTGTACAGTAGATGAATGCTCAACACTCATTAACCCTGGAGTCAAGTAATCATCTTCTTTACCACAAGAGCAATGGCCAGAGCTTTTCCCCCAGAAGGGCCGAGGCCATGGTGATTGAGGTTGATGGTGTCACAGCCGAGGTTTCTCAGAAAGTAGCTGACGGGGATGACACCCACCAGTTTACATGCCTGCAGGTACACCTCAGCTGTGGACATATCTTTCACAATGGTCTTCGGCTCTATAATAAAGTAACAGGTATCTCATCAGCCCAAGAATGTGTAAATAAAAAAAAAATTGAATAATTAAGTTCACTTACCTTCAGCTTCAGTGTCTGTATCCCACTCATCCTCCACTTCAGGCTTATAAGTGCCGGCTTTTTCAGCCAGGCTAAGACAATCCAGTGACAAGACGGACTCGGCCATATTACAATCCTCCAACCGTACACTCAGTCAGAAATCTAAATTAGTCTCTACTACTAATTCCTTCAAAGCTTGATGTGTGTTTTCTCACAGCACAGTACACCATCTGATGATGTGTTTATGTCTATGTTTACTTAAGGATTACTTAAGTTCAGAGCCTGTCTTAGCAACAGGAATACATGTGATACCCGGTCTGCTTGTGGAATACCTTTCAGTGCTGAGCCTATTGGTCCATGCAGTCATGAAATATTCATCATCTAAGCACAGTGCAATCAATTATCAGATATCTGGAGTTGCATTATTTCACTAGAAATTCTATCCAGAAGTCTGTTAATATATGTATCTAAATCATGGGAAGCAAATGTGTGAATAAAGTTATTGTAAAATGTTATTAAATTCGCAAATTCAGTTCAATTACAAATCAATGATATCCAGTTAATTACAGTCGTGTAGTCAGAAACTGTCACTGTTGAACGCAAATTGAGTGATTAACACAAATTCCACATAAAATGATGATGACAACCTATAATCTTTGCCTGCGCACTTGAAGTAAAGTGGTGCATTGCTGCTACGGCTGATACACTCATACCATCACCACACACTACCATGTCAGTGTCTTTGCAATGCTGAGAATGATCCAACACCTAAATAATACGCGAGGGGTACTAAAATTGGATCAAATTGCTCCTACATGTTAGATGTATATGCTATAGTGGTCAATGAGTTGTAGCTCAAAGGTAGGTGTTCAAACTTTCTTTAAAATGTTCTTAAAAAAGCAAGTGGTATGAAAATGTTAATACAAATGAAATGAGACAACAGTGTCATGAGGTTTGATTTAAATTTTAAGAAATTAGGTTTCTTATTTCTGGGTACAGAACTGTCTGTCACTAACAGTTGTTTGTTTTTCGCACCATTCTATGTAAACTTCTTCCTTGTCATATTCATCTGATGAGCTTTCATATTTTAGGCCAAAGCTTACACTACCAGTCAAAAGTTTGGACACACCTTCTAATTCAATGTTTTTTTCTTTATTTTTATTACTTAAAAGACACT
>JAQMYM010000005.1:7177269-7189633 GCA_030014255.1 Parauchenoglanis ngamensis | reverse complement strand
ATAATTCAGTATATGTGTTGCTTCATAGTTTGAGGTATTCAGTATTGTTTTACAATGTAGAAAACAAAAAAAAGAAAGAAAAACCTATGAAAGATGAGGTGTGTCCAAACTTTTGACTGGTAGTGTATATTCCTGAAAAGTATTGTTTGCCATGTCAACTGATGATGTCACTAACACTTTTGCAGTAACTGTTTGGACCTAGCAAGTGAAACGTCCCATTATAGGAGATATCAGCACTCTTGGAATGTTACTCGATCAATCAAATTAGTGGACTGGAACTAACAGTTGTATAATTATTTAATAAAGTGTAATGTGTAATTGTTCAATAATTCAATGTGTTGTGTTTAAAAATAAAAAATATCCTATCATAAAAATGCATTGTGTTAATATTACAAAATAAATGTGATAATAAGCAAACAAATCTAAACTCATAGATTTTAACTCATATTCTCTAAAATGGCCAGTCAATTGACCATATACACACTCTCTTCCGCATTCTGAGTCAGCCAGCTGTTTCACTTCCGGCGCTCATATTCAACGTGAAGTATGACAAATATATTATTATGTCAGCCTTCGTTATCCAGCCTTCATTTAAAAAATCACATTTTCATTAATTAGCCATTAAATGTTAATCGGACAGGTGAATATGTCTGTAAGCAACGTCATTGTGTATTCTACGCAATGACGCAATTTTGCGTCATTGAGTCATCACGTAAGACATCACCACGTCATTTAGCAACAAATCGAGCGCTTATAGCAACTTTCCCTGAGCATTGGTTGTTCACAGTGGCCATGAAACACACATTAGCTAGTCAGGATAGCGAGATGAATAAAGTTTTTTTTTGAAAATCTATTGTCACAAATAGTAGAGCCATGATTGGGAGCCTTGTTTATTATGGGCTGTACCCGCTAACCCAACTCTTCATTAGGCTCTCAGGTAAGCTCGGAGCTCGGCTACATGTGTGCATGTTCCAGTGTTACACCCTTCTCAGCTACATAGCTAACTTTTATCGCTCAGCTAGCAGCACTGCTAACTTTAAATTCCGCACAATACTCACGCAGTGCCGCTTATTAAATGCGTATGGAGTTAAATAACTTTTAACTAATTACAGAGTTCCTCTGGTTTGTCAAGACAAGTCGTGAGCTAAATGCTAGCTACATGTCCAAACACGGTACACTGTAGGGTTGTGTTCCAAATGACATTCTAGTTCCTGCACGAGTGCACTTGGTATTGTATGAAATAATGACTTGTAAACACTCTTTAGAGCACTACATGGCCAGTAGCGGGAGGATTTGTGATTCGGCCTGCTTGTGCATTGCCTTGTGTTTAAATTGAACATAAACTGCTTTTGTTCACCTTCTGCAATGTTTTTAAATAAACTAGCTGTCTATGTTCATATGTAGGTTTGTGTTTTCAATAAACTTCCCGTGTTTGAAGTCAACAATGCTGTGAAACAAAGAAAAAGAGTAAAAAAATATCACTGAAACGCCCCCTAATGGACATTTAACCTGTTTTTGTTATTTTCTTTACTCAGAACAGGAATGAAACTTAACCCGTTGAAAGTACTTATTAGTGCAAGATTTGAAAGTGGTTTAATATCGCTTAAAAGAGGCATTTAAAATGGATAATTATATAAGAATAATATGATGCTTAATAAATATGAATAATTTGCATTAACATTGATTTTAAATTTCTGCTACATGCCCACTGGCCAGACTTTCACGTTAAACAGTTAAAATTAAAAATTTAGTTCTTGAATTTGTAACCAACTTTTAAAAACACTATTCACATGCACATTTACATAGTTTTCACAGTTAAAACTTCCCAAAATATGAAATACAACCTGGTATCTGAAGTCTTTAAAACTATGTCTCAGTATGTGGATGTAATGAAGTGTCTACATGGCATACAGATCTTTATTTACATCTATGTTTAAGGAAATAAGCTAATATATGATCCAACAGCAGAGATTTAAACAATTAACAATTTACTTAATTAAAATGACAGAAGATACTTTTTTTTGTTAAGAGCTGGGATCAAAATGATTTGTATCTGTGATTTACAGTTGTTTTTTTGTTTTTTTTGGCCTGTAATAAAGTTTTTTTTGGTTGTTTGTTTGTTTTGTTTTTTTAAATTTTGCCTGAAGTAAAGAAAGGAAAAAAATTGTTTATGGAAATAGACTTATTGTAATTGTCTCACTGATACAGATTGGTGGAAACGTCATCCGGTGATTATTAATGGCAAAACAGTGTGTGATGGTGGTGCACGTTCTTGCAGAAGGCTTAATGAGCAGCAGACTGCTTTGTTGGATCAGTGGTGCAACGCTGGAACTGAAGCTTCGGAAACCCCTACACACACTCCGCAAGAAAGGAGGGAAGCTGACGGACTGGTGGAGAGCAGATCTCGTCTTGAGATCAGGGAGGTGGAGAAGAAGAGTGAGATGGAGGAGGACAAAGAGAAGATTCATTCAGAGGAGGAAAGACAGAGATTTCAAGGGATGGTGACAGAGACTGGAGTTGTGTGTCCATTCGTGCCAGCAGGTGGGTTCACATGTCACTCAGGTTCTTATCAAGCAGCTCCATCCAGCACGCTCACATTTGCTGCATCTGATGACCATGACCTTCTCAGAAGCCAACAAGCATTTGAACCACCATTTGATGGTGCTGAAGAGAGTGAGAATGATGGTTCTAAAGTACCAGTACAATTGATTTCTGGCCAGTTTACCAGTGAGAATGTGGATGGCGATGACTTGGGCACCAGAGGAAGTGAAGCTCAGGTCAGTAATGGCAGTCTTGTGTATGACCTGAGAGCATTGCTGGCGGACAACCATACACAGTCCTTTACTAATCACACATGGCTCCAGTCTGCGCCCACTGGTTGGCACTTTCCAGTGGGAACTGGACTGTCCGAGGTAGCACATCATCCATTACAGTTCCCTGGCATAAGCTATTACCATTGATTTCAAGAAGATAATTTTGAAGGTACTTTTTTCATAAGTATTGCACTGTATTATGTTCTGTTAATCCACCAGAATGACGTAATGTCAGTCTTTTGTTTTTGGTTTAATCTCTCAAATGTCAGTGTTACTACTACTATATCTTTTCAGTGTTCCAGACCAACATGGACCATGATGCTGGTATGTTTTGGCATTGGTAGCATTTTATCTTTAAATGCAGGCTATGTGCTCAATTTACGCATGCATACTTACCAACTATCTGAGTATGTTCTTAGCATGAATAACATTGTATTTTTCTTCCTAGCGATGTGGAGAGTGTGGGAGGACCTTGGTAAAACCTCCAGTCCCTGTGTATCTCCCCACACAGCCTGTGTGGATTCTGGGTCTAAGTTTGACTTCACTGTTATGTCCTATAACATCCTGGCCCAGGATCTGCTAGAGGCTAACTCGGAGCTGTATGCACACTGCTCTGAGGATGTGCTAGCATGGGAAAACCGTTTGCAGAACATTCTCAAAGAGCTGCAGACCTGGGGACCTGATGTGAGTCAAAGCGCAACACTTATGTGAATAATTTCTAAAGTAGTTCTTAATAGATCACAATGAAGGCTGGAAAAAAGTGTCTAAAACTAAATGTGAACAAGTCAGGCCTCAGAAACTAGACTTCCTTTTTCAATTTGTATTTGTTTAGTTTTTTCATAACGGTTCTGTATGTTTTTACACCCTCAGATTATTTGTCTTCAAGAAGTACAAGAGAATCACTTTCAAGATCAGATGTATCCAACCCTGATTGAGATGGGTGAGAACATTTGTTTCCCCTTCATTACCGCTATAATAGCTGAACTGGAAATAACTTCTGTATTTACTTAAACCATTTTCTGGAAAATCTCCATCATGGTGATTGTGTTGTTTTGTTACCGCTGTAACAGTAAACGGTTAACCTCAGATAAGGATTTCATATCATGCTGAATTTATTCAATTCATTTAAATACATTAAACAAAGAAAACGAACACTTTATTAGTGTACACCTACACATTCATGCAATCATCTAATCAATTGTGTAGCAGCAGTGCTGTGTATAAAAGCATGCAGACACGGACCTGCAGTGTCCGGTAATGTTCATATCAACCATCAGAAAAGGAAACTGTGATCTCAGTGATTTTGACTGTGGCACGAATGTTGGTGCCAGACGCTGATTTGAGTCTTTCTATAACTGTAGATCATCTGGGATTTTCATGCACAACAGTCTCTAGAGTTTATTCAGAATGGTGCAATAAACTAAAGGTTTGCTGACAGAAAGCTTACAGTAACTCAGATAACAATTGTGATGAGCAGATAAGCATCTCCGAAGGCACAACACGTTAAGCCTTGATGCAGATGAGCTACAACAGCAGAAGACAATGTCATGCTCCATTTCTGTAAGTGAAGAACAGAAAGCTTAGGCTGCAGTGGATACAGGCTCACCAATACAGGACAACTGAAGACTGGAATTTCTACTGAGGCACACAGATGTGAGGTTCAGAATTTGGATCCATGGGACCCAACCTGCCTTGAGACAGCAGTCCAGGCTGGTGGAGGTGGTGTAATGCTGTGGGGGATGTTTTCTTTGCACACTTTGGGCCCGTTAATACCAATCAATCATCGCTTGTATGCCACAGCCAATTTGAGTATTGTTGCTGACCATGTGCATCCCTTCATGGCCACAATTTACCCATCTTCTAATGGCTACTCCCAGATTGATAATGCGCCATGTCACAAAACAAAAGTTGTCTCAATCTGGAACATGACAGTGAGTTCAGTGTTCTTAAGTGGCCTTCAAAGTCACCGGATCTGAACCCAGTAGAACACCTTTGGGATGTGGTGGAACAGGAGATTCACATCATGCACGTGCACCTGAAAAATCAGCAGGAATTGTGTGATGCAATCATGTCAACATGGATCAGAATCTCATGCCATGAAGAATTGAGGCTGTTTTGAGAGCATTTTTTTCTCATCAGTATAGTGTTCCTGATGAAGTGCTCAGTGAGAATGTGTATATCAGATATCTGCCAAAGCCAGTAAATCGATTTGAAACAAAATACGCTTAACCTAAATATAAGTACAAAAAATTGGGATCACTTAAAGTGAATTCAATGTTAAAATGAGTTGATTTCAGTCATTAGGTTCATGTTTGAGTTTGCACTTTCCCTAACCTTTGCTTTCTCTGTCACATGACTCTCCTTTATTCTAACACTTTCATTTTAGGCTACTACAAAACTTTTCTATAGATTCAGTAATGATGTAGTTACTGAGTGTTAGATTAATGCATTTCTATTATTAGTGCATACCGTGGCTTACATAAAGATTCACTCTCCTTGAACTTTTCCGCATTTAATAGTGCTACAACCTGGACATGAAAAGGACTACATGTGATTGCATTTCATGAATTTATGCAAAGTAGCCCATGTATTGAAATTGTGGAAGAATTGCTTGCAAAATTATTTACAAATAGAAATGAAAAATTTGTGATCAAGTAAGTGCCCAGTTGAAGTATCACATGATCTCTATATAAACCTCTTCCTGTCCCCAGAGTAAGTTAGAGAACGTAGCTAAACAAACCGCATCATGAAGACAAAGAAGCCATCGCACAATCTGGGACAAAGTTCTGGAAACATTTCAATCACTGTTTGTTATGAACAAAATATTTCAAAATTCAGGACACAGTTGAATACATTATTAAGAATTAATATGGCACAACCACGCCTCTGAGTAGAGAAGGCCATCCACCGAAGGTCAGTGACCTGGTAAAAAGGAGGTTAGCTAGCGAAGCATTATAATATGTGTTTTGTACATTCAGGACATACTATTTCAGTTCCAGAAGTTAAAACTACAAAATGTGGAAAGGTTCAAGGTGAGTGAATACTAATGCAAACCACTGTATATGTAGTGACTCATATGCATTCAATTCTGTTGATGAACCAAGCATGTGAGTTTGGTGTACAGTGTTTTTGAAACCAAGTCTTTGTACGTGATCATCATCATCCATACGTTTTGCTTGCGTTCCTCCCCAGGATATGACTGCGTGTACAAACGCCGCACAGGAACCAAAACAGACGGCTGTGCGGTGTGTTACAACACTAAGCGCTTTACAACACTATCTGTGCACCTGCTCGAGTTTCAGCGTCACGACGCTGAACTGTTGGACCGGGACAACGTGGGCATCGTGCTGCTCCTCCAGCCAACCGTAGAACATGAAGAAGGCATTATGCTCCAGCCCGTCTGTGTAGCCAACACACACCTGTTGTTCAACCCCAGGAGGGGAGATGTGAAACTGGCCCAGCTGGCCATAGTGCTGGCAGAGATTGAGAGCATGGTCAGGCAGTGTAAGGTCAAAGGGCGTGAGTGCGAGATCATTCTGTGTGGGGACTTCAACTCCTTACCCAACATGCCATTGTATCAGCTGATCGTCACAGGCCATCTCTACTACCACGGACTGCCAAACTGGATGGTGCGTCTCAGTCCTCACTTCAGTGTTCTAGCTGGCAGTCTGATCACATCCTACTCTGACATTCAGTGACCCCGTATACGCTTGGTATTAAAATGCATCTTGAGCGATCTGATCACAACTGGACAGCGCTAAATACAAGTGTAAACGACCTCCAAGACACATGCGCTCAGACCACTTCCCGAGGTGGTCTAGGACGTGTTTAACCACATACCTTCTGTAGTGTAAACGCTGATGTGTCCCGACGCGTCACCGACACGGATGTAACAGGAAATACGTCATTAATGCTGGATGCAGTGGTTGTTTTGGTAACAGCGAAACATGCTAGAATAAAAAGGAGGAGCACCTATGTACGTGGTTAGAGTACGAGAAAAGGTATGAAGGTATGTTGCAGGTTTAACGTTTTAATATAATTTTGCACGGGGACCTTTGACCTTCTAGCTGCAGTGATGTAGGCAGTAACGAAATTTGAACAAAAGTGGTCAGCTGAACACCTTGGAGACGCAAGATAAACACAGGTGTAAACGGCGTTGCGTCTCTTTTGTGACCCGAATGCTCAATATGCATTTTAAAACAAAGTGTAAACAGGACCTGAGTCACCTGAGGAAAAACAGTTGCTCCTTGATTATTCCTTACATGTCACAATAATTCACATGCATCACGGCCATTGAATGTGCACCATCCACCACAATTCCCAACACTAATTTCTGACGAGCTTCCGTTAAATCTGAACGCAAAGGTCATTTAGTTCTCTGGGATCTTTATTCGCCCGTCCTATTGAAACACTCTTTGTGAAACCGTGCCCCAATACCCATCCCTCATTCAAAGCCATGTAGATCTTTTCATCTTGCTATTTGAACCTCAAAGCAAAGTCAACTTTAATTATTTTCCATTCAACCATCTGTTTATGTATATATATATATATACAACATAGTAAATTATATAAGAAAGTACAAGAGCTATTTAATAAGTATGAGTGAGTACCAGGCAATTGTATTGTATGTTTATTGTACACTTGCTCTTTCTCAAACAGCATACACACTTTTTCAGAAAATACTAGACAATGTTCCCCACAAAGAGTAGAGGAACTACTGAGAATATAATCTGTTCTTTAACAGACATAAATGTTTTGTGCACGTGTGCATGTTTAATTCTGGTCAGGTGTCTGGTCAGGAGGACTTGTCCTACAAAACCCATCACAGGCGGCTCTACGCACCTTTGTGGCCTAACAGCTTGGGTATCAACGATAACTGTCAATACTATGATGTCTGTGAGCCTCAAAGCAAAGAATCAGGTCAGAAAATGTTTGAGTGAGAGATTCTATTTGTATGTGTGTATACCATTTTTGTGGTTAGATTTGTAGTTAGTCAGATGTGTGTGTGTGTGTGTGTGTGTGTGTATTAGTATAAATTTTTCAGAAGAACTACTTCACTGTAAGTGTAGACACGATTTTTGTATTAACGGAAAATGCATTTTTAAAGTTGATGAGTATGCATATCCTGGTGGCAGTGTGTAGCTCCATTTTAAGGCATATGTGCTGTTGTGTGTGTGTGTGTGAGTGAAGCTATATTTATTCTCTCTGCAGGGAAACTGCAGTACAATCATGACTTCCTGCGGCAGCTGCGTTACTGCCCGGCAGCCTGTGTGCGGCCCCCTGACCTGGAGCTCATACCAGGTGTCACCGACAACACTCCAAGTAACTATCAGACCTATTTTTAATCATTTTGACTCCAAGCACCAAATGTGGAAAATGAGTAGAGTGACACTGACTGTCTTCTCACACCAGCTGAGTCATGAGCCTCTACAAAGGGATCATCTCAGTTCAGATCAGTGAACTGGTGGTTGTTCTGTGTTTCCCTGATGCAACATGAGTCAGCATATAAATATAAATTACTGTAAGGTCTCTTAAGGGTTGCTAAAACCACAATCCTTGCAAGCAGAGAGAAAGAGAGAAACAGAGTATTAATACAAAAAGCCTGTGTGCACCTGACCAATAAACATCCCATTCCAAAACCATTGGTATTTATATTGAGTTGTTCACCTTTGCAGCTATAACAGCCTCCACTCCTCCGTCAAGGCTTTCCGTTAGATTTTGGAGCATGGTTGTGGGCATTTGTGCCTAATCACCCATAAGAGCACAAGCCCTCAGGCACTGATGTCCAACAACTGATGTCAGGGCCGCTCGAGTTCCACACTCCACACCAACTTTGCAAACCATGTGTTTAAGGATCTCAGTTTGTACACCATTGCATCGTCATGCAGGAACAGGTCCGGGTCTTTTAGGTCCACTGAAAGGAAATCTTAATGCTACAGTGCACAAAGGCATTCTGGCTGTTTCCATTTTGTTGCAACAGTTTGGTGAAAACTCGCACATGGGTGTGATGGTAAGGTGTCCACAATCATTTGGCCATATAGACTAAATACTTGCCCATAATACTGCACTTAATAAAACAAATCATAAAGCAGTATCAAACAAATCAACTCGTCTGCTCAAATAGGAACACAATATAGACCAATTCAAAAAAATATAATAATGAAATGAACGACACATCCTGAAAGAAAACATTAAATGATGACGCACAGTATACTTTACTCTGTGCTTTAATTATTGAATGCTTTTGGTTAATTAATACAGTAGAAAATGCAAAATATTCAACAATTGGCTCACGAGGTTTCCTAATTCAGTGGTGAAACTTCATATAGATAAAGTAAACCGCAACTAACAGAAAATGTTTTTTCATGTCCCGTGTCCTTTACCCTTCAGTGAATTGGCTTTAATTCTAGGGGATTTTTAGTCCGACAGTTTTGGGATATCTCCCGTATCCTGTAGGGGTCAACAAACATAAATGCTATGGGAACAGATGTAATCTGCTGACTCATATCTGGGTGTTTTTTTTTTTTAAACAAATCATTGTTTAATACACAGTGCAGGCACATGGCTACATGATGTACTGTAAAGCTTCATAAGCTTTAACAGTGCTTGATATTTGAGCACAGTTTGTATGATTTGTAACCTTTGTCTTAATATGTAAAGTGCTTCCTTCAGTCATTTCTTCAATGCATTTGAATGCTTTTTTATTTGTAAAACATATCCACACATACTCTGTTCCAGCTCCTGCAGAGGAACAGCCATTTCCTCCAAGGTGAACTTTACTCTTAAAACTGTGATGCTTAATAATAATTTTAATTACTATATCGATATTGCATAAGACCAAAAAAAAAAAAAAAAAAAAGGCATTCTTTAGTAACAGATGTTTTTGGTTCTGGTTTGACAGGCATTTCAGAAACGCCATACGTCATGGCTTGAACCTAAGCTCTGTGTACAGCCAAAACATATCAGGCAGCGAACACTGTGCAGTTACCACGCTGCACTCACATGGAGCTGCCATGGTCGACTACATCTTCTACTCAACAGGAAGAGGACGCACTAGGAGTTGTAATGGTAGGTCACAGGACACTTATCTTTATAATCTCATTTCAAATCAGTGAAGTGGAATATACAACACAGCTGTCTCATATATAGAGTTGTGTGTACAGGGGAGGACAAATGATACATTTATTAGCTAACCTATCAGTCAAGTTAAAGCTCAAGTATGCTGTTATACTAAATTATATTTTGCTAATATAACATAATTATGTGCATTTATGTAGGCTAAAGGAAATGAACGAATATACAAATTCCCAGTGAGTGGATAACTGATTCCCGTACTTTGCTCCATCATAAAACCACCATGAGTTTGGGCACTAATGACACCACAGTCATTCATGGCTGAGAGCTTTCTGGGTGGGAGGGGTGACACTTTCTCTCCCATGTCAATCACAGAAACGCTGGTCAATTGTGAGGGTTTTACATATACAAAAAAAAAAAAGCCTGGACACAAAATCATCTTGTCCCAGACATCCAGGCTACAGATTTTTCCACCCTGATGTGCATGTATGAATTTTGTTTTATGGATTGATTGATTTTTACCTACCTACAGACAAAGAGGAGGGTCTGAAGTTGCTCGGCCGTCTTTCTCTGCTGTCTGAAGCGCACCTTTGGTCACTGAAAGGACTCCCAAATGAAATATTCCCATCTGACCACTTCAGTCTGCTGGCCAAGTTTCAGCTCTGCTGACTGTTCTGGGTTCTAGCAAGTGTGACTCATCCAAGAGGTGCATACATCACCCCAAGTTCAAGTTACCAGTGTTGCGTTTTAGACATAGCCCCAGTGTAGTGACGTTTGTTATAAGCCCAAGCACTGTTCTAACTTCTTTGAGGCCTTAATAAAGAAATGTTTCTCATTGTTGCAGCTACTGAAAGTCAAAGTCAGGTGGTAAAACACCTTCCCATCAAAGATTATGGCCCAATTCTGAAAGTTATATATATATACACACACACAGTTTTTTTAATGGTTTCTTCCTTTTGACTGGTGAAATTTCTAAAGGATGTTTTAGGCATATGGCATTTTTTTATATTTGCTGTCCAACACTGAAAAGGTCATCAACATCTTGTGGTTTTAAAGTTTGAGTTAAGCTAATGCATGGGGCATTACCTGAAATGAATAGCATTGACAAATTGAGCAGTCTTGTTGCCCCAGCATGTTTAACATGGAAAATGCTCAATGTACCTCATTTTGTTTTGAATTTATATTTGAGTTTATCTGCTTTTGTTTTAAGCAGCTTCATATTCTTTCAGTGGAAGAGAAAATAAATATCTTGCCAATAAATAGTGTTGTGTGGCAGTGTTTTGTCAGTGCAAATTAACGTAGTTAAAGTGCAGGTGAGTGTGCTATAAAACAGACCTCTCTTCAAAAACACATCTCTGAAAATGTGTATTTGGTTATGAAATTCAGGACTAAGTAATTTATATAAAAAAAGACAAAAGCTGTGAGTGGTGGCTTTAGTTAGTAATCAGTCTGATGAATCTTGCTTCTTTTCCAAACACGAGGGCTGTTTTTACATGTTCACTGAGCAGCACATTCAGATAACAGTGTTGTCGGGAAATCAGTACTACTCTGCTGCAGGACGTCAAGTTTCCCAGCTGCCTTCCACTGGAGCAGGATCAGAAAGAGAGGAGTTACACAGCACGAGTGCATTATTCCTGCACCCAAGGAGGCGCGGCGGCTATTCACATGCCACATTATAGAAGATGAGCAGTTCAGCCTTCTGTTCTGTCTGCCTGCTTCATGAACCTTTTATTGTTTACCACATAAATGCTCCAAATCTGTAAACTTCAACTACATAAGATAGAGCCTAAAAAACTGATTATGCATCACCGGGCACTGGTTTTAATACTGTTATTCTCCACCTAATGCTGATTAAATCTTTGCCGAATAAACACTTTGGAGAGCAAAGTCGAAAGAAAGGAAGAGGAAGAAGGAAAACAAAAAAAAGCAGCACAAAAGTTAGTACAAAAGTTGTTGAAAAAAAAGCATGTGTAAACAGATATTTCCCCAAGGAGAGCACACGTTCAAGTAGAGCTGTGGGTTAGTAAGTTTTTAAAAGTAGGTCAAAAAATTGCTCAGGTTATTCCTCAAGTTACAGTCTAACTTCTTTCTTTCTCTCACACACACACGTTCTGACTCTAGATTTCCCCCCAAACGTCCAGCTTCTATTGGAGAAAATCTCCCATCCCCTTTTCTTCTAAATCAGCTTCGTAGTCTGTCATATGAATATAATTTCGTTCAGAAGATTTTTGCTCTTAAAACTTCATCCCGATCCTGCAGAGTCGAGATCCAATCCGACACTAAAACTAAGGTTCAGGTTCAACATTAGAAATCTTTCTGATTTACTTACTCGTTTTCTTTTATCCACACGTCAACATATACACTACCAGTCAAAAGTTTGGGGTCACCTAATTCAATTGTTTTCTTTATTTTTATGACTCTAAAAGAGACTGGATAATGATGGACTGTTGTTTCTCTTTACTTAGTTGAGCGGTTGT
>JAQMYM010000005.1:7149002-7161907 GCA_030014255.1 Parauchenoglanis ngamensis | reverse complement strand
ACGCATACATATACATATATACACACAAACACACACACACACACACACACACACACACACACACACACACAGAATGGATAGGGAGGAAGAAGATGGACCTTGGGTAGGTCAGTGGCTCCCCGAATCCTCTTCTCCACTTCCTCTCCTTCTGGGTGAATCCGGGCCACGTGTCTCCACATCTGCTCCCACGTTTCTCCATTCACTGGCAATCCGCCACGATTCACGATGAACGGAATCCCTCCATCTCGCAGATCTTCCTCTCCATCGTCCTCCTGCTCTTCATCCCTCTCCTCCACGCCCTCCAGACTCAAGGCAGGCCGCAGCATCGGGACCCCGGTGACCTTTGACTTGGACTGGGGCTGACTTAGGCAAATGCCAATTCCCGCTTTGTCTATCCGTCTCCCTGGAGACGCGCAGTGATGGACACGCCCACAGCACGTGACTGGCATCTAGCGCTCATAACAACACACCTGGAGGAGTTACCTGGATCATCAACTAGCTACTCTAACCAGCGTTAAACTAAGGGCTGGATAAACGGGTCGCCATGGTTCAAATGACACGAGTATTTAATAATGTTTAATATTATTATTCATAATAATAATAATAATAATAAGTTAGGGACAATGCAGAAAAAAACCCTGCACAGCTGAGGGAATTTTCTGCTCGAGACAGACTACGAAAAAGAAAGCAAGAGATTCATTCTTTCACTTCTGGACATTTTTAGCCATTTTCTCTACAATTAGTGAGAAAGCTAATGAGAAAGACAGGTCTGCTATTCCGAGTCAGGATACACGACAGTTAGCCGAGGCTTTGCTGTATTATTTCCCCAAAAGCACCACAGATAAAACAACAAAAATAAAAACGTTACTAAAAGTCAGGTGTTTTTCTCAGATAAGAAGCCGAAAGTGTCTGAAAGCGAGGACAAAAAGGGAGACAACAAATACCGGTATGCCTATTCCCGAGGTCGTTCACTTCAGCCCCAAGCTGCTTTCGAATAAATAATTCAGTGTTATTTCTCTCACACACACGTCTCGTTACATGGTCACAGCCATATTTCCGTATCTTCCCAGTCCACTGTTATTAAACCGCGAGCAGTCCCAGTAACCCGTTAACCAGACACTGATCCAACACCGGGTACAGTGGACGCCGTCTCGACACTCCCAGAACGCGCTCTACTGCGCATGCGCGGCTTAAATGGATTACAACGAGCCGAATCTTAAATGGCTCCCTATTCCCTGACTAGGTGCACTTCCCAGGGTGTGAAATAACGGTCTCTGCACCCTGTGTAGTGCATTATGTGTTTCATGTGGCTCCATTCGGACTTCAGCCAAGGCTTGGGCTTGGCCATATCCTGCAGCCTTAATGTCTCCTCTTAATTAAGCCTGCACTGAGTGACTGGATCCTGTGATCAAATCTGTATCAGAGATGCTGTCTAAAATAAATAGTCATAACTGTCTCTTCAGACCCCTACTATTATTAACAATTATAATTATTTACCGCATGATTTTTAAGAAAATATATAAACTTGTACAATAAAATGTGTTTTTCAGACTTTAAAGATGTAAGTGCCACACTTGATTACTGTTTATGTCTATATCAGCGTTTCATGCAAGAACAATTTTATTGCCGTTTTATTGTACATATATTCTACAGGCCATTAGGTCCAAGTAGCTTATAAATGTCACAGTACTAAATTTCTCCTGAGCTCGAACCGTGGTCTAAACACAGCATGTCAATAGAAATTTCCCAAACACACAACACACTTATTCACATTAGTTATTTTTATTTAACCAAATAATTCAGCACTTTCTTGATCAAAGAAAAAAAGACAAAAAAAAAAAAAAAAAAGGCATGGAAAAAGCCAAATGTGCAAAAATGTTGAATTTTCTTGAGAATACAATGCTCTGGTTTATTGCGTAATCCAAGCCAAGACTGAAACGTTAGGTCACTTCCATCATTATTGTACTATAATCTTGGTGCACCATAATCATCTGGCATTCGTTCAATGTTATACCTGTTGAATAAAAGAATAATAATAAAAAAAAGTTACAATTGAATATAAATTTCTCATAAAATCCCAGTCTGTAAAATCAGCACTATGACATCCTGAGAATTTGTGCACATATACCGTTAAAATGTATCTATTGACTATTTGACGGTGTGTATGTCTTTTTAAAAAGGTTCACTGGTTATGATATTCAACAGGGCACTCTTAATACAGCTTCGTACTGTACTTGTAATATTTTCCCAAAACAGTATTTGTAAAATTGTACCCATCATTGTTCAGAATAATTTCTATTACAGAGCGGACTTCATTAATGCACTATGCGCCCTCTACTGACCAACTGCAAAAACTGCTCCAAATGATCCATTTTAGTTTGTTTTTTTAATCAGACAATTCATGTCCAAGTGAAAAAAAATTATAAAATAATAATAATACAACGCAGGCACTTGTTTGCATTTGATTACCTGTGATTAGAGATGTACATGATTGGGACTCCTGGGATCTTTCGAATTCTCCTTTTCAGGTCTCTGTCCACAGTGGCCACGATGTAACACTTATGCTAGCGAGGAAAGTGAAGAAAGCATATTAAATGCCACTCTTCAACTTAACTAATGTCTTTGTAACATAAGATGTAGATCAACTGACAGATGGCAATCCCGTCTTACCTGAGTTACCCTCTGGACTAAGCAGTCATCAGCATATGTTCCCTTATGTGAGCATGGCAAGCGTTCAAAACGAGGGTCCTTGGCTATTCTACAAAGACAAGACATATGACAATAAAAGCCACATTGGAAAAACAAAATAGACCCCCAAAACCCTCATAGTTGAATTGAAAATCAAATTCTTGAAATTCTACAAATTCTTAAAATTGTGGTGGCTAAACTCAATCACCAAATGTAATTTTCCACAGCAGCTGTGTACGTAATAACGCAGCCACAGCATGTATACACACTTGCTAAATATACTTTTATAAAATGTGATCGCAATATTTTGTCATGTAATATTATTTAATAATGTGTGTGGTTACCTCAAGGCAACTCTGTATTTCATCCCAAGTTTCTCAAGCTCAGCCATGACACAGTCTGTGATGCAAGGAATACCTGAAGAACACGAACCAAACACAAAGCACAGATGAGTTCAGTGCAGTCAGTGATACAATACCAGTCAAAAAGTGCTCACTCACATTTAGCATAGAGGCAGTCCATCATTGACTGAACTACATCAAGTTTGGCCTTTATGGAGAAGTTGATGAAGTTTGTGTCCACGAGAATGTGATAGGGAGGACCGAGCTGAGTGTTGTACTGGAAGAACATACACGATGGATACTTTGTCCTGAGGCGATAAAGATTCATCATTTTTTCATCAAAGACAAGTTTCTAATCAATCTGGATACAAAACATTTTTGAGAGTAGTTTAAGCAACATGGGGGTAATTCCATGTCAAATCATCACACACTTGGACCTCATTGTCACAGATTTTAACGAAACTCGGCATGCTGATTTGGTCATATGAGTAACCCATGGGACGGAAACGTCACATGCCTTGGACCAATATTAAGAAAGATTTAAGCTAACAAATTTTTAACTTAATAGGAGGAGGATTATGACTTTGACTGGCTAAATATAAGCTGCACAGAAAAGCTCTTTTCCAGCTCTATAGTTTGCGTAAATACTATGCTATCCCCAAAATGAAAAATCACCATGTTTTGAGTGAATTTAATATTAAAAGTGGAATACAGAAATTATATTTTAATTCCAGTCACTTTTTTACTAAAGCTAGCTTATAATGTCATGACCATCTCCTGAAAATTAGATTTTTGGTTTTTGGGATAGCATAGTATTTACGCAAAATATAGAGCTGGAAAAAAAGCATTCCAATGACCAATTCAGCATGCGACGTTTCATTAAAATCTGCGACAATGAGCTCCAAAAGTGTGATGATTTGACATGGAAAGAAAGAAAGAAATCGCAATAATTCTTACACTTCTTGTTCCTTAACGGCTGCTGGATCTTCTTTCTTCTTTTTCTCTGTTTTTTGTCGATCCTTCTCTTTTCTTGGTAATAGAAAAACCATAGCGAAATATTAGTTTTGGCATGCTCTACATGCTGTAGCTATGGTGTCATTTTACTATTATATACATGGCTACATTTGATATTTTGTGTTGTAAATGCACTGTAAGTACTTACATCCTCTGATCCTTTAAACTAATCATCCTTTTCATTGCGGCATATTTCTGTTTCTTCTGCTTCCCCTAATAATAAGAAAATAGCCGAAAGGTTACCATTTGAATCATTTTCACCTTAACACCTCCAAAATCATGGAGATGATTATAGTCTGTTCTTAAATCACACACTTAAAAAAAAAACCTACTTCTGGAAATCTTTAAATCACAAAGAGACCTTAAGTACTGACAACCAACCAACAATTATCACAGACGTAGATAGATAAGATAGATAGATAGGTTCATTTAAGTGGGAACTGAACGCTGTAATCATCAAGAAAGACCAAAAGAGACTCCACTTCCTCAGAAATCTGACTCCTGACTCCCAATTCCACCCAAAACACATCATATTTCATCCCTTTCCATCTCCTGGTGGCTTCAGAAACAGCTTTCTAAGAACTGAACCCATAAATACCGTTTCAGTTGGATCTACTTTACTGTTTTCACAGATTACTCTGTTAAATCTGCACTCCTTCCTTTGACGGCATTAATGCATCTGCATCTGTTACACATCTATTTTGATCACTACTGCTGTTATTGCTGTAAGTCCATGTGTACAATTCCAACATTTGTACATACTCATCTGCTACATTTACACTTACATTGCACATTTCTTGCGCTTTATTGTTTGCTATATTGTCTATCGTTGTTTGTTTCGCTGTACTGAACTCAATCACCACCAACTCTGTTGTGTGACAATAAAAGAACCCGGAATCATTTTACAAACATTCATTCCCTGAACCATTAAGCAAACACAGCTAACTAGTACAATTTAACATGATCTGGCACCAAAAGCTAAACAATATTTCAGAAACGTTAACACGTTTCATTGAAAGGAACAAATATTTATGTAAGTATAAATGAACATTATTTAAATCACTATTTAAGATTTAAAATAAACCCTTACCATTTCTATTTTCTGTAGAAATAAAACACGGTAAACCAAAAACCCTCGTGTCTGTCGACGAAACGAGGCGACGTTTGACGTCATCAAAAGGCGACACCGAAGGCATTGCACTTCTTCCGCTTGTCAAAGGACTGCTAACGGATATCAACGATATATGTAAAGCCGTACTGTTCGGCTATCAGGTATAAATTAAAGAGACAGGGCTTGCTTTTTTCGGGTGGTTTCACAGCTCCAGACGGTCTAAACATCCGGTAAATTGGATTGCTGTTCATTTTATTGCAAGATTTCGCCATCATTTCTACTAAGGGTCGGGTTAGCTAGCTGCTTGGCTAACTTGTCTTAATGGACATTTGCATTTCTGCCTAATTAACGCTAACCCGCCTCGTTTATTAGCGTCTGAGGGGAATTACTTAACAACCAATGTTCATTTATTTTTAAGTTTACGCGTTTATCAGGGTTTAATGTCGCTTACACTGCGGTATAAACAGGTAAAGAGGCACTATGGTTTGGTTTAGCCAGCCTGACACACCTGGCTCCTGACACTCACAGCTCGCGCGTCCTTCAAAGCTTACAATAAGTTCTTGAATATCTACAATTGTTGTCAGTAGAATTAAAAATGCAGGTTAAATTGAACTTGATTTTCAGGAATGAAAGCCAGCTTCGTGTTTTAAACCAGCACTTTGCTGTAAACAACTTCTCTTGTATTTCTGGCAGTATACTGGTCTGATGGATTAGATTTAAAATCACAAATTTGATGTATTTAAATTATGATACTGTATGCAGCTTGACATGATCATGAATGTGAACACAGGACACCACCTATCTGTAATCTCTCTGCCATTGTGGTTCTGATGTTTTGCATAACATGGCACTAAAAGCTGAGACCAGTATCTCGTATTGAGTATCAGCTGATACCTGACGCTCTGGTATTTCCAATAGATGAAGGAGTGGTGTTTTGTTTGTTTGTTTGTTTGTTTTGTTTTGTTTTTGTCAGCAGCAGCCTGTCTTAGCACATAAGATCGGCCATATGTGAAAGCTCTCAAGGGCAAAAGGTTAATCGAATTGTTAAGAAAATATCAAATGCTGCATAATGTGGTCTCTAGTTCCAGTGCCTGGTTGTATTTAAGATGTGTAGTAACTTTGCACTGCTGTGATGGCAGTAATTATAAGTAAGTATTCTGCTCATGATGTTGCTCATGCATAATGAAGACATCTGGATTACATCCGCCACCCACCCCTGTGTGCTTTTTAAATATTTACATTACTTTACGAGGTACTTTGTTTGCCTCTCTATAAGCCACAGGCTTGGATTTGCATTTTGTAATAGAATAAAATAATCTTGGGGTATTGGTTTTCTCCTACAGAGGTACTTGAGTACTGAGGGCAACATGGGAAGAACATTGAGAAGAAAACAAGTCTTCTGAGAGCACCAAGAATACACACATTGAGAGGGCGAGAGACTCCATCTACATGAAGTCCACTGTTATTCTCTGAGCACACAGAGGTCTGATCAATGCTGAAGATGGTCTGATGGACCGGCGCTTCTTGCTGACATTAATTTTCTGTTCAGTCTCATGGATTTTCTTTTGGGAGCTGCGCTGGAAGAAGAGCAAGGAAAGTCAGATCGAAGAATGGCTGCAAGGCCATAGTCTATCCGAATACAAGCAGTTATTTGAAGGTAAGGATTGATTAGTTTTTGATAGGCATTTGATCGTATGTATCAGAAATAAAGTTACTAAATGCTACTATTTCCTTTTCGCTATCATGGCATGGTACAGTACACGTTTAAGGGTACATCCTTTGTACTTTCAGTGTATATCTTTTACCTGCAAGTGCATATAGTATAAATCTACAAATAAATCAGATCTTGACGATTACTCGTGCACCGCGTGCAGCTTTTTACATAAAAGATGCACAATAACAGCGTCAAATAACAGCATACCTTTATTTCTGAATACGGGGGAAGGTAGAGCTTGTTTGTTTGTTGATCTCAGACCAAAAAATAAATTGCACTGGAAGTTACAGGACCTTGCACTGATTCCAATCCAATTCTCTGCCACCATGTCAAATCATTAGAGTTGCAAAATTTAGTTCATTTTAAGGAAAAAAAGCTGACCTACTGGTGAGGACTTGTTTATCACGAGAATAGGTAAGAGATTATAATAAAGCAAAGAAAAGCATATATTAAATATCTAATCATGGATCTTTCTTGAATAGGTGTGCAGTGTTTACTGTGCCCTTTCTTAGCCCGCATGTGATTTGGTCTGTATGTGCTGATGTTCGATCGGACAGATGTGCAGTCTCTGGAAGAGCTGAGTCTGAGTGTGCTGACCCGTTTGGAGGAGGTGGTGAAGGAGCAGAGGCGCTGGAGGGACATCGCTGAAGCCAACGTCCGTCTGCTCAGAGACTTTGCCTTTCAGGAGTGGCTGTGCTCCCAGAGCCTCGAGCACTATTACCACACGTAAGACCAACCATACACACCATTCAAGATTCATCATGCGCTGCTCCTTTTGGATCACAGTAAGTCAGGAAAGGTACATGGAAGAGATGTGTTGTTTGTTTTTTTTGTGCCACGTGTTGTTGTTGTTTGCATTATATTCCACGAGGGGGCAGTATTTCCCACACAGCCCGCTCCAGCTGAATGACATTGAGCTCTGGCAGCTGCAGTGAGCAGGAGGTCATTGCAGCAGTGACTGTTGCAGCGTCGTTCCACTGTGTCTGCAGTGCTGCAGCGAGTGCCGCAGCCTCCTCGCCATACACGAATCAGTCTTTATTCGACAAATAGTTTCACTTTGTGGATATTTTAGCAATAAGGTACACAGTAGTCATAATGTTTAGATATTTCTTACTCTGGTTCTTGCATTATGCTTGACGTTTTGCTTAATGTTGTGTTTAGATGCGAGTAAATGAGAAATCAAATGGTCTCTCACGTTATAGACGACGGCTCACGAGCATTTTAACTCTGACAAATGCCTTGGTTCTTTGTGCTTTAGTAATTCACATCTAGCTGGTGTTTCTGTTCGTGAGAATAGCCAGTTCTGTTAAACTCCTCAATTACTTCCTATAGCACAGCGTGGATTGTCTGTCCTATAGCACAGACCAAATCTGATTGGTCAGAAGTTGTTTCATTTTCTTTAAAAAAACAAAAAAAAAACAAAGTAGTGCCAGCTGTAATTCATATCACAAGTGTTTCTGTAGAAACCACTAACGTAAGGAACCTGGTCGACTGCACCTCGGGCCGCATCGCAACACTCCGTTGTTGATTATTTTCCTATGACCGCTCACCCTGTCATGTTTTATTCCTTACGTATTGATTGATGTGGAGTACGTTGCGGTGTGTTCGCTGTGTAGCGTGCAGGGCGCTACGCTGCTGCTACCGCCTGCTCCAGTCTTTCCTGTTTGCTCAGCGTACAGTTCTGTCATAAATATGTTGCCTATGATGTGACTCCAGCCGTTTAACCACCATAATGCTGTTCCACACCAGTGTGCGTCGTTTGAACGTTTATGGCTTATTTTCCAATTGGTTGTGCTGCTAAATCAAGACTAGGGAATACCGAAGATGACCTACACTGACCTTGGGAAGGGACCGAGTGGGTGAACTACGCAGCAGTTGTTGGTGTTGTTGCTTAATGTTCTTTTGAGTGCGACGTGGAGAATTGGGAGTAATGTGATGTCGATAGTGTGTACTGAAAAGAAGAGTAAAGCATCAGATCAAAAACATAAAAGTAAGCCAATCGGTGAATAGCTGCTTAGTTAAACCTTTTCACTCAATGATTATGTTGTACTGAGCATGCGCAGAACACGCCATCGCTTATGCTTTCAAGTTGCAGTCATCTATTCTAGTCCAATGCACTTTTTGTCAGTTGTAGCAAATCTCTCTTCCCGGCCCTCTAGCTGTGCGTTCTGTGTGTGATGAATAATCTTACACAGCCCTGCCTCTGTAAAAGGAGCAACAAAGAAAGTGGCTCAGACATGATGCTATTCCAGCCAATCACAGGACATGGAGAAGGCAAAGCAGGGTGATGGGGTGGTGTTGTGTTGTGAGAATCGTTGCCATGGCAATGTGTGTCCATGAATTTGGGGGCGGTGCATCAAAAGGAAGGTGTGTATTTGTTTGGCTGTTAATATTAAGAAGCATTGTCCGGAATCGATTACACCCGCTTTAGATGGTTGATTAATATCATTTTGAATGAATGGATTGGCTGTGCGGAAACAAGGCCATTCAAAAGTAGCCTAACCACAGTTTGCTATCCTATCCATAATATTTATATCAAGGATTCTCCATTCCTGTGGACACGCGTTCCTGTACAGCTTCACAAGTCTGTAGCTCGGCTGTACTGGAAACTATCTGGGGCAGAGGATTTGTAGGTCCGAGCACCCCAATGTACATAATACAGCCATACATTTATGAATCTGTAGTAATCGATTAAAAATATGATCTTGTTTAGCTGTATGTTTAATGATGATAGCTTCTCTCTCATACATTTTAAATCATGTTAATGTTTGATTATATGCAGCGTTAAGTGCCTACATAGTGGAAAAGTATATTCGTTGACCACTTTATTAGGAACACCTGACATCCAGTCAGCCAGTCATGTAGTAGCAGCACAATGCAAAAAAAAATCATTTAGATACAGGTCAAGAGTTTCAGATCTTTTTCACATCAAGCATGAATAATAGGGGAAAATGTGAGCTCAGTGACTTTGTGGCATGTTTGCTGGTGCCAGATGGACTGGTTTGAGTATTTCAAAACTGCCGGTCTGCTGGGACTTTCACTTTGCACTCTTTCAGTGTGATGCATGTGTCACATGAACTAAGCATTGCCTCACTCTCTTTTCTTCAAAGACTGAAGACTCTGGGATGCACTAATCTGGATGACCTTGCTCAGTTTGACAGCCAGCTTCAGCTCTCTTTGGCAGCCTGGGGTTATTACTACGAGGACTACATCAAGCTGTCTACAGGTGTAAAGGTCCTCCAGGCGTCCCGCGGGAGCAGAGACCAGGACTACGAGGTTCAGCTGGTGCACAACCTTGCTGAGAGGCGCCTGAATGAAAAGTGGTCCATCGGTGAGTTCAGTGGCATTAGGATGACTCGTGTGGCTTCGTTAGCCGTATTTAGTTCTGCTGTTCTATTACATGGTTATAATTATGTTAGAAAGTTATGTAAGTTATGTGAGGTCACCACACCCTGACAGCCTGAATGTGTGTACGTTTGTTCTCTTTAGCGTGGTGCTGTCATTCTCGGCTGCTCGCACCCGTTCGCATTTTTCAAGGGAGTAGCTGGTTTTATTTGAACCACTGGATGTTGTAATGTACAGCTGCTTCTCAACAGATTACAAATGAAATCTGTGTTTCTTTTTAGAAAGCAAGGCAAGCCAATAAAGTGAACTCAATATAGTTAATGATTTAAGGTGTAAATGAGGCCAGGGTCAGAGTCTACTTTCAGCTTTGGTTCATTCTCTTCCTGCTCATTGTGTCAGTGATCCATTCATGGCAATGCAAGATTATATCATCTAGGTTTGTTTTTTTTTTTGTTTTTTTCTTTCTTTTTCAGCTGGAGCGCTGATATTCGGCTGTACTGTTGCACTGTGCTTTCTGATAAGGGACCTCATGTTTTACGTGATTGGTGAGTTTTGTTTTGAAGGAACACCAGTAAAATTATTCCCATCACAAATACACAAACGTCTATGATGTGCTTCTGCAGCGAAATGCTTCTGCAAGGTGTTTTCTGCTTAAATAAACAACTGCATTTCCTGCAGCATTCCTGACACACTGGATATAAATTTAAGCACTTGTAGTGTTCCTAAGATCTCAAAGTACACGTTGTGTATTCTTGAATATTTTCCCCCTTCCTATTTCACCTAAATTGACCTAACCATGTATATTCCTCTTTCTCTCTCTTATTTTAGGTGGAATAACCGTTTCCATCATCGCATTCGTTTTTACCATCAAGTTCCTATGTGAGCTCGCAGCACGTGTGGTCAGCTTCCTGCAGAATGAAGACCCTGGGCGTCGTGGCGACCGCAGCATTTACGACTATGTGCGGGGGAACTACCTAAACCCACGCTCCTGCAAAGTCTCCTGGGACTGGAAGGAGCCACAGGAAGTGGGCCAGACCATGAGCTTCCGTGTGCAGGTATCCTCTGTTACATGCACGTTGTCATTATATTAAAATGACTGGGTCGTTACTTGGTATGCAGTTATAGCTAAAAATCATCTGGGCTCTTTCTCTATCAGCTTTGCACATCTGGATACTGAACATTTTGGCAAAGTGCTCAAGCTCTGACCGATTACATGGAGAATGTTGGGTGAACAGAAATGTTTAGGTCTTGCCATTCTGTAAATATGGCTGCCTCTCCTCTTTACCCATTTTCCCCTTAGCTAGTACCCCTCCTTTGTATATTGCATCATAAAGACCTTAGGAGGGAAAATCAAGACACGTGTTTTTACTTTGCAAAGAACATGTATGACCTAAAATGCAAAACGAAATATTCTAACTTAACCTATAACCAAAACAGTTTAAACATGGACAGTTAAAAAAAGGGGGGGCATTTACACTAGTAAGAACGGCGTAGGCATGCTTTCTTGGTTCTTTTTGAAACTGTACATCTGTGACTTGTTATCTGTGAGCGAGCGTCTTTCCGAATGCATGACACCGAATAGCGAGATTAAAAAGCGTTACAGTATGAAGGTGTAGAAGAGTAAAGACAAACAGTACTAACTGTGTTGTTCAGATTTTCAACCAGAGTAAGCATAATACAGTCTTTATGATTTTACAAGTATTTTACAGTATTCTAATGATCATCTTTCCTCCTAGCTCTTTTATAAGAATGGCCAGCCGTTTCCAGCTCACAGGCCTGTGGGTTTGAGGGTGAACATCACTCACATAGAGCTGGCTCTGGACATTCCTGTAACCCAGGAGGTCCTTCAGGAGCCCGAGTCCAACGCGGTGAAAGTGACCTTCACTGTGCGCAAGGCGGGCCGCTATGAGGTGGCTGTGAAACTGGGCGGGCTCAATGTGGCATACAGCCCCTATTATAAAGTATTTCAACCAGGTAACGTGAGCTCGGCGTTAATGCCATCACAGCATGCTGTTCTTATCATCTCCGTTATCTAGTTTTGCTTTGATAAGTTTTCCCCTCTGATTAAAGCATTGTGTAATGGAGCCAACGTTCATTTTTCTCATCTTAGTCAAGTGTTTGTATGCTTCCTGCCGGGTTTCCAGGACTTTCATGTAGTTAGTCAGCTGTGTTTATGAACACGATGTACTAGAGTGCTAAAGCCAGTTGTAAATCCAGCTCTATTTGGAATATATCCGTATTGTTTTGAAAACGTTGTTGCTGTCTGTCATTTTGATTGATGTGCTTGTGTTCTTTGTATATGATAGCAGTTTGGGGCTTGTTTCTTTCTGTCCATCATCGATTGCTTTTTTCCTCACTTAAATGTCATGTGTTTGTTACAGGGACGGTGGTGCCATCCAAAACAAAGATTGCGTACCACTTTTCAACTGTGGTGCTGACGTATGGCCAACAGCACACACTGCAGATCGAGCCTCGGGATGAGTATGGCAACCCTACCAGTAACTCCGTGTCCCTCGTGGATGAGGTCAACTACAGTGTGCATATACACTCAGTAAGAGCTCTTGCAGGATAAAATAATAACATCTTGTGATTAGAACATGTAAATGTATATCCAGCCATCCATTATCTACACCGCTTTATCCATCTGGGTCGCGGGGAAGCTGGAGCCAATCCCAGCATCTTGGGGCGAGAG
>JAQMYM010000005.1:7129589-7148902 GCA_030014255.1 Parauchenoglanis ngamensis | reverse complement strand
CTGGGTGACCCGGGGCTCGAACCCAGGACCTTCTTGCTGTGAGGCGACAGTGCTAACCACCACACCACCGTGCCGCCCCAGTAAAATAATTATTGACCTTAAATAAAATGTTATTGGCATTTTGCACTTGCGTGACCTCCAGAGGGTCACGGATACTTCCCTCTCATGACGCATCGTCAAAGCACACACTGTCTAATCCCTGACCAATCAAAAAGCACCTATGTGCTGCGCAAAACAGTTCAGTGCACTAGAACTTTGTTCTAAAGTGCAACTAACGGAACTGAACTTTTCCTACCTTTGGTCTGGACCCATGCTAGTGCATACAATCTTGCTTAAAATGGTGTTTGTATGTGTGTATGTCTACAGTTGTGTGCAACTGAATGTGCACATGTGAGCAATAGGATTGGGCAATAATGTCATTTTAATAAAACCTTTTTTTTTTTTTTTTTTAATATATTTAATAAAACAAGTTAATTGTAGCAGAACAGCTTATGATGCAAGTGTTTACATTACATTACTATATTTTCCCTGATGGTGAGATGATTACCATCTGCACTAGCTAACTGAGATCAGTCAGAAACTCCTAAAGATAATTAAATTAATCAAATCATGATGAGTATCATCATTTTAATAAGCCTGTAGATATTGGAAGAAATGACACATGGGAGGGCCGTGGCATTTAAATGTTAAAATTATTTGTGCCTTATTTGATGGGCTAAAAAAAAAAAAGCCATTTTGCAAAACCTGGATTGGTTTACAAAGTGTTCTTGAATAGAGTATATTAATTTCATTGCCAAATAGAAAGGTCTGTATTCATAAGAACACCCCTGCAACTATCTCTGGAGATCTGGTAGCTTTGTCCAAAAGGACTATATAAAATTCTTACATTCTGTCCATTCCAGTTTTTCTTCATGCCTGAATTTTGATTTTGTCCAGAGATTCCAAGTTTATGGAATATGACCTCAGCTTACACATAGGACTGTATCAAAATATGCTGCCATTCATTCATTTTGCATGGCAATAAAAAGCTGTCGCAGCGGAACCTTAAAGTTTCTCCAGAACATTTACATTTTTGGCATCTTTTGCTTAAGTAATTCTTGAAGAATGAATAAATGAAGAACGCAGCCAGGAGCAGACTTTCATCTGCAAGTTACGGAACAAATATCCCTAATCGTTTGGTTGTCTTTTTGGCACAACATGCTTACTTGTGCATAAATAGTTTTCTTTATTCAAATGATTGGTGCTTGAGCATCAAAAAAGCCTGCTACATGGTTCATTTTTATCATAACTCTCTTCTTATTTCTGTTCTCAAACCGACACGAGTGCGTGCGGGCGTGCATGTGTTCCTTGTGCATCTTCTCACCCCACCTCACCTCTGTTTTCCCCCCTCTTGATTATCATCACATCAGAGAACGAGAAGAACTGTGTGGAGAAGAACGTATCCACTCCAGGAATTAGTATATATTTTGAGGCCTACCTCTATGGTACAGGGAACTATAGCAGCTCTACATGGCAGTTCCCAGCATCCTCTCTGCTCACCCCACCTCGACGGCCATCCATGGGCGATGATGAGGAAGAGCACGACTCTCCAGTGGAGGGCCAACCGGAGAAGGTCAAGAAACCAAAAAAGGTCTACTGCTACATATCACCAAAGGTCAGTGATTAATCTACAGGATAGCAATGTCAGTCATTTTCTTGTATTTTATTCTCACATGTAATTTGTGTTCTATTGCAGCAACTTTCCGTGAAGGAGTTTTACCTGAAGATTATTCCGTGGCGCCTTTTCACTTTTCGTGTGTGCCCTGGAACAAAGGTAATGTTGAAGTTGTACACTTTATTTATTTTTTTTAAAGAAGGGGCTTATCTACACTTTATATACACTTTCCTGTTAGTTCACATACCATGGGCCTGACCCAATCCATAAGTATCTGACTCTGGTGGTGGATGATGGGATCCAGCCTCCTGTAGAACTGAGCTGCAAGGACAGGAACATTATGGCAGCCACGTTTATTCGCTTCCTGCACAAGAACATTGGTCAGTTTGAAAAATATATACATCTGAATCTGAAGTGTGCAGATGAATTGTGTTTGACTGTTTATTTTCTCTGGATGTTAGGAGGCTCTGAAACATTTCAGGACAAGGTGAGCTTTTTCCAGCGAGAGCTCAGGCACATTCACTCCAAGAGGCCTCGAATTAAAACCTGCCTGAAGATCAGCCGTCACTCCATTCTCGACTCGGTGAGCAGCCTGATCTGCTGGAGCTCGTCAGTGCTTGAAGTGTTCTTTTGAATGTTCTTGACCTCGTGATTCATGTCTTTTTTTTTTTTTTTTTTTTTCTTTTTTTCTTTTTTCCCCCCACTGCAGTCTTTAAAAGCCACCAGAAACTTCTCAGTATCAGACTGGAGTAAGAACTTTGAGGTGGTGTTTCAGGATGAAGAAGGTCTGTTCTTACATTAAACACTATGATGTATCTCAAATGTTATAATCCTTAAATAGTTTGTATTTGTAGATAGCGACTATACGAATCACTTGATGTGTATCTGTTTTGTTTTATAAAGCTCTGGACTGGGGAGGGCCGAGGCGTGAGTGGTTTGAACTCATCTGTAAGAATCTGTTTGACACCAATAACCAGCTCTTCACACGTTTCAGTGACAATAACCAGGGTCTGGTAAGCATTGGCTCTTATAGCCTTAAATGTTTTCCTGTTTGCTTTCATTTTTTATCATGTAATGTAGGGGTGATGTAATGCAGGGGTGCAAATAAGATAAATTAGCCAGCCCACTGGGCAAGTGGAAGTTCTGGTGTGTTGCTCAGTCGCATGTTTTGATAAACCCCAGAAACCTCATTAACTAGGATAAAAAATGGGAAACAATGTAATGTAGTAATAAATCCATTATGGCAGGTTTTTTTTTTGTTTTGTTTTGTTTTTTTCCATGTGCACTTGTGAAAATCTGACACTGTGTTTTACCTTCTATGAAACGATCTCTAGAAATAACTCCAGGTGATCTCGTCCATATCCAATCTGAATTGACATGTAGGTCAAGATTTGCTCTAGGAAGCACTCCTCTTATTTTCCGTGGCCAAAACCAAACCTAAACTAAGAATTGGACAGGTTTTAAGTGCTGAACAATGACAATAAAACATAGACAGTGTTTAAAATGAATAACAGTGCTTCTGGGGGTTGTAGGGACGTTATTGACTTCCAAGCCCAGGTGTAACCTACAGATATGGTAGGACCATGTGACCTACGAATGATCTACAGTAAGCTTTACAACAACGACAAAGCTATCAGTTTGTGTTCAAATAAGGTGTATGTAGCGGGCATGGAATTTTTAACATGACATCCATGCGTACATCATGAAGAACTCCCGGCAGTCTCTGTGATTTATACAGAGATTGCTTATACCATGTGAAATGTACATAGTCATTACAGACGGCTGGCAACATTACATAACAGACACATGTTTGCAAATATTATCCTCTCTGAATAGTACATGAGGCAAACAATCAAGTATATGATTATCCTCTTCTAACAAACTTTTTAACGTGATGCATCATGTTTAAGTCATCAACAAAAAGTCAGCAAGTTGTTGGCCAGTGACAGCAGACGGGTCAATGTGTAATGTGAGGTATGTATAAAGATTACTAGACATCTATGTGCGTACGTTTTTGACAGGTCCACCCTAACGCAGATCGTCCTGCTCACCTGAGGTTAAAGATGTACGAGTTTGCAGGGCGTGTGGTGGGGAAGTGTCTGTACGAGTCAGCTTTAGGAGGAGCCTACAAGCAGCTGGTACGAGCCAGGTTCACTCGCTCATTCCTGGCCCAGATCATCGGCCTGCGCATGAACTACAAGGTGGTACACAGCTCTTATTTTTGCAGCGCACATTTTAATACATTTTAAATAATACTACATAGTCGTCAAGCAAGATCGATCAAGATTTCTCTAGCTAATTCGCAGGGATGCCATGGCAGGTGTCTTTACAAAATTCTACACACGACTAAGATTCAGAAAAAATATAATTGTTGATACTGTGACATTTTCTGATAGGACGTTTACGTAACATTTTTGGAAGGAGTCTCCAGTGTCGGTTCTTCGTAACAGTTAGAGGAGTTGCATTAAGTTTTCTACCACGGCAAAAGAACAAAGAGTGTTTTTTTTTTTTCCCTCAGTAAAAAGCTACATTTTCTGTCAATCCAAAGTGCAGGAACAACTTTTTATAACTGCTATAAGTAAAATCAGGAACTAACTTGTCCTGCAAACATTCCACAACATTAAATGGTATAAGAGGAATAAAGGACTTTAGCAACATGCTGTTCCAGAGAAGTAGTCAACTGTAGAGCGGTAATGCATCCCATCACCCTCCGTCACTGATTATTGTCCTGTAACAGCTTTTAACAGGTGTTCATATCGTATTTAATAACTCGTATAAAGTTATAAGCCTGCGCATTGTCCATCTGGTAATGTCAATGCTTTTGCACTTTCACAAAAGTCTGTTGAGGCTCTTCCTCCATTTCACTCCTCCATTCATAATTTTTTGTTTGCACACAGCCATAGTTTCTGCCGTGGTGTTTACGCGATTCATATTAAAGTGCATAGTTCTGGATAAACTCGTGTATATTGTTTCTGAGAGAAGTAAAGCATGTTTGTTTTATTTTATGCATCTGACTGTTTTTAATTACCGTCTGCTGTGGCAGTACTTTGAGACCGACGATCCGGAGTTCTACAAAACAAAAGTCTGTTTTATCTTAAAAAATGACGTGAGCGAAATGGACCTCGTATTTGCTGAGGAAAAGTACAGCAAGTCAGGACAACTGGAAAAGGTGATACACACTCGACCAAGTATAACATCATCTAGCTAAAAAACATGTTTGCACTGTTTTGATCATCATGATCCCTAAAGAAGTGTGATGCAGCAGTCATGGTTGTATGATTGGGAAACGCTGTTTGTTTGTTTGTAAAGTACTTTTACAGGGTTATTGCGTGGTTGCGTAGATCTACTCTAACTGTGTGTGTGTTTTGGACATGTGCGGATATAATTTCTGTTCTGACATGTATGATCTTTCCAGGTGGTGGAGCTGATATCAGGCGGTGCTCAAATTGCTGTCACTAATGAGAATAAGATGCATTACCTGAATCTGCTGGCTCAGTATAGACTGGCCAGTCAGGTGAGGGAAGAAGTAGAGCACTTCCTCAAAGGTACTACTGCTACTACAGGAGCTGCTCAAACTGGAACTTTGTTACATGAATGCGTTCAGATCTAACCAAGCTGGTTTGTCATTCTTAGGTTTAAATGAACTGGTTCCTGAGAACCTTTTGGCCATATTTGATGAAAATGAGTTGGAGGTAAGCCTATCAAGATTTATATTCATATTCATGCCATGAAAGACTAAAAGTTTATGCTTTGTGTATATATACATTAAAGCTACGTTTGGGTTCGTACCCTTTTTCCAACCAAGGACCTCTATAACTGTACGATATATTCCAGACCACCCGAGTACAGATTTGTTTCATTAACATTATTTAAATGTATGCAATAGAATTCTTTCTACTTATTAGAGCCACAGATCTTTCTGTTTCTGAACTGTCCGCTAGCAGAACACAGGTCCAAGTATACAGCCCCATACTAACCCCTGGCAATGCTTCACAGACCCCACGCTGAGAACGCCTGTATTGAAGACAAGCTGATTGTTTGCATATGTTTTTGTTTAGCAAAAATATTTTTTAAGTGCAAAATTATTTTTTGTCCGTAATCTTTCTCTAACATGCAGCGACTTCTGCCCCTGCACCAGACCTCCAGTTTTCATTGTTCATGCCAGTGGTTTGTTGTGTGTGGTGTTTTCACAGTTGCTGATGTGTGGTACCGGCGATATCAACGTGCAGGATTTCAAAGCCCATGCTGTTATCGTTGGAGGCTCGTGGCACTTCAGAGAGAAGGTGCATTGCTAAACATGTATTTGTGCTTTCGCATATGCAGCATTCAGTCCGTTTGACTCGAACCCCGGTGCGTTTTCCCCCGTGGTGCAGTCACATTAGAGTGCAGAGCAAAACAACTTGCGAGTGGTGGTCTCTGTCTGCTTCCAAACAAACCCTGATGTGGTGTGACAGTCTGGATTCGGTACATCAAGCCTGCTGTAGATTTTGGGTTGTAGGAAACATTTTTTGATATGCAAGCTGCTAAACTTATATGAGGAATGATAAAATGAGTGCCAGAGAATAGAACTAGAGAACAGAGGTACTGTGTATTCTCGATATCTCAGCCAACGTCTACAAAAAGCTCATACTGTTGTTCAATTATGTATTTATTTATTTAGCATTGGATCCATGCTTGGTTGATTCCCTTTATTTCTTCTTTTTTGTCAACGTATCCATCAAAAATAAATGAAAGTTTAGCCTTTAGCAGTGTGCAGGTCTGCTTGTCCCACAATAATGGTTTTTAATTTTTTTTATTTGGGCTTGCGTCATTTAAATATGTGTGAAACCTAAAAGTTAACTTGAGACTCCACAATAAGCAAGAATGGGTCCGACGGCTTTCACGATGGACGTTCAAATTTGATAAAGTAAAAAAGAAATGTATTGATGAACGTAACAGTTCAACTGCTGTTTTGTTACTGATTACATAATTCGTTTTAATTCCATTTGAAATGCATAGACATTTCCCTTTCATATAATTACTAGTAAAGAGGTTCATAATGAGCTGCGTGTGTGCGTGCGTGCGTCTGCAGGTGATGAAATGGTTCTGGGCCGTGGTGTCCTCCTTCACTCAGGAAGAGCTTGCACGTCTCCTCCAGTTCACCACCGGCTCCTCTCAGCTCCCTCCCGGTGGCTTCATCACACTCTGCCCCTCCTTCCAGATCATAGCAGCACCAACACACAGCACGCTGCCAACTGCACACACCTGGTGAGCAAACACACAAACGCACATGCGCGCGCACACGCACCGAAAAACCAGTCCATATATGAGAATGTTGACTTGAATGCAAACCTATGACTCAGGTATTGATCACACACGCATTATTCAAGTCTGACTAACGTCTTCTTTTTAGCTTAATGAAGTATTGAATTGCGAGGTAACTGCGTTGTGCTCACGTTAGCGTTATGAAACGGTTTTCTTGCTGCACTGCGGTTTTACTCCGTTGTCACTCTTTCCACATCATGATTCTGGAAATATCCCGAACATCCATTCAAGGAAATTCCTGGCCTAGTAACCAGCAGCCAGACCATGCTCTTGGTTCGTGTGCTTAGTGCAGCAGGTTGTGTAATATGAAAAGATTAGCACACATCGTAGAATCGAGGTGCTTAGTAACAGGCGAACCAATTGGCTTTCCTTCGTTGTGATGTCATTAGCAATAATCGGGATCTGGTTTCTTGGTACTTCCCTAGTTTTAACCAGCTGTGCCTCCCTACCTACGACTCCTACGAGGAGCTGCACAAACTGCTGAAGCTGGCCATCAGTGAGGGCAGCGAGGGCTTCGGCATGCTCTGACCACACACTGGCTCAGACTCTTGGATACGCTGAAGGAATTCCTTTTTCTATGTCTTCTCTCCAATGAGTGAGCTGCTGTATATGAGCCAACGCACCTTTTATCCTCCAGTAACTGGCCTCTTCGCTGAAGCCCACATGGCTGTCCAGATTTTTCTCTTTCAAGTAGGACCTTCACATGATCCTGAGTTGCCTTTGGCTTATTCCACTGGATGCTGGAGCTGTGTAAATATGTAAATCTTTTTTTTTTTTTTTTTTTTTTTTTTTTTTTTTTTTTTTTTGTACTGTTTTTTTAAAAAAAAAAAAAAATGGGAAAATGAATGAAGGAAAAACTGTGTTGCATTTTATTCTAGATGGTACATTTGTTTAATTTTATGTGAGTTTGTCCAGTCATTAAAATGTTTAAAGCTACTATCACATTTGGCATTAACAAAGCTGGGGACATTCACATGGAGTGTAGCAGCCTATAAAATGTGTGGATCTTCTACACACTCACTGCACTTTGGCCTTAACCAATCAGGGAAGGTTGTGTGTTTTCTTTTTTTGCAAGTTGTGTGTGTGTGTGTGTGTGTGTGTGTGTGTGTGTGTGTGTACAAAACATATTGCAACACAAAGTTGTAAATGTCTTCATTTGTTGTTGAATTTTAAAGCTAAGATGCTTCTTGATTTTTGGTTGGCACTTTTTTTATGTTATGTAGTTAATTCACATATGTATCACAAAGCCTAATGTAACACTGTGTTTAAAGTGTGTGTGCGTGTGCATGCGTGTGTGTGTGAATCTGAAGAACCTGCATTGCAGAATATGATGAAGAGGAGGAGGAGCACTAGGTTAAAAAAAAAGCTAATGGCTAATTATAAATCTCTGGGCAACATCTATGCATTTTTATTTGTAAGCCTAATTTACAGAGCAGTGTCCGAGTCATGTAAGGTTCTTGTTAGGCATGTTGGACGTGACCTAAATGTCATCATTAACCCAGGATAAAAGATGTTTCAGTTTTTGGATTGTCTTGTTATATATGACCTTAATTTATTTTCGCTTATTCCTACTGACCAAAATGTCCTGTGATATTATATTTGTGTTGATGAAATGAGTGTTATATGAAACAAAAGAGGCTAAAAGCCAGATGGGTGCATTTAAGTGTCTTTAGCATTTATCAAGTCGCAACTAACCCTCACAGTTGTTTCCAGTAACCCAAAGTGGAAAGTTTCTAATGTATAATATTCATAATTTAACCAAGTATTCAAACAATTGCATCAAAGTTTGTATCGAAGAGATTAATGTTTAGTGAAGAAAAGTGCTGGTGCAGTTGCACTATCCAGGAAAATGGCCTCTAAGTGATTAGTTCTGGAAGTCAGTACTTGGGGGCAGCTTCTCACAGGAGTGGAACTTCTTATGAGTGCTTTATCCATTGCATCTTGAGTTTCATGTTAATGTGGGTGCTCATTTACAAAGCCTACACACTGCTGTCAAAATGTGTCTTAACACGGACTGTCCATTCTATCATCCCATGTAGCTATGCTTCAAGTCAAAACACAGCTGCTGTTAACTTTGGCGCTAATGTCCGCTTGAATAATTCATAGAGAATTGTGTCATACGGGATGTATTTTAACCACGGATCCTGATGTTAAATGGCAGAATGTTTCGAACTTTTAGTCACCCTCCACCCTTTAATGCCACAATCAAGCTTTTCATATGGTCTCGTTTTAGATATCGTGCCCTTTGACCTTGGCTAAACAACATCGCCTCAGAAACTCCAGGGTGTGGCTGGACTGAGAATTAAATCGCTGCGTATGCATATGGCTGCGTATGTTGGCCGAGGCTCCTCGTGATGACCTCAGTCACCATCTCATAAAAGCACAGTGGCGGAAAAGCATCCTGTGATTCGGTCATCATGCCGTTGTGTCATTTTGTGACTGGCAGTCAGTGAACGGGGGGCAAAAAACGGACTACAAGCGTTACCTTTACCTCCGTTTAGAGTTTTCTGAATCCTGCTGTTTTCTCTTACCTTTAGGTGCAGGGCATTTGAGTTTTCTTACTGATTTGAAGATATGAAATAATGCATTATAAATTTCATGTGTATATAATGTAATATATGTGGGGGGGGGTGTGGCCGTGGGTGGGGCCGTGGGTGGGGCCCGGCCGCTCTCACCCGCAGTATGAATATCATGGGTTTTCAGCACTGTTCTGATGGCTAATTCATTTTTTCTTTCTTATTTATGTGACAAAATAAATAAAGTGGGACAGTCACTTCTTAATATCATTTCATGGTATTTTTATAATTTTGTATTGCATAACAATTTTTCCTACACGCACTGAATATATGTTTATGTTGGCATGGGAACACCTTTCATGGTCAAAGTTGTGGGATTTCATGATGAGCTTACATTAAATTACAGGAAAATATCTTTTTCCCCTTGGATCATTCATTCATTCATCTTCATGCTTAATGCCTGGTCAGGATCATGGGGGATCTGGAGCCTGTCCCAGGAGCACCGGGTGTGAGCTGGGAATACTTCCTGGACAGGGTACCATACACACTCATTCAAGCTGAGGGGCAGTGTCTCTCTAGTGACATGTTTTTGAGACGACGGAGGAAACCAATAAGGGCATGGGAAGAACATGCATAGAAGCTCTAGTAACTTGTGCTCAGGCTCGAAGCAGGGATCCTGGAGCGACGAATTGGCTTTCCAGGATGTAATATTACATGCATTACACCACAACCTGTTGGCACAGCACGTATTGTACATGGCGTTTAACATGCTTTACCGATATCCATGTGATGGACTGGCATTTTATCCACACTGTATTCCTGCCTTGTGCTTTAAATGTAAAATGTGAAATTTTAGGAGACACTGCCACAGTACACAGTTTCAACCTCTACTGCTCAAAGGCCTGCTTGCTTGTAGGGCATGTGTAATACTTCAGCTGTACTCAGGGGGGCAGCTGTAATGCACCAAAGCCAGAAGTGAAAGACTGAAACTCCCACTTATGCCGACCTGCAGCTCACAGGCCGCTAACTCATTTCATAACGATGGTACATTCCCTGATGTTGATGGTGTTCCTCACCCCCACAACTATACCCACAATTTGCGTTGTTAACAGTAAAACACTGACTCATTCATCAATTGGAGTTGGAGTAAACAGTGATTTCCTATTACTCATTCCCCAAATTAGATTTGCTTGGAAAAAGGCATCTACTGGTTGATAGCTTAATGTGTTCTCTCAAATTTCCTGGAATGTTTTTTCACTAGTACCGATTTGAACTGTTTGTATCAGTTACGCATTAAGTTAAATTATGGCAAGACGTCCCATCCATGATTCATCCACATTCTAGTAGTCAGTGCTTTATAGCTGAAAAATAATGGTTGTGAGTGTGGGGTATTTTTTTTCTGTAGCTTGTAGCGTATTGGTGTGGAGTAAAAGTAAGAGCACATCAGGGAGCATTATACTCGTTTGCGGAAGTACTAAAAACGTGGACTCTTTCTCTCTCTCTCTCTCTCTCACACACACACACACACGCAGACACATGCAGTCTCTTTTATCTTCATATTTTTTTCTGTTGCTTGTGTAGGCACTTTCCTGGCTCTTGTTTTAACCTCCTGCCTGAGTGTGTAACTGCTGGAATGTTCACCTGGGCAGGAAATAAGGTGTGTGTCTCCTGTCCGCTGTCAGTCATCAACAGGTCTGTGCTCCAGTTCAGTCATGCTGCAAGCATTAGAAACAGTAGTGCTCACAGTCTAATATATCTGTCAAATAGGTATCGTATTTGAAAGAAATCCTACATTAGCACATGATCTTTTTCTGGTTGTTACTATATAAGGTAATATAACAACCCTGTAAAGTTTCTATCCAATATCCAGCTACTATCAAAATAAATAGGTCAAGCATTAATAGAAAAGCATTGGTTTCAAATAAGTTCATTCATGATTTTCTCTTGAATAGTTATTAGATTACTAGCATATGATAAATCATACATACACTGTGTATGTAGTATATAGTATGACAAATTACAGACAAATCATACATATATAGATATAGATATAGATAAATATATACACACACACTTAAATCTCTATATCTATATCAACTGAATAAAAAATGAACGGCGTGCTTCTGTTTACTCCCATTCTAATGAAATGAAGCCAAAATACCTTCACCATGTAGTCAAATTTGCAGCCAGAGTCTGCGCAGACAAGAGGTGCTAGCCCCGCCCCCTTCTTCCAGTAAAAATGATCAGACGAATGCACTCACATTATCAGATTCTCTTCCTTACATCTATCTAAAGAACTTAAGCAATTTCAGCTATGGATATTAATACGGACGTCTGTCAGGAAATTTGCTGACAGATGGATGTGACTAACACTTAATGAGCCAGCAGTGAGCTCACCAGGGTCAGTTAAAAAACTTTTTTTGGGGGGGTGCACTGTACAGAGTGTATCTACTTAATATTTTTTGGTATTGACATTATTCAATAATTTCGATAGCTGCCTGTCTGGATGGAAGCTATGGTAGGTAGGTAGCTTGTTTAAACTAGCCTTTTCCTATAAAACCCTCTTGATGTTTCAAATGTTTTAATAGAAATGACAGTTTGTATACATGCATGTGTCCAGAGAAGTTCAAATAAGTACTTATATGACAGTAAATTGTGTGGTGAAGTTAACCAGTCTCTTCCAGGAAAGCTGTCAGTCAAGTGTAACCATCCTGTCACACTTCATAGTCGATTAAAGTTTTTAAAACTAATTCAAATTAGACACTGCAGATGGAAATCCAGTTTAGACAAGAAAAGTGGTTATAGGAAATAAGCTGTTTTGTCAATGAAGCACATAGGGATGGGATGGGCGGAGCTAAAAATTGTACTGCAGCCAGCCAGCAGGGGCGCTAGACAATGAAGAAGTAACAAACAGGGGCATGAATAATATATAATAAAATAATAGACTAAACACTGTATATACTCAGAAAGTGAGAAAGGTTGTCGTATATAAACAGTGCAACAGTATGACCGATATGAATATTTATAGTATACTGTTGTGCTGTGTTTGTATATGACTGGTTCAGAGGGACTTGGTTCACTGGTTCACTTGCCTCCATTGTTGTGTAAAGCAGTGCAGGATTAATGCAAGGCATCTTGAAGATCTTGAAACATTTGGCAGCACAGTCAGTCTAGTCCTTCCTCCTTGGCAGAGTGCTGGCTATTTGTATAATGGCCCCTCTCTCAGTTTCCTCTTAGGAATGTGCAGTGGGCAAAGAGCAGACCTCTGAGCTACAAACCACGAAATCCACTGCTGGCCCTCTTTCCAGAGGTACCCGGTTTATTTGTTAGTCCCTCCAAGTTCCTATTTTATGTGAGTCCAGGAAAATTCCATGGTTTGCTCTCAGCTGGTGATGCCGTTTGTCTAATCTTGGGCATGTCTGAGTGATTGATGCTTTGAAGTGACATTGTCTCAGTGGGACAAAGAAGGCATGGTACAGCCAAGTCTGAGATCACGCAACATTGCTGGTCTTTTGTGCATCATGAGCAGACCTGCTGAGGAACACAGATGAACCAAGGTCAAATGAAAATCACATCCCGGTTTGTTTGTTTTTTTATATATATTTGAAATAATCCTTTGATTACCTTTAATAACACATTTATATTATTCTGAACTGGATTACACAACCTGGTGTGTGGGGAATGCCAATCAAATTGATTCCAACTGAATCTGTCCATCAGAACTTCTCATGCAAATTAAGACAAAAGTCAGTGCTCACAGCCTTGGTGTCTTTGTAGAAAACAATTGTGATAATAGACTAAAGAGTACCTGGTAAGACTTAGCCTCGGGGACCTGTTCATGGCAACTTCACACAAGTTCATGCAGCCACATGCAATGTTGTTAAATTGTGTAATTTGTCTCTTGTACCATTGTTTTTGGGCACCAGAACATTCCTGACCTTTCACCCTGTTGGATGCTTGCAAGGCCTGGATTTCCAAAACCGTTTTTGTAAGCAATTAGCAGGCTGATGGACAAATTGATCTCCCTGCACCTTATAATCTTCTGAGCAACCTTGAGAGCAACATTTAAGTTTAGTTTAATACACACCTCAAACGCTGTACAAATTACTGTTTCCTTCATGGGCCAGTGACTTCACATGGCGTGCGACCATCCTGTTAGGCTGAATGCCAGAGCTGGGCAAACACACGTGGATAGCTCAATGCATGAGAATAAATGTTCTCTCAGTGTGTAATATCTGGCCAGAAAGCTTGGCTCTGACAAGGTGATGGATGAACCAAACCAAACAAGCGTGTTATGTCCCCTTCTTCTTTTCAATTTCTAGTATGATAAGTCTCGCAGATCCACCACATGACGTTATACTACTATGACATAGTAGTCATATCGGATAAGTCGTCTGGAAATAAGTGTGACTAACACTGATGAATGTTGAAGACGGGCAGCACACACGACCTAAGACCTGCTTCCTGTAAAACCTTGGCGAATGATCCAGGACCGGTCCCTGTTCCCGTACAGCTTATCCAAAGGCATTGCAAGGGAAATAAGTAAACTGTCCTTGGTGGTAAATGGGGCGATGAAGGGAGCTGGCAGCTTTGAGTAAGAGGAATGAGGCTGGGGGATGCTGCTGATTAACGGAGCCTTTGCTCACTCAGAGCTGGAACTCATCACCAGTTGAGGGACAGTTTGAGTAGACGTTCTTCCACGAGACTCTAAGAAAGATCCCCTCAGCTTACAGCTGACCCTGGAACTACATCACAGGCCAGGGTCTTGTCTTTGTGCCTGGAGCTGATATATTCCCTTCTCCATATTTCTTTACCGCTGATCTGAAATGACTGAAGTATGTGATCATTGAAAATATGGTTGGCTTAGCAAGAACAGATCACTGAAGTGATAGATGGTTCAGAAAGTTTAAAATTTATTTTTGGCTGATTTTGTGTCTCGCATGTTTTTGCCGTTAGGATATCTAATACAAAATGGTTTTTCAGACAGAGTCAGTATCTCACCTCGGATATCTTGTTTCTGTTTTTAGAGCTTGCTTCAGACTAGTGTAAAGTACATGAAACAGTCTCTAGGTTTACATCATGTACACAGAATAGGCCAAAAACCTTCCGTGTACAAGGAAACAAAGCTGATTTGATGAAATATGCTTTTTACATCTCATTAAAAAGTAGAAAGACAGGCACATGCTGCAGTATGTAAGCCCTGTTTTGGAAGTTACATAAAGGATAGTGGTTATGTAGCCCAGACTGAGGTCAAGTACACAGCAAATCTTTCACGCTGTTCAGTCCACAGTACAGAATAAAAATGTCATTGTAAATAAATGTTTTGAAGAAAAAAAAGAGTGTTCCCTTGTCTGGGCCTGTCTGATTTATATATGGGCTTAGAGATGACTACACTGATTCATGGCCTTAATGGTCCTGCAGGGACGTGCAACCATCTACGCCTTTTTGTTCATCAGGAAACACTTGTAGTTCTCGTGTATTCACCATGCAAACCACTGGCCTCGTGATAGCGCAGTTGGGCCCAGAGTCCCTTTTCAGCTACAATCAGATCTGGGACTGTAGTAAAATGGAACGTCATGAGGATAAAAGTATGTGAAGCGATCATTGTGGAACATGCCCATGTTAAATTGTGCCTTAAACTGTAAATGTGTGTCTTATACAAGTCCATTTGAATATTCAAAATCTGCCTGTGTGGGCTAAATAACACTGTCTCCGGGATATTCAGATAAGTGGCTTTCAATAATATTCAGAGTTGAAGGATTTTTTTAAAAAGAAGGGATAGAAAACAGAACAAGGTCAAGCTGCATGCAACTATCCTTGTGGGTAAGTATTGGTGCCAAAACCCCGCTGTTCCCCAAGGCCACGAATGAGCCTGGCATTAGCCTCTCTTCCTTTTTCCAGCTGCAGCTGCTAAAGATTTTATACTGTAATCCAACTGTCTCACACTTATCCAGGCTCTTAGATGCTGCATGTTTTGTCTTACGCATTAATGCTTACACGAAACCTACACACACAGGGTCACTGTGAAAATAATAACGTTATTCCGACTGACACCCTTTTCTTCCTATGAGGAATCCTGGTGGTCTCCTTCAGGATGACTCCACCCTCATCCACAAGGCACGAGCATTCACTGAATAGCTCCATGAGCATGAAAATGATGTAAATCACATGTTATGGTCTTCATAGTCACCATATCTCAACTCAGTTGTACACGCATGGGAGATTTTGGACTGTGCTCTCCATCACCCCCAGAAAAACTGTTTTGGTGGCTACTAAAGAGACTTTAAGTTGTTTTTGCACTCATCTATATGCAGCTTTATTTATTATAGAGGAAAATTTACTACGTTTGGTGCTCTGGTAATACTTTACGTAAGAAATTATAGTGATGTGGTCTTAAATTTGTGGTCACCCAAAATACACTGTGCTATATTTGTGCTTTTGCAACTCACAGAATTTTCATATGGAGATTTGTACAGCTGTATCTCTCTCAATTCTATTCTGACCAGGAAGTGCCTGACTTTTATGGTTGTGCTGAGTTACATTTAGTGTGATATACACACACCGAACACTTTATTGGGAACACTATACTAATACTGGTTAGGGCCTCTGTTTGCTCTTCAAATAAGCTTCAATTCTTCATGGCATGGATTCCACAAGATGCTGGATTCTGGCCCATGTTGACATGATTGCATTATGCAGTTCCTGAAGATTTTTCATGTGCATGTTCATGCTGCAAATGTCCCATTCTACCACATGCCAAAGGTGTTCTATTAGATTCAGATCTGGTGACTGGGAAGATCATTGAAGAACATTGAACTCATTGTCATATTCATGAAGTCAATTTGAGATGTATTTTGGTTTGTGACATGGTGCATTATCTTCTGGGAGTAGCCATTAGAAAATGGATAAATTCATCTGTGAAGGGATGCATATGATCAGCAACAATACTCAAAAAGGCTGTGGCATACAAGCAGTGATTGATTGGTATTAACGGGCCCAAAGAATATCAGTTTTTGTATTGAAAGATGACAGAATTGTTTTGTAGAGATTCAAATTGTACCAGTCAGGAGATCTTTAATGAAAAACAACAACCACAACAACAACATTTACCAGAGCTCAACATCTGGCTGCCAAATGCGTGGCAGATCCCCCGCTGTGGCATGGCCAGGTGGAGGTCATCAGTGTGTGGTTAGCACAATGGCACACACACTGCGCTTTTCTCACGAGGTGGTATAACTGTGGCGAGAGTTTATAGGCAATGTCTAGGAGGTGACTTAGCGTAGATGGCATATTTTAGGTTTAGAAGTCTTTATTGCTATCCTAACCTTAACCAATACAAGTGCATTCTTTCTCCAAAGCTCGCCTAATGAAATTTATGAGCGCTGGCGATGCAGGGATGGTGCCAACGATGATAGAGATAGTGAACTGGAGCTACATTACAGACTGAAAAAAGTGAAAGCAGTTGCAGACAGATCAGCAGCAGTAGGTTAGGTACCACACCTTCTGGAATCTGCTGAAGCCGGACAACTGATTTCCATCTGGGATAAATTCCTGTATCCTGCTCCCTGCCTCAATGAAAGCATGAAAGAGTAATAAAAGAGGTACTTTACCTATAATTCGGTCAGTGTTGACAAAATCGAATGTCCTTAACGTGAGGTCATCTGGCATTTCTTCAAATTGTTTGGATGTGAATCAATGTCTGAATGGAAATCACCTCTGGATTAAGAGTAATTTAGATGGTTCTATGTTTTTATAGCAAAAAACTGACCAAAAAAATCTCAAACATGTCCTGTGAAGGGGCCAAGCTCACTTATCAGCTTTGTTTTCTCTTAGTTTCATCAAACTGGCTCACAATTTTTAGAACCATAATTACTGATGAAATTGTAGACCTTCATTTTGTCTCATTAACGTTTATTAACGTTGTGCGGTGCAAGACATAATAGTTTATTAAAGGGGCCAGCTCACCTTTGTGCCAAGTGAGTCGCCATTTTCGAGTATAGCGATATTCCAAAACAATCCGCAGCAATCTGGCAACATGCTAGATCTTAAACTATAACCTGAAATCCAAGATATTTTGTCAAGGCGTCTATATTTTAATTTTTTTAACTGACCCATTATGTTTTCATATAGTTATTCCATATGTAATTGACCTGAACCGGCCTTGGCCGTCTCACAGGCGGCCGAAAAGGGAAGAAAAGATAAGGCATATTTTATTTAAAGCTTCCACGTTTGACATGTGAATGAAGAAAAAGTTCGAGATGGGTTTCAAAGGGATCACTAACTGAATTTGTGGAGGTTTTGTGGTACAGAGAGCTAGCAGGTGGTGGTCACGTGTTTTCAAAATAAAACAACGCAGTGGATTCTGGGTAAGGGTGAGATGGCACCTCTAATGTTCCCACTTCCATCTATCGCTTCCTCATCTTTCTTTTAACACTGTCACAAAACTGGTAGTGTGAGGGATACACACTCTGAGGTGTGTTAATGAAGCTGAGAGCCATAAAAGACATTATAACAGAAGACATTATATTTCCTGCATAAATAATATATCACCTGCCCAGTGTGATGATGATATTAGCATGTGCTCTGAAGTAAGAACATAAAACACAGCCAATATGAAGCTACATGAGAAGACATGGCGCACACTTTGACTTAGTGGTTGAAGTGAAAAAACAGTCATATTTCTTCATAATATAGGAGCAACACGCACTGCTACCTTGTTAGGAAATTTGCAATGGAACTAATTCTTAAGCATCTGTTAGTTTTTTTCAGGAATTCATCTTCAAAGACACCACAGCTGGAGACAGATGTTTTCATTTCCATGAAGCTCATCCTTATTGCTCAAAGAAACAAAACGATGTCTTCCAGTCATATTTACTTACAAGCGGTTACATCATGCTCTAGCCCCATCAAAGCCATATGACATAGCGGTGCTGCTCCACTCCTCCCTCTCTCCCTGGATTTCAATTTCCATTCTTTCTTTCTCTACAAAATCCAATTAGTGATGATCATTTGGGAAATGCACAGAATGCCCGTGGCAGTCGCATCACTCCATTGCACGCAACTTACTGCTCATGGCCAAAAGATTTGGCTGTAAAATGTTTAACATGTATAAGTTCTTTAGACTGTAAACATAGTTGTGATTTAATGAAACATTGCATCATCAGTGAGGATTAATGACCATGATATTCTTCTGCGTAGTAAACTTTCTAAAACTTAAATAAAATGCGATCATGTAGTATTTCTTCTCTATTTATTGTTGTCAACATCAATGACGATAAGCAGGTAGTGTTAACACATACTACTACATATGTAAAGGCATTTTATATCACAGCACTGCTTGATTCTGATTACTCAGAAGGTGTTTCTCAGACAGTAGGTCAGCTGCAAGGTGTATATTAATGCACTTGTTCTAATACGTTATTGTTTCTGTAGCAACTTAGACAGGGAGACGTTCCACATAAACAAATTAAAAATCATGTGTAACTGTTGAAATTTGGTGGAGTGTACAGTTTTATGTGAGGCAATGTTTATTTCGCAATCTCCAGTGTTAACAATTTGTAACAGAGGTAAAGCTGCTCCTTTAAGTTTTCTGACATGGAAAAGTTTTCAGGATGGAAGACATAGATGCTGGCAACAGTAAACATAACTATAAATGGATAAAAACTGGCAGAAAATCTTTAGTAACAGACAGCCTTCCTGTCCCAGGATACACAGATTTCAGTTAAAGAAACCTAGAAAATTACATTTGTATGTTTGGGCACGGGGCGGCACGGTGGTGTGGTGGTTAGCACTGTCGCCTCACAGCAAGAAGGTCCTGGGTTCGATCTCCGGGTCACCCA
>JAQMYM010000005.1:7074570-7112575 GCA_030014255.1 Parauchenoglanis ngamensis | reverse complement strand
AGTTTTGATGTATTCAGTAATGTTTTACAATGTAGAAAGCAAAAAAAATAAATAAAAACCTATGAAAAAGAGTAGGTGACCCCAAACTTTTGACCGGTAGTGTATATTATAAAAAAGAAAGAAATAGTGCACCTCCTATTCTTATCTTTATTTGGGTCTGTTTAGAACACATAGTCTGTTCAGTCTGAATAATGTATTCGTATTTGGTTACATCCCTTTCATTCGGCATAATTTAATACCTCAAATAGACACTACACTCTTTGCAGATACCCAATACATGCCCTGATTTCTGTGCTCCATCTTTAATGCAAATTAAGAAGCATGCTTTTCATAGCCTCATTATTCACCCTGCACCAATTCGAGTAAACACTGTTTAAAACCAAAGCAATGAATTGCAAAGCCTCTCATGTTAGCAATATGAGTGCTTACTGGAAACTCATGGCAGCCTTCCCCTTATTGGCAGTCTGCATTTTTTGCCCTTTGACGCTGGCCAAGTAGCGAGGCCTGACATCATGCATTGCATTTTCCACAAAGACTACTTCCTAATCATAGTGGCTGGGAAGTCAGTGCATGGACAAATTTTGGGTGGCGACTTAGGAAATAGCGATAAAGTTACATGAATGAGGTTTCTGTCTAGAAGCCAGATGCAAACACAAGGCAGCGGGTTACTGAGCAGTACTGACTTGGTAAGCAGTGATTGCGAATTCTGTGTTAGAAGCTATAAACTTGATTAAAGCGGTTTTCTACTGGATAGCAAAAGGTTTAAATGAGGAAAATGTACGGAAAAAGAGAAAGATGAGGAGGGCAAGGACCACAATTAAATTCTAGGCACCTTATCATTGTGATTTATGCTAATGCGAGGCAGCTGTGAAGATCACGCTCCAAGTCATTAGATGCTTACTACTGATTGTTTATGTGAAAGAGAATGTGCATGCCGTCATACACTGCCTATTTACATACAGTGCATTAAAACTAGCTGTTTGTGTGTTTGGTAAATATTTGAGGTCAACATTTGTATACTAAATTTCAGGAATGACAGAGAAGGAGTCATGGAGCGGCAGGGAGCGCTGTTGATGCCGAGGCCGGAGAATTCCAGAGCAGTTCCTTCTCAGCAGGTTTCCCCTGGAGGACTCCAAACTCAGCAAACAGGGCACTTTCATTCCCTTGTGATCTACTTTCGCCCTGTTCAATAGCAAACACCTCTTTTCCGTCCTCCAAACAGACATGCCAACAAAAGCAAACTTAAGCAGGAGAACGATGTGATACAATAATACAGCAATATTCAATATTCATCTCAAGATTGTACTATTTATAAAGGAGAAGGACTATAACAGACACATAAAACCTATCAGGCTAAACAATCTCTAGCTGTTTGGAGCAGGTCAGAGTAGCAAGCACAAGTAGAAAAAAATTAATATAATAAACACACACAGAGATATAAACCTCCAATATCTAAACTGTGGACTTCCATCATCCACACAATTCACTGTATATATGCACATGAGTCTGAGTGTGTCCTACATCATTAATGTCCTAAAACAAGACAAATAAAGGTCAGTGGATTTAGTGCTGGAGTTTGATCAGAAAATTTCATTTGTCTAGATGTGCATCCATGCCAAATATATTAATCTGGACATGTGTAAGATAAAAAGCACACGTGCGTGAAACACTGGTAGTCTATGTATAGCCAAAACAGATAAAAAAGCAGAAAAGCAAATTGATCATTGTCAAAAGACAAGACCTACCACAATGCAATTTTCATATTCTTTTGAAAGTTGAAAGATCTATGCACTTTGCTGTTACATAACACGGATGAAGCTATCATATCATAATGGTGAATCATGGAAAGACTGTTTTAGTGCCAGAGAATAAACATCAGATACCATGAGTCCCTAGAGGCTGTGGAATGTTTCACTTATTTGACCTCTGTTAGTTTGTTGAAAAGCTCATTTTGCTGGTTAATAGTCAACGTTTCCTAACAGTTCTCTTCTCACCAGATAGCCATATTGTTCCTTTTTAATAATTAGGGCCTTGTTGAATAAATTTAGCTTATGCCTCTGATGAAAACTCTGCTGAAATTCCTGTTGAAAACAAGCTACACAGGTCAAACAGAAGTCTGAGTTTGACTCCTTTGTGGTAGACCATGTTTGCCAGCTAGTAAGTTATTTTCCAGTTTTCATATTACTTGTCTAAACCGACCAATAAATGTTTGAGCTTTTCTAGAAACTGTTTCCTGTCTACAGGCACTTACCAGCTAGCAAAAATGATCTACCACAGAAGTGAAAAACTAAAACTCTGCCTGGGCCTCTTTACCATTTTTGTCTGCCCTTGATGAACCATAATCCAGGCTTCTTTTTAAAAAAAATATATAATCATATTATTATATTATCAATCAACCCCAACTATTTAGGCTTGGAAAGTAGAGCCTAAATGATTTTAAGCCATGCTTGTTGTACAATCGAGTGGGCACTCACTATGGTACAGGTTCGCTGTGAATTGTAGACAGTATGAAAACGTAGAGTAGTACTACAGGCAATTTCAATATTATTTTTTGCAACTATATGCAAGCTGAAGAATGAGGCAGTGCACCATGTTTGTCCCACAGCCCTCAAGTTTGACACCTGTGTGCTACCAGCTTGACCAGCTAACCTGTGTTTTGGCAACTGGTAGCTTGTCGGACTGAGGCGGATTTTCCAGCATGGACTAAATAAGATTTTGATCCTTTTCAGAAGCCAAATTGTGTATCCATTAAGATAATCAAATCAATCATGGGAAGGGAAGCCATGTGTAGAAAGTAGTGGATGATAATCCGATTTTATACCATACTGAAGATATTTTTCATCACGTTCTTAATGATTGATGAATAGAAATGCTAGATCTGTTCTCTAACCACAAACAAATCACATCCTTAAATGAATAAAGCAATCATTCAGCCGGACTCTAATGCAGTCTTTGAGCGCTGCCAATGCTGAATGATAAGCACGACTAAGGAAAGTGTAGCTCCAGTGTTATTAGACAACACTTTTCGTTCAGACATCTTGCATATATTTTAAAACATTTGCTTCGTAATATCTACCGACAGAACATTTCCACATAAATCACACACGGGCGCAAGTCCCATATTCGCAGTGCTTGAAGTAAACATATGCAGTACATCATGCTAAAGTGGGGATGAAGACTGTGAGAATGTGAATGTGTAGTTGACTACATCTTAGGGAAAGGTTTCCGGTCTCCTCTGCTGACTCGAACTCTCTAACTTATAATGAGCCAACTCTCACAGGGATGGTGCTAGTTTCGACTTTAAAGTCTGCAGTCTAGATCAGTTCAGTGCATGTCTGCTTTATGCACAGCTGCCCTTTAATGCACAGTGAGTACAGTGGGAATCTTTCCTAATATCCTCAAGCAGTTATATCCAGAGAGAGAAAATATTAATAGAATACAAAGAAAACATCCTCTGCTACCCAAGAGTGATTTTGAGTGATGGGACTGAAGTCCCATTTCCTCTTAGCTAATATGTTTTATATTCCTTCCTCTTCAGTCCCAGGTTTTAACTGCTGCCCCAGCCGGAACAATGTCCTTACTATGCATGCTGTTGGGCACGGGGCAGGAAAAGCAGCTAAGGACATGGATTCAAAAAAAGGCAAAAGCTAAGAGACGTTATACTTTTTGGTTAAATGATTTGAGTCCAGCAGGAAAAACTCAAAGGGTTTGTTTCAATAGAACACTTAAGATTCTGTGGCCATTGCTTTAGTCTGTACCGCTGATACTTCATCTCAATGAAGGGCCTACATTCACAGTGCAATGATCCTGTTTGGGTTTCTAATGGGTACACATGAAGTTTGACCCCTCAGTCCACTCTCTTGTGGGGGCTGGGCATTCAATCATTGTACCGCTGACGAAATGAATGCAAATGAGTCCCTCCTGGGAAATTTAGCGTTGGCTGGGCCATCCATTGATATTTGTTACCCAATTAAATCTGACTACAAAGTGACTGAAAAAGAGAATGTAGTGACTGAAGGCTGAACAATGCTGTCCATTTGCATGAATGTTGTTTAAATCATTGAAAGGAAATCAGAAGCAGGTCCACTAACACACACACACACACGCGCATACACACACACACACACACACACACACACGAACACAAATGAGCTGAGAAAAAATTCATAGTAACCATGGCAATGAATCCACATGTTGCCTACTTTACAAAATATGGTAATATATGTAAAATATCAATTTACATGTATAAGAAAATAATGCAAATGTTATTCAAGGGCTTTAATCAAGAATCCTAAGACTTTGGTTAAGAGCGGGAGATGTGTGTGTGTGTGTGTGTGTGTGTGTGTTTTATAGGAATATAAGTAATGATGGTGTGGTGTTATGCAGGCCAACACATAGCACGCACTTACGGTTACAACCCTGAAGTTGATTATTTTCTAATAACAGCATATGTGAAGTGTTTCATTCCAGTTATACCATAGCAATTTGCCAACAATCACACATCAGACTTTTAATCAGTCTTAGTTATGTTTACTGTGTGGAACCGCCAAGAGACAAGTTAATTCCTGTTATCATTTACATAATAGTAGTCATTCCCTCACCATTCCTCTCTTGAAATTAATGAGACAAAAAAAAACAAAAAAAAAAAACAGCTAATAATGAAATGAAAAGCACAAAGTCTCTCCCATGGCTGACTGTCCTATGGGAGAAAATACTGACACTGGAGACTTCTTCAATAAATGCTATATAAACTTATAGAAAGATAAATATCAATGACTATGCTTTTTTAAGTAACAAGATACTTGTTGATCTGTTTTTGAGCAGAGTTTTATTGCCAAATAAGTTCCTGTGAATTAGCTGAGACTATAGAAATGATAACATATCAGAATGAGGGCATTAATTTAAACCTGTGATTTCACTATAGTCAGAACTGCTGTTATAGGAAATTAATCAACACCTTCTGACTAATAAAAAAGAGATGGCTTTTTAGGAATCAGTCAGTTTCCAAACAATAATCAGTCTTTAAAATTAAGTGATCAAAATTAAAGTAAGTTACTAATCTCAGAAAGCAAAGGGGAAGACCTGCATTCACACATACATCAAAGGGGATGCTGTGGAGAAGGTCAGCTGCTTTACATTCCTACATGTCACCATCACTGATGAGCTCAAGTGGAAACCAGAAGGCTCAGCAGAAGGCTTTCTTTTTCACCGACTGCTAGCTACAACCTGCATGTCTCCTTAACCTACAGTTATACTTACTGATTGCAGTAAGTGACCTACAATCAACTCCCCGTGAGACAGACTTAGATTTGACTTTGTAAAGGATAACGTGCATAAAGATACAATGAACTATTCCAGTGATATACTGATATCCTTACGACTAGCAATGAATTGATACTCCATATAAAATTAAATTTTATTAAAATAACCTTTCTGAATTATGACTGCTCTCAAGGTTTCTGCTTCCTCAGTTTCAGAATAGTTTTTCCGTTCACTCATGTCTGTAAAGCAGCTTAAAACAATCTCTATTGTAATAAATTATATAAATATAAAACCCTATTTCAAGGAAGGAACAGAAACCATCAGTTTCAACAAGTGGACTTTGTCCATCCTTACAGGATGTAGGGCATTGTGGGACTGCAGCTGTTCAGCTCAAGACCACAAGAACACTGCAGAGGGTGGAACTGATGGCTCAGATCATGATTTATATATTTTATATACACAATGCCTCACTAAACAGTCAGTCTCATAAGGGACACTACATTAAAGGGTCAGTTTGTATATGTTTTATTGAGTTCTTATAGTTATTATCATTTTTGAATAGTCACTTGAATTGAATGAGTTTCAATAACTAAAATATTATTTACACATTTGCGTAATATCCATTTTTAAAAATCTGTATTCCGGGGGTTCAAGAAATTTGTGTTAAAGTTTAAGGCTCCAAATGTTTAGGAACCATTTCTCTAAAGCGCAAAGAGAAGCTTCATACAGACTATAACCATGCATATTTTCCCTTCTTCTTTAAGTAAGTAACACAATTTTCTAAATCCACACTTTATACTGTATACTATGTCATCAACATTCAGCAGTCTTTTCATTCTTTATTTTAAAAATGTACTGGTACTGGTATTGCATATAGTCCTGATACTGTGTTCATTTACTCATAAAAATGTTTCAGTACTAATCTCTAATGTCATACAATACTATGTAACATGCATATTTCACAATTAATGATGGCAATCAAAGCAACGCAAAGAATGTAAATTGTAAACTGTTCTCTGTGTAAAAATATGTCAATGAACATTTTAAAAACTAAGTGTTGTAATGCGAGCGCACACACGAGTATTTGTAAGTATGGAGGAAAAAACGGAGCATTCAGGGAAAGTGTAACATGTAAAAACGAGCAGTTCAGTTCTGCGAGCACTGACACACATGCACACCCCTGAGTGCACATTGCTCATGAGTTAAGGTGCTAGTCAAATTCACAGCACCTTGTGCTCATTTTTAATGACCACTTTTGCTGATACTGCTCTGCACCCCCATTTCAACCACCCTCAAGCTCTCTATTAAAGATACTGTTTAAGTGCCTCTAGAGAGGGACAATAGAGAGCCTCCTGACCAGCTGTCTCACCCTTTGGTATGGCAACTGCACAATTTTTGACCACAAGACCCTACAGTAGATTGTAAGAACAGCTGAAAAGATCAATGGGGTCTCTCTACACACCAGAGACCTCGTACAACCACCAGTGCCAGCAAACAAAGCCACCAGCGTTGCGGATGACCCCTTCTCACCCTTCTCATGATCTTCTCACCCTCCTGTCATCCGGCAGAAGGTACTGGAGCATCCGTGCCACGCCACCAGCACCAGACTAACAGTTTCTTCCCTAAGCAGATTACTCAATTCCTTGCAGCTTCCCAACACTCACCTGGGCTAATCAAGTGCCTAACCAGGTATACCTCAGTACCACTGCACATGTGCACTTTACAATGCAGCTCTAGACACTTTCTATTAATGAGACTCTTATTGCTGCTCTGTTGCTGCCAATATTGCTGATACATTTATTGCAGCTTCACTACTCAGTCGTTTATAACCCATTGTTGCAATAGCGTTCCCACACAACACTGTTCTGTTGTGAATGCATGTGCATCTATTGTCCTGTCTGTTCACCGTTCTGTGTATATTGTTCTGTGAATTTATTGTCTTACACTATTGTGTAACTGCACTTTATGTAGTCTTTTGTGCTACTATATTGTTATCTGATGCACCACGGTGCTAGAGAAAGGACATTGTGCTCCAAGCTATATAGAGGAATAACCATAAAAACCCACTTGACTTGATCTTACACATAAAACTCAGCAAGAGGAGTTCATTTCCAGCAGCACACAGCAGCACCCAACATAAGAGGAATCATATTAAATTTGATCCTGACCCCCAGATTGCTTAATACTAAGCAAGTTGCTTACAGTTTTTCGTTGTCAGTATCCGTATCAATATCAACAAGTAAACCAGAGTACATGCTATCTGTCTGAAAAATATATATGTATTATTAAGGCATCTTTAGTACTAACTCTACTTATGTCTGAATTCTGTCTAAATGATTATTACGGGACAGTGTGTGTGGCAAATGAACATACCAGTAAAGAATTTCATTCTATGCTACACACAAGTCTTGGCTTGAAAAAAGATATCTTGGGAGTTATGTTTCATCCTCTCTTAGTCTTCCTGTTGTTTATCCACTTAAATGCTTTTGATTTTGTTGTCTGTGTGACTGTGCAGGAGTGGCCTTGTAGTCAGGCAAGGGTTTTATAAAGGCTCTTTGTGCGTAGTGTGTAGTGGCAGCCAAAATGATTCTCCTGATACTCATTTTGTGTTGTTGCAGATGCTGCAATTTGTGTGAAACTGGACCGGATTAATGCTTTGCTGCTGTAAATTATCATTCTGTTGCTACAAAATATCTTCCACAGAAGTGCACTGGTAGACAGAAGTACAGACATGTCCCTCAGCTCAATGAACAAACAACAATAAGCCATAACATACACACTGCTGGAACTAATGTGGCTGCAAAGACAACATAGAATACTGTTAGGAATGTATGCTAATCTACCATCAACACACTTTCCCAGTCTTCACAACTTTTGGCACTGTGTTATGGTATTGCTCTAATTACCCCTTTACAATACAGATGACTTGTATGATCACTGTGTCTGACCTTGCCTAATTCTGTTTCCCATGAGAAGGGAGGCCCGTTAATCAGTGTGAACATGTCTTATTTGTGTGTGTGTGTGTGTGTATGTATGTTTTACGCGATGTACAGAGGAGATCAAGTACGAATGTAGCCAGAAGAAAAAGGGAATGTCAACCTGGTATGGTGTGTATCACAAGTCCATCACATGGTATTAGTGTGATATTAGCACTATAATGAGGTTAAAACGTTTCTGCAAATAAACAAGTTGTCTGTTTAACCAAGGCATGTGACTTCCTTGGGTTTGGGGTAGGGGGAATAGAGCTGACCAGTTCTGTGCTTTTAATAAAGCAAATTTGATGAATTTGATACCATTTGGTGCACTGTAGTGAATTTATAGTAAACTATAGCGTCTCCTGTAAACCTTTTACCTCTGCATGGGTTGCTTCTTGTTCACCAGAATGTAAGACAGGTCTACTCTCTGAAGACTTAGGACTCATAGACAAATGACTAGCTACATTTGTCAGACATCTCATTCGAAAGAAAACACAGTTGAGAAGAGTGCGTTGGCCTTCATTTCCAGAGATTCTGCACTTCTGAACTGAAGACATGCCGACTCTATGAACATACCTTTTTTTCATTCTGTCTCCATTAGTGGTTTGGAACTGATGAACTGCCTGCAGTTCTGCTGGTTACTGTAATAAATACTCTTCTTAGCCCATGTGGATCTGAACTGTTAGTCCCGTCACACATCTGATCAGCCTCCACTTTCCCTGAAGGTACAAAGATCTATTTCACTTGTAGTGATTATTAGCGGCTGGGACAATCTGCAGTTCAATGCTAAGGCATTTCTGTTGTGTGTTTGGAGAGAGTTTAATGGAATTGGACCCAATTTTGTGAACAGTGCTGGAGAACCATGGGATGAGAAGTACAAATGTCTCCTTGCGGCTAGAGAGAGAGGAGGTTGCCAATTCTCTTTGGATCGTTTAAAGTCTTGAGGGAAAGTGGGAAAGGTTTTTCTTCCAGTCAGCGGAAGAAAACTGATGATATGGTAAAGAGGGATGAGGAAAGATGGATGTGATCTATTATATATTGCATGTTTTCCCAGAACTATATTATGCTAAGCAAGAATGTGTTGTAATTTCTAAATCACATGCAACATTAACAAGCAGCTGATTTATTGTGTTTTGCCTTCAGTGTCTCAAGATAGTTGTTTCAGTGAGCAAATTGCCACAGTAGGTGTTGCTATGCTAGCTATGGGTTTTATGGGTTTGTAACAAATAGCTTCCACTAGCATCATCTTGCTTGCTCACTTCTCACACCAAAACATTTGCAGTGGCAAACCCACTTTTTTGGGATCAATATGCGCAGTATAGTATGAACACCATTTGCAAAATGTATAATTTGTTCATTGGTACAAAATTAATGACCATGTATGATGACATCACTAATAGCTTTGTCCTCTTAATATCTCTATTATTCTGTATAGTGGAGTTGATTAGTTCAAAATCTACAATACTTCAGCAATGATTTAAATAACGGACCTCTCAATAATTTGATCTAAGATTGCAGTTGAAAGGGCAATTGGAGTACAAGGCCTATTGCAAGGGTAGCAGCTGCAAATCTGTGCCACTTACATGTCTGTGCCCTGATCCACTAACTATATTTCATACGTGTGCAACATTTAAAGATGAACTCTGAAATGTATGATTGATAAGTCAGATATAATTGAGTGCAAAATACTGCATTCCTCGTGATTTCTGTTTTTTTCCCCCATAGACTATTGTATTCTCCAAATAAAGAAAACATATTCCAAAGGAGTTGGCACAGCTGGTAGCGCTGATGCATCACAACATTCCAGGGTGTGGATTGATCTTGAGCATGTGTTATTGTCTGTATGGAATTTTGCATGTTTCTCCCACCTAGATGGAGTGGCGACTCTAGATTGTGTGTGAATGAGTATGTGAATTTGCGTACATGATGTCTTGCCATGGACTGGCATTCCATTTAAGATGTACCTCCAGAATAGCCTCCTGATCACATGATCCTGACCAGGACAAACTAGTTAATGAAGATGAATGATTGAATGAGTGGATGAAATTCCAAGAGGATAAAAATGAAATGTGGGTGTAAGCATGTCTAAATAACCCTTAAAGCACCCTTTAATCTTGGATTGTAGGAACCGCTGGATGAAATCATGGTTCTTTTAGAAACCATTTAAATCGATTTCAAGCTTTCTACCTTTGAGAAAACTCAAAGAATTCCTAAAAACCTTCCAGTTAACTTATTTCTATACAGTATGCTTATAAAGTATCAATTACACACAAACAGAATAGGCTCCATCTAGCACTCCAGTAGGTTTGTTTATTTATTTGCTTCTAAAGGTGTGCAAACTTTTGCACTCAACTATGCACGTCAAGGCATCATGATTATAAATGCGCGCATTGTGCGCGCAGTATTAATTTGCATGGACGGCAGAGTTGAGCACGCAGAGGAGGAGTTCTTCCGGCCTCCTAAACCCTCCCGATGACTCGGAGCTAAGAAGGAGCAGGAGAGGGAGCAGAGCGCCATTCAAACTCCACACCACAGCTCGGGAGCAGCAGCGGCGACTCCGCCACGCACATCAGCACCATGAGGCGTGAACGGGCGCGTGCACAGACACATCCCGCTTCACTGAGCGCTCAGCAGCGTCACATGCACGCGTAGTGGATGACAAGCACGCCGCCTTCAACAGTTTTTTTTTTATTATTACTAATTTATAAAAACTTTGTTCAGACTTGTCGGCGCGCGGCACTTAGATCACGGTGAAGTAGTCTGCGTTCTTGTGGTGCAAAGTTGTTCTTTTGAGTGTGTGGATGCGCGTGATTTCCCTTCAATTTCTAAGCACTGAACTTCAAACTCTGGACAGCGACTGCGTTATTTTTGGAGTCTTAAACCCTCTTTTACATTAAATTGAAGTTAGAACATGGACCGCGTGTGGATTCTGCTCGTGATGTCGATTGGCATCTCGCTCGCGCACATGTGTGAGGGCTGGAGGGCTCGCGCAGGTGGCCGCGAGCGGAGAGACGCTCCTGCCGCCTCCGTGCACGACGTTTTCGAGCAGCTGCGAGCGAGGAACTTGAACGGAGCTCCTTTAGGTCCGGGTCCCATCAAATCCCACGCACCCGACTCGGAGGACAGCCTGCGGTCAGACACCGATACCGGACCGGAGGCTCATGCGCCGTTACAGGAGGCAGACGCCGGAGAAGCCCAGGAGAAAGCCGGCAGAAGCCCGAGACAAACCAGCCGGAGCGTCGCTTCTCACAGTGCGCGGAGCATCAGCAAAGCCAACACACCTGAGCGCGCGAACAGCAAACATGCCCATCCAAAGCGCCTGGTCGGGTAAGATTTAGTCTGAGAACCCTTTTACACATGCGACAGGGTTCTGTAGGTTCTCTAACAGTATTCATTTGCGTCCAGAACAATGAAAGTTTCAGTACAGTAGACCCTACAGCAGTGTTTACTGCAGAAGTGTTAGCATGCAGAACACCTTAAGAAAGCTAGACCCATTTCCCATCCGAACAACCATTGTAGAACACTTTATTCAAAGAGTGGTGGAACCTTTCATTGATCATATTGAAACAGTGCTTGGGAAAAGCTTCATGCATAACCTCTTTGGAAAGCTAGATCATTCTGGATCATTGCCTAGCCAAAGAACCCGTGTAGAACCATTTATTTCAAGTCAAGAATATAGCAACCTTTGGGTGATCTGATTGAAATAAGTGTTCATTCATGTTTCAAGGGTCCTGGAGGCACTTTCAACCTCTGAAACAATCCCTAAAAATCTGCCACTTAATTCAATGCTATGTCTTTATAAAATATTAGATTTTGTCTAGCAACCTAATCTTTTTTTTTTTTTTTAGTTTGTTTTATGCCACTTACACGTAAAGGTTCTATGTTGAACCCTACAATGGAGGATTTCCCTTTCAGACAAGGTTCCAAGCAAAACCCCTTAGGAAAGGGAGAAAACATTTGCGATCCAAATAACTCTTCAGGAGTCCTTTATTCCAAGAATGCAGGCACCTTTGGAGGAGCTTAATGAAATGATGGTTCTTTTAGAACCCATTCATGCTTAAAGGTTCCTGAAAGCATGTTCAAGAATTACATCACTGAGACAATGCAAAGAAAAATCTTAAAACATAAAAATCTTCCAATTCAATTCAACACTAATAGCATTTTGGTCTTGGTTTAAGGGATTTCTAGGGGAACACTTAACCTTCTATGTAGAACCCTAGAACAGAGGAGTTCCCTTTCTAAAAAGATTCCTTGTAGAACCCCTTAAGAAAGCTAGAAGCACTGACCATTCAAAGAACCATTTTTATATGAATGGATACTTTAAGAGTTAATTTAACTGTTAGCATTCAATCACGTGCTGGAGCTGCAAATTCAATGGTGTAGGAGTGAATTCAAGACACTTAAACACTTAAGGGTTAATTCAGTTCTCTAGGTGTTTCCTCAGTCATGTGCGCTTTGCTGTTTGGAAACATAAGTATGTTTGTCTATAAATGGCTATAAACTGAGAATGAATGGCATGAATTGGATTCCCATCACAAGATTAGCTATAGCTACATAAATACTTAAACCTTTCGGTGCTGATGAATGTCTATAAATCCTTCTCACAGCAAATCCCTATTGTTCGATTCAACAGCAAATCCTTATTGTCAACTTATTACAGTGCTCACAGTGTCCAACTTGACTTATATAAACACTGTAAGCGTTAATTCAACACTGGGGATTATGCTGCGCACAGACGAGGAATGACAAGAATGTGATTCTCACCACAGCAGTAGTTCAGAATGATTCTGAATGGAGACTGATATATTATGAAATTCCCAAATACAAGAACGTACCTCCCCTTAATGGATTTCCTGGTCTTTTCTGTGAGGCAGGTGCTAGAAAATGTGTACCTAAAAGTAATCTCTTGTTTCTCACTTTGGGCTATTTGCCATCTGCACATTGCATTAAATTGTAAATGGACACTGGGTGATGTATGAGCAATCTGATAAAGCAGCCATCTGACGAACCTCTGTAGAAGTGTGTAATGAATAGTGGTGAAAGAATGTCTACATTGAGCCATGACTCATTTTAGGTAGACATTAAAGAGGTAAACTTGGTGGACCTGAGGAATGTATGAGTGGGTCCTGTTCGTGCTGTTTACTTGAGTTCCTCCTCCTGTTGGGATTTGCTCTATAAAAGCCTTCTCTTTTCATGGTAATTGCTGACAAATGAGCGTAGTCATATTATTATTATTACTATTATGGAGGCAATTTTCTTCTTTCAGGACTCAAGCTGTTCTTGGCCAAAATGAGAGCATGCATACTTATTCTAGCCTGTTCCTGTTTTCAACTGTTGTCTGTAGTCATTTTTAAATCTGGTAATAACATTGCTGTTTGATACAAACACTATGGCAGCTACTGGTGGTGCCATTTGATGTTAACCTCTTGGTATTTCTTTCACATGTGCCTGTTATTTAGGGAGAAATCTGACTCATGTTGAAGCTGTTGTGCATGTCTGTGGAGTATTCATGGTGAAGTGTGTGCACATGTGCATATAGGTGTGTGTGTGTGTGTGTGTGTTACAGTAGATGCACACATCCTACAGCCTTCCAACATGTGGTTCTCCCTTAGAGCCCTGGCACCTTTTTTTATGCAGCTTGTGATCAGAAACACCTGTTTCTCTGATGGCCGTCCCTCAGTCTTGAAAAGATTTTTTTTACTTTTAGATTTTTAACATTAAACAGACCGTTAGATTGCATGGAAGTCCTATCTTCATTTCTTCTTCTCTTTTAGCAAAGCCACAGCTTTTGACTCCATGTGCTTTGTTACACAAATAAAGCATTGTACAGGGAGAAGTGACAGAAACATGTGTATATAAGAATTATGGTGTTCTTTATAAATACAGCTTTTGTTACCAAAGTCACATTCTTTGCGCACCATATCAGGACTTGGCATGAACGCTTAAGGGCATCATATATTTAATATGGGTAATTTCTATGAGCCCATTTATGAAAAGTGGAGCTTATTTGTGCAGTTGGGCCTCTGATGTATGTTTGTTGGATGTAGTTAGAAAATAGGCTTGTTCTACCCTTTCACCTTTCTAAGAGTTCTACTGATGTTACAGTGCCATAAGTAAGGAATAAAGCACAACAGGATGAGCTCTTGTAGGAAAATAATAAATGACAGGGTGGTGTGATTTGGCTCAACATGAAAGTTCCTGTTACCACCCTGAAGTTGATTATTTTCCAATAACAGCATATACCAAAGTGTTTTATTTCCCTTATTTTCCAAAGATTATTTTTCAACAGGACATGATGCATTTTTTTTTTACTTTAAACTTTCTCTAAAGTTAGTTTCTGTTGGGGTGAGAGTTTTTAACGTGATGGAACTCTTAGCTACGGTTCCAGTAAACCAGTATCAGAATATATTTGCTGATAGAGACTTCAAAGCACTTATGTAAGTCGCTCTGGATAAAGGCGTCTGCCAAATGCCATAAATGTAAATGTAAACAGGTTGCACGGTGGTGCAGTGGTTAGCATTGGTGCCCTTTGGGAAAAAGGTTCTGGATTTGAACCTCACGGCCGACTGGGGCCTTTCTGTGTTCTGCCAGTGTAGGTTTCCTTCGGTTACATTCTGGTTTCCTACATTGTTCCTTCCACAGTCCACTTTAGTTGCCCCCGAGTGTGAATGGTTGTTCGTCTCTGTGTTAGCCCTGCGATAGACTGATGATCAACCCCGGGTGTACCCCACCTCTCTGGGGTCAGCTGGGATTGGCTCTAGCGTCCCCATGACCCTGATGGATAGGTATGGATCAATGGATGGATAGTTTCTGTTATTACTTACATAATAATACCTATAAACAATCATTCCATCACCCGCCTCTCTGTAAAAATTGCAGCTTGTCATGTTACTGAGAAACTGCAACGCTGTCTTTCTCAAAGGCAATGCTGTGTTGGTAAACTTAAAGTTACAGCTTTACTTCTGACCGTTGCAAAGTGCTCCTCCTCCTGACTCCTTCCACGATGCTAATTAAATGTCTTCCCAATTATTCAAATTTTTAAAAATCAAGTCCCTGTGTATGTTGTTTCTTTTGAAACGATAAAGTATTAGAACAGTCTCAATAGATGCAGCCAGAACTATTGCCAGAGCTGCTGATCTATTAATTAATCAGCACTTTTTGACCAATCAGAATGGAGCATTCAGCAGGGCTGTGGTGTGAAGATAAAATAACATTGAAGAGAAAATCTGACAAAGGGTGTATTCACATTAGGCACGTTTGCCTTGTACCATGCCAGAGTGCGATTGTCCCCACTCCCCACTGCCCCTCTGGCCTGCGCTTACATCGATCTAGGCCTGAGTACACGTATGTCATCACGATAAAACTTTTTGTGTTGAGGAAAAACGCTCTTGCACAGCAAGATGGAGTTCATGACTGTTTTTACACAGTGGCTTATTTGGAGTCGTTTTGGGCGTGGTAACACACAGCCCTCTCACATGCTGTACAGATTTATCAGTTATGCAATGCAGTGATTTTCATTAAATTGTGCTGCATGCTTAAGAAGATTTTTATGAGGCAGCTGAAATCGAATGAGGAATTTGCTCTTTGACTATAATTCCTGTTCATCAGTAAGAACCAGACACATTATTAACCCAAATATTCTCCAATGAAATGAGAAGTGCACTTCATAGCATTCAAGTGCCGTGCTTGGGCGCATTATCAATTTCACTAAAGGAGTACCTTGTATGAACCCAACTGCGCTCATGTCCTCCTCTTCCAAGTGGGCCAAGTGAACCGCACCCAAGCATAGCACACAGCAATCGCACCAATCAAATGAACCAGAATTTGGGTGTCAAATGCACTCGGGCATGGTACAGATCTTATAGTGTGAGTATGCTCTAATAATGAATGAGTCAGTCTCATGAACTCATGTGACATACTGTGAATGGTTAGGGTTATGGTGATGGGTGTGTTCAGTGGATATGGCTTTTCTCACTCAGCTTGCAAGAATCCATATGACATCATGTTGGTGTAGTAGTATAACTGTGCAGCACACTTTAACTCCCAATGCTTTCATTTTTTTTTCATTTCCAATATCTTGTACACTGAAGCTTTATGTTTGGTGTCAGTTAACCATTGATTATGTCATCCAGCTCTCCACTCAGTATGATGAAAATGCCTCGCACACTGGACTGATCGTTACATCTATATCTTTACTGTCATGTCTCAGTTTTCATCTGCACAAAAGACAAGATGGCTTTACACTTTTTTTAAAGTCTGCCATTGATACTTTATCCAGGTAACAGATTTTGTCTGTTTCTCAAAATAACACTAAACTCCTGTTCAAGGATTTTCCCCCCTGAGTATTAAAGTTTCCTTTGTGTAATTGCAAGATTGAATTTCAGCCTATGGTATGAAAAAAATAAAGAGGACATAATCAAATCAATGTCATAAATTATTGCTTACATTTTTTTTCTTACCTTTTGCCTTTTCTTGTTTAATAATCTATCATCTTATTCATCTTCAGTAACTAGTGTGAGCATGTTTTGATGACACTTACTGTAAAGCTTTTCACTGTTCTTTGACTCATTCTTGTTGGTGTGTTATTGCTCAATAGGTCACGATGTAATTTTGGTCTGTCTAAAGTCCAGAACCACACAAACCATTACATATAGGTCAAATGTGTAATCAACTTCTATAGCATCACTGCATAACATGCAGTGAGTGAACAGTGAGGCAGGATACAAGTGTGTAAACTTGTTATGGGCTTTTTTTAGGTTAATCCAAAAATTGTACTTAAGGGCCATAGCAATGGACAGAACACTGGTGAAAAACATCCAGCGAATAATTCATACTCAATGTCAAAGAGTCAAGAGTTGAAAAAAAACCCACCAGAATGAACATGGAAACATGAAGAAGTAACAGTACACAAATATGTAGAAAGCAAGCAAACAAAGAAGAAATAAATTCACAATGATACAGCAGGGTGTACAAAGACTAATCAAGGGGTAACACAGAACAGGTGAACACAATCCAGTAACAAACAAATGGCAGGACCTACAGTAGGTGGAGACAGGACTAGTACATAATACAAAACAAACATGAGCGCATTGCATTCATTATCATGGGAATGATGAGGCAAAGAGGGAAACAGTGACAAAGTGACACACAGTGGGGTCCAAAAGTGGGAGACCAGTAATGAAAATGCTTCTATTTTGCATCATTTTCTAATTTAATACATCAATTTTCATTGCAAATTATATTATTGACAACATACTCACATGAATTTCTCAGTATTTGGTACGTCTCCTTTTTGCTTTAATGACAGTGTGCACTCAAGCTGACATGAACCTCAATAGTTTGTGCAAAACTTCTGATCCATTTTAGATGAAATCCATCAAAGTGTTGGCCGAACACATACTTCAATAGAAGAGATTAGGTATGAGGAAAACCTGCCCTGTTGTACGAAGGTGAATATCACAGATTTGCTTATGTTTAAAATGGGGACCTATAAATAGTGTAGAATCTGAAGTAGTAAATATTAAATATATTAAACATTTACTTTCTTTGTTTTAAATATTTCTATATCCAAAAGCCTGTTTATTCCCAACTTTAAATGAAAAAAATAAAAATAAATAAATCCCAGATTTTCAATGTGGTCTCAGACTTGTGGACTTTACTGTTAGCCCATACAATATCAAACCAATACCAACACAATTATAATGGCATTTTGATAAATCTTAACAATTTTGTTTAGTTAATTGTGAGGAACGTACGTGCGAAAAAATCTAGTAGCACTCCTCTTTCTATGAACACCATTACACCAGGACTGTAGTTAGTATTGACTGTTCTGAGTTTGATATGAAAGCTAATATTCAAGAGAAACTTCATAGCCTTTCTAAAAGCATTGGGTGATTTTCATACCCAGTGGTTGTTATCTTCTGCCAGAATTTCAGATACCCTTAGTGTTTATTTTCAAAGAGATCCCAGTATATAACACAGAGGCAAGCAGTGTGGAACCACAGCGCTGGCTAGAGTTATACAACCAGCTTGAACATGTTACTGAATCACACACAATTTAAGTGTAATTATTTGACATATTTCTGTAGGGGCTTTTGCCACATTAGAGCAAGATGAAACCATAGTGGCTCGCTTAATGAAAATCTCTGGAACATGAAAGTCTTTGCATGGGCCTTGAATTAGCATTACAGCCGTGGCATGAGCTCTGAGTGCTTTATTCTGTCTGAAGTGGAGCATGCTGCTAACACACTGTGTGGTGCTAATAGAGATGGTGTTTTTGCTCTTGCAGGCCACATGTGTGTGGGGGTCATCAGTGCTGTTCAGGATGGGCTGTTGCACCTGGAACAAACCGCTGCATCAAACGTAAGTCAAACACACTTTTTCATGAGCCGCTCCGTAGCACCAGTCGACAAAGCACGTATGCCGACCTGAGAGACACACACACTCCTTCATAGTCTGCACTGTAAGAACAAACCAACACAGCACACGCCAACGTGGTCTGCGTGCGTCCGTGTTTAACTCTGACTTTTGGGGAATCTTTTCATAATCTACATCCCGAAAACAGTCAGAAGTTTGTGAATGATTTCAAATGTACAAAGGGGCAGAAAAAGCATAAAAGCATGAATAAAGTTCACTGAAGTGGAAAGAACATGAGATCAGAAAGATGCAAATTTACTCCTGGTAGTAGTTACTTTTGCTTTGTGTTGTCTTATTTAGGTGAACTTTGACCTGTGTGAGGCAATACAAAACAAAAAGGCAGGAATGTAGTCCCATTGGTTGGTAATAAACAAACAAACAAACAAACAAGCAAATAAATACGTAAATAAAGTTGTGGTCATGATGGACTTTTTGCCTCACAAATTTGTGAAAAAAAAAAAACCTCAAAAAAGAAAAACAACCTTGTCTACTGACATATGGTAGGGTTTATTCTCTCTTCCTTGTATTTTCTTGTTTGCAATGTTGGCACTTCTGAATACAGATGAATGTTAGATAATGCATGTTTCTCATAAACGTTATGAGGTGACCACACATCAATTCATGAGAACCCACTTATCTGTTGGTATGCCTAACATCTTGTGATTTCCACCCTGTAGCTCAGTACCATATGTATGTCAGGTTTAAGAGACCAATTCAGCAACAATTCAACAACCAACAGTCCTGCCTGCGTGATGATAGATCATTATGTCTACAGATATAGGGCTGATGGTGTTTTGAAATACCACACAATTGCGTATGTGATCCTGTAAACCATGATGTTGCCAAACTGCAGAGTGGTGTGCATGCAAACATCCTGCTGGATTACGGTACCAAACAAGTATTTTTTTTTTCCACTGCCACATTGTTCGTCTTAGGGCACGAATTACCAGCCCTCAGCATCTGGTTCACACAGTTCTCCTTGACAGAAGTGCTTAATTATGGGTGTAGCTCCACTTTTATTTGGCCACAGCAATACTGGATACCTAAACTGCCACATAATTAAAAACTAAAGAGCAGATAATGCAGGAGGAGTAGTGAATAGTGGTTCAGTTTTTTTTTTTAAATGCAATTGCAACATTCAAAATTGCAACTCTCTGTTTGTTATTGTGTTCTTTTTGTTTGTGGCTGAAAAAGTGCACATTCCATGAAGATGATTCATTTTGCTATTTCGAGAACATCTGCTTCAAGATCATTCCTGAAGTGTCCTGTTAAATACTTATATATGAGTATGGTGCATTATAAAAAGCAGGATATGCCAGATCTGTAGCAGATACTTATAGGAGTTATATATTTACTTTGCATTTTATAAAGTCTGGGAGTAGCATAGCAAAAAGGCCTTATTTAAGCCAATTTATCAGTTACCCCTTTTTTAATTTTCCTCCAGATCTGAACACCAAAATGACAGGTTTCAGAAAAGGGTTATTCCAGGGTTATCTTTAAGTTTTACAAGTTCAGACATTTCTTTTCTGAAACATGGAACTCGCAGAAGGAAAGCCTCAATTATACCTGCCCTTTATGCAGGGTTGGTGTGGGAGAGAAGATATTTCATCTTGCCTTGACCTTAGGTCCTTACACTCCAGTTCTGGATTGTTCCAGTTATTCTGTACTATAGAACAAGCTTAGTATCTGTTAAAATGCAGCTTACCAGTTTTAATGCATTATGATCCAGGTGTTATCAATAAAGGGTCTGTATTTCTGCTCATTCACAATTTTGAATGAAGATGCTCACGAAATGTCTATACACAACAAAAGAGTTTATAAATAATCTGACTCAGAAAGAATGTAGCATGTATTCTTCAAACCTGTTTGCACGAATGCATTGACTTTCAAGATTGGCTTGGAAGATCATTCCTCTGTCTACATGTGGTCTCTCTTTAGTAACTGGCTTTGACCCAGGTGGGAGAATAACACACCATGACTGACTAAATCAGTAAAAACAAGTGCCACTGTGCTTGGCCTCAAACTCGTCTGAGACCTTAACTCAGAGAGACACATACACACCACAGATTGGCAGCCAGGACAACTGTGGGGAGGATAGATTTGGAAGTAAAGCTACTAGAGAAAACATTCACAGTGGGGGACGCATACTTTGTGTGTTACACACTGATATGTAGCTTCAAATTTATACTGATGTATGTTATAGATGTATGCCCGATCAAGCATTTCATATGTTTCTACACACACACACACACACACTACAGGCCATGGGGGAGAGAAAACACACTCTCAGTGGGGGAAAGCAAAAGAACAGACTGACATGTGTGCCATTTGTAAAAACATTTAATACAACCTGCCTCCTAGAATCCTCTATTCCTCTATGACGGAGTTGTGATTTTAAAGCTGTCAGTGGCAAGCTTTTCTCATTATGGAGGAACTGATGCCTGGAGCTATGGTTGAGTAACAATGTCATACCTCTATAATTCATGTTGTGACTCAGATTAACCACACACACACACACACATAAACACACACATGCATATACAGAAGTGTGTAATAGTTTTACAGCCAAAAGAATCTATATGCAGATGTGATGTGGCTCGATGGGATCACTGAAAGTCTTTCAGAGATCACGTTCAAAAACCGAAACATGACAGGCACAATCATTCAGGAGAACATAATACATCCCTCGATTCAGTGTTAGATTTGCCCCAGATGAACACAGGTGTGAGAATGATCATAATTATCCTGCTTTCCCCCCTTCTTCGTGTTCAGAGAACTTTCAGAGAAGAAAATGTTTTTCTTTCAGTGACGATTGCTTCCTCTTTGTAACAGTGATAAATTCCTTTTCGGTTTACAAGCTACAATAAACAGAAAGCTTCAATACCACTCCATACATGAACCTCCTGGTTTGATTTATTTGTTTGTTTACTAGAAGTCCAGTTTAATCCGATCTGGAATTTATATCGAACGCCTCTCGCACATCTCATGTGAAGCACTTCCTAATAGTAGTTTCTGTCCAATTAAAACCAGACCACGCTCTTGGCTCCACTTTTATTCAACAAACTGTTTATCTTCATGCTTAATTATAAGCAACACTAAATGGTGTTGGGCTAATCTGGAAAATTCAGGCCTTTCTGTGATCCACAGAGTGGAGCGGCAAGAGTTCCTGGTTCTGCTGTACGCACTGAGATTGGCGTCCATGTGTCTCAGTAGTGTGTGATGACACACAGTTAAATAATGGCAAAACATTTTGCCTTTAGCAGCTTCCCAACCCTGATAATGGATTACAGAGCAATGATCAGTACCTTCTGCTGCTCTGCATGGTCCCACATGCATACCATAAAGATTTGCACTTCGTAAAAAAAAAAAAAAAGACAGCTTATGCATCAGTTAGTTAATAACAGCCTTGCATCAGTGGATATTTTTCACCTGGATACTGTAGATCTGTACCTGAGAACTGCTTCTTTAATCCTAAACACTGTCCTGTGCTTATTGCAAGGCTCATATTCACAACGCTGAACGTCCTTTCAACACATTTTGTACTGTTTGCCTTTACTCTTCTATACCTGTATTCTGTTATGAATTACAGTTCCACTATTCTAAGTCACTCAGAAGAGGATGGATTCCCTTTTGAATCAGGTTGCTCTTAAGGCTTCTTCTTCTTTCTTCTACTGCCATCCAACTGTCGTCTTTGGCTTGTTCAGCTCTACATCTGGACTTCTGTGAAGCTGCTTTGTGGCAATGTCTGTTGTTAAAAATGCTTTACAAATAAAATTGAAATGATGTGTTGATGTGATGTGCTGATGTGGCCTTGATAGGATTTCTCAGATCAGTTAACTTCACTGAAGTGCTACACCAAAACATGTTCGAATTGGATAAAATCTTTAGTAAATGGATATATCTAGTTTCAAACAAATCAGTTTGATTATTTCCCCATTAGGGACCTATAGACCAATGATGAAATGGGGCAAAAGCCAAAGCAAAAGGATATATAATCATGATATGATATTGATGTTGATTTTGAGATACATTTTTCCACAATAATTATGTCGTGATATCTTTTTATAGCATTTATATAAATGCAAATTACAATCTGTGTTTGGAAGTAGCTGATTGGATCTTCAAAGTTCTACTGAACCTTCAAAATTTTAAAATACAAGCATTTTTTTATATATTTGTATATTTTTGAGGACATTAAATATAAGTAATTTTTTTTAAATTCAATGCTATTGCTGATAGTTTGTTAGTTAGCCTTTATATTGTGAAGCATTTTGAATCACGGAAATGTCTTTAAGCATTGTGATATGATGTGATATGATGTCATATTTCCCACCTCTATCCTGAATGATAATTGATAAAGTTTTATTTTCATTATACTAAATCAATTCAGTTTTATCTGCATAGTAATTTAACAATAGACATTGTCTCAAAGCAACTACAAGTTTACATAGTCGACAGCCAATATATTTATGTGGTACCAGTGGGGGCAATGGACCAGTGCTTGAGGCTCTGACATAGTGAGTTTCAATTTGTCTGAAATTGCCAGCATGCCTGTGAGTAAGGCCCTTATTCATTATCTACCTGATTGCATGGATTATAGCCTGTCTCAGACATAAGTTACTTGGATAAAAATGTCTCCTAAATGAAAACTGTAAGCCATATTATGTATTATTTAGCAAGTGCACCCAAGTAATTATTTGGATTAATACCATATGCTGTCTTTCACAAATCGGATGTAAAATAGGCAATGAAAGAGGGTTTCCTACAAAATGTTCAGTTAAGAGTTGCATGCTATTCTTTATTTTTCTAGAATGCAGTACATAAGAGACTATAAAGTCTGTATTATGGCGTTTTCAATATTCTTTATAATCACAGAAACTTAGAAGCAGCTCACAATATTACCCTCATTGTTGTTCTTTCATTTTGAACTTTATCTTGTATTCTTGATATTCCACTAACTTTTTCCCATGGTTGACTGCAGGGAAAATACTTCACATGGTGATTTTCAAACATTTTCTGTTACTTTACCAAGTATTCCCACGGGATAGTATCATTACCCCAGATTTCTCCTGGGGGATCAATAAAGTCTGTCTGTCCATCTGTCTGTCTGTCTGTCTGTCTGTCTGTCTGTCTATCTATCTATCTATCTACCCTGTCTGTTTGTCTGTCTGCTCTCCTGGACTATGTTTCTCTATTGCATGTATCCCAACCACAAGTAATATGTATAAGTATAAAGTGTATAAGTTACCAGTGAATGACACCAGAACTGATTATTTAAAATCAGCTGCCATTAACATGTAATCAGTAGAATAGCCTACGGCAGCTTTTGCAGTTTTTGCAGTTTTTGTTCAACTGCATAAAGTGATAACCTAGGTAATTTTAGAAAGTAAAAAAAAAGGTAATTGTTTGTCATTTTGGGAAGATAGCTTCATATTTCCTTAAAGCTGACGTGTCAAAGTGTGTTAGACAGAAAAATTAAATTTTGGTCAAAATTATTTTCATTTTAATTCTTCATTTTGGCTGTTTCAATGAAATCAACTGCAACAACGTCCAGTGTTTTCTCATAAAGCAGTACATATATACTTATTAAATAAATATTGAATGAATCAACACGTATTAGTTGTCCAAGCCTTACTAAATCTATAAAATCACAGCCTGATAGCAGCCATGTTTCTGTTTCATGAGTTTCCTAAAGATGGATTAAGTATTAGCTAAGACTTGCCGTTTAGTTACAGTATACTTACATGTGGTTACAGAACAGTTACATGGTGTAACATTTTCTAAAATATTAGTTTGTGAGATCTGCAGTGAATGCAACACTTTTGCTGAGTTCTGTATGTTTTGGCATGAAATTATGTGAAGAAAATTTAATTAAAGCTTCTGACACCCAGCACCATGAAATTCCTCAATGAAACAGCATTCAGCTCTCAATTGGGACTTGTCAAAGTTAGTGAGGTAGGGTTGTTGGGATCATGACCTCTGACTGTGTGTGTGTATGCAACAGAGCAGCGAAGTACAAATTTAACAGCTTTTTTCAGCTTCATCACCATGTGTTTACCAGCTGGTTGTGTGTCAGTGTGTTAGCACTTGGACATCAAGTCCATTAGCAGTACTGCTGGCTGTAATGCTTAACAGTTTTATGAAGATTTATCAAGTGGAATCCAGAAGCCCTTCATGGTTTGAATGCAATAAAAATGCTGAATATTAGCGACAGTAAAAAGCTAGTGTGGCACCATTCAAACTGTGCTGTAGAACCCACTTCCTGTGACCCGTGGAAAGTCATTAAAACCGGTTGGCCTCTGCTGTAAGGTTATTGAGTTGGCGGTGAGGTAATTTGCTACACCGACAGTCATGGATGCCTTTCAGTCCTTTACTAGGCCTGGGTGGCTTAAGCCCAGGGTTACGCAGTTCACAGTGCAGTGGGCATAACTCTTCCTGACAGAGGAAGAGTTTTATGGGCCATCAGACACAGCCTGAAATTAATGCACACCATAGCAAGGGCTCATTGTTACCCAAATTTCAGTTAGCAATACAACCGACATTGCCTCCAAACTGTATTAGGTATTAGGTCAGGTCTACATGTAGCTGATTGATCATGGTTACAGTCATTTTGAGTTTAATACAATATGAAACTGAATTTTTACAGATTGATTTTTTGTTAACTATGTTGTGGTGTCATTCAAAAATCCAATCTGCACAGTATAGCTTAGGTAAAATTTTAGAAGTAAGAACATACAGTGAGACACATGTTGAAACTTCAGGCATTTGTATATTAAATTTCTGTGATGACTCAACTTGATATTAGCTTGTTTCGACTCTGTGGTTTGAGTAATTCTCTGTGGATTAGTGGAAAAGCATAGAAATTAGTGTACAGCCCTGGTCACTAATATTTAACTCAGGGACTGAGTAGTAGTATCTTCTCAGTGTGCACACAGCAATAAATCGCACACACAGTACTGCCTTGCTGCCATATGGAGATCATTCTTACTGCTCGCTGCTCTCCTGAGATTGGCTGCTTCAGAGTTTTGGGTGTAACACAACAAAGAAGAACTTCTCCTTCAAAGCATTTTATCACACGGTATGTTAGTTCTCAGTTAGCTGAAATTAGAGGTGAAGGGTTGTACTGGTGACCCAATTCAGTGGTAGTCGTGGTATTGACACAGATTGTTTTCTCAGTAAGCTTTCAGTGAAGCATGAAAATAGAATAGGAAATACAGAATTAGATTTACACCTATAGTATATCATAAATGATAGGCTGAGAATTAAAAGTAAAAGGTGCTGTGGTGTGAAGTGCTGCAGTGTCTTTCTTAGTAGTGTCTGATATATTAAATAGCCTCTTGCCTTCTACAGTACACCATTCATTAACTTCTTTCTACATACTTTCTTACTATTTGTTTCCATTTCCAATCCATAATCTGGCTTTTTTCTTTAGATTTCATGACTAATGCTTCTGTCCCTTCTCCATTATAAATTAGCTGTCTCATTCTTGATGCCTATTTCCTACAACAGGCTCCGACTTTCTCCATTTCTGCAGCACTTGGCCTCCTAATGGTTCCTGGCACACCTAAGTCCCATGTTGAAAGTGATTATTTTATATGATGACTGTTCTTGTAAAAGAAGAAAATCCACTCATTTCTGGGCTGCTCACTGGATTCACAGACAGGAAAAACCAACATTTATTAAGGTGTTGAGCCACTAGAACAGCACCAGTGTGCCTTGGCATAGATTATCCAAGTCTCTGGTACCCCTTTTCTACCAACGGGGAACGGTTACCATTATTTTTAACTGTTTGGAGCACTTCAACCAAAAATCAGTTGGTTCAGAACCTGAAAAGTTGGTTCCCAAAAGATAGCTGTTTACTCCAGTGCAAACTGTGATGACATTAGCGGGTGTGCTATTAGTGTGAAGAGGAAGCAGAGCGGAGGAATGGAGAACGCAATGGAAACTGATAAATCAGACAAATATCTGCAATACTCTGCATTTTTTTCCCTTGTTTTTGATCATGGTGATGGAGTGTAGTCTAACATGCCAGTCTAAAATCTCCCATAAAGTGTTCAGTTGGATTCCTGTTTTTATTAAACTCAGAGGGAAATTGTTGCTTAAATTAAGTGAGATAGATTGTTCTCTTGTAATCCTTGATAAAAAGCTGTAAATGTAGGTCAATTAGGGTATTAATGACAACTTAGTGTAAGCAGTGGCATAAAATGTCTGGGATTTTGTGGAGTTTTGTGCTATGACACAGTGTGTATCCTGACTGGAATCACAGCCCATAGTTGTATTTCCTGTAAAGGCCATTTAGCACAAGCATAGCAACACTGAATTTCCAGGGTTTTGCAATCTGAAGTAAGCAGATATGAAACATGGCCATCAGAAAGCACACTACTCTTTCCAATTATTAACTGACCTATTATGTGGTAAATGAGAAGAAATGAAGTGTGAGTGCATCATGCGCACTCTTTGGACCACTGCATCTCTTCTCTCCACCCATGACTGGACATCCTGCCTCCAAAATAATTATTACGACAGTGGCTATGCTGAGAATGTTTCGCATTTTGTTTTTTTTCCCTTTACAAATGTTTGTTTTTTATTATACCCCACTGTGTCAAGGAGAGCGCATTTTTACCAAATGAAAGGAATGCAGAGCAATTAGTTTTAATGATGTCCAGGACAAGCCAGCACGACAGCAATTATTGCAACATTGTTGGGCCAAGCTGCGTGTGGAAGCAGTGACAGTGCAGGAAACACTAACGCACCCAAAACACTACAATGAGAGCAGTGTGTTCATGGTGTCAGAGTCCAGCTGCTCCCATCTTTAGTCATATGATTTAAGGTAGTGACCACTTTAGGGTCATGGACTTATTAATTAGACCCATGCCGCTATAACCGCTATTGGATACCAAGATTGCTTTCACTGCAGAAGCATTACTTGTATTTTATGTGATTTTTGACTGATGCGCTCATAAACCGGCTCGAGAACAGACATAATAAAAATATGATGAGAATGCAGACCTATACAGTTGCAGTCAGAAGTTTACATACAGTCATCATGTCATGGCAATATTGGGCTTTCAAGTGATTTCTTGGAAGTGGTCTTTTTCTGGAGAATAGTGATCCGTACAACATGCATCTTTAATAAAAAGAAAAAAAAACAAGAATTTGTTGCACAAGTTTTAATTTATTTTGGGGTTTCTGAAATCAAGGCAGGATCAAAAGTATACATACAGTGTCCAAAATATACATTCAAAGACTTAGATTATTAATTCAGTGGTGCTGAAAGTTCTGAAGTGTCATTTAACTTGCTAAGGCCAAGGCCTCTTAACTTCCTGTTAGTGATCATAATTGACTACAGCTGGTATCTACTCTGTGCACAACATAAAAAAGACAAGTAGAATTTAATAGAAGGTGTTGCAACTTTGCCAAGGTCTGGAAGAAAAAGACCCAAACTGTCACCCTCAGCTGAGTGGAAATTGATTTGGATGGTCAGGAACAACCCAGGAACCATTAAGGCAACAGGCCTGCCATTAACTGGAAGCTGCTGGAACACTGTCTACTGTCAATCAAGATTTACACTGCCATGAACTGAGAAGCTGCCATCCAAGGAAGAAGCTCCTGCCCCAAAGTCGACACCTTCAAGCTTGACTAAAGTTTGTAGCTGACCACATGAACAAAGAAAAAGTCTCTTGGAGGAAAGTTTTATGGCCAGATGAGACTAAGATTGAGTTGTCCGGCCACAATGACCAGAGGTACAAAAGAACACTGTACCAACTGTTAAGCAAAGTTGTGGGCGCGTGCTCTGGGGCTGTTTTGCCGCCAGTGGAACTGGTGCTTTGCACAAAGTGGATGTAATAATGAAGAACCTCAGAATTCTTCAGCATAACCTCAAACCATTAGCTAGACAGTTGAAACTTGGACACAGCTGGGTGTTCCAATAGGACAATGACTCCAAAGACACATCAAAGCTGGTTGTGGAATGGATAAAGCAGGCTAACATTAAGCTAAAAGTAAGTCCTGGCATCAACTGTATTGAAAGTGTGTGGACCTGGACCATGCTTAAAAGTCAGGACCGTACCTGGAAACCAACAAATTTACTGGAACTCTACCAATTCTGTGAAAAGAGTGGTCAAACCAGAATTCTGCCAGAAGTTTGTTGATGGCTCCCAAAAGCATCTGGTCAAGATGAAACTTGCTAACTTGCTAATTTACCCAAATATGAAGTGTGCTTTATGTATATTTCTGACCCTGTTTGAATAATTTTGCTTTCAGAAAACCCATAATAAATTAAAACTTTTGCACCAAATTCTTTTTTATTTAAAAAAAAAAAAATTATTTTATCAAAGATGTGATAAAGCATTCTTTGCCACAATAGTACAAAGAAATCATTGAAAACCCAATATTGCCATGACATTCATGTTCATGATGACTGTATGTAAATTGACTGCAACATTTATGTGTAAAGTGAAAGATGAACTCCACATAGTAATGTGAATTATTCCGCACAACACAGCCTTACATTTTTTTGACTAAAGTAAAAATAATCCAGGTCATCGAATGGAATAAGATTTCTGGACATATGTCTTCATGACGAATTCAAGGTTGTCATGCTGAAATTTGTTTTTGGTGTCAGTGGGAGTTGGAGCACTTCATAAAGTGTCTATATACTGAAGGAAAAGTGAAAAATCTCTTTTCCCACAATTTATGACGATTATAATAGTATCCATGTAATAGTATAATGGTATATGTCAATTCAAACATGTTATATTACATGGGGTTATTTCTTCAGTTCCATGTATACAAGGTAAAAGTTGGTTTAATCTTTTTATGTGCATGCAAGCGCAGTCTATAAAAAAATTGCTGACATGATGGATTTGGATGGGACTGAATTCCCAGAGATACTAGAGAAATAATTACATTACCCCACATACTCATGAAAAACTTGTCTAATCCAATGATGGCTTAAGGTTACAGAAAAATGTAAGTTCAGTGTAAAGATTATCAGAACATGAAAAATGTTGTAGATCAAGGCCTCTCGTATGATGAGATGATGGTTTTGAAGAGTGTCTAATTCATAGGTCCAAAATGTCCCTTAGGTGTCCAGTCAGGCTGAGATATAACATTCTGTTTTTTCCTTCAGACAAAAATACTCGAGATGCTTCACACAAAAAACATTACTTTAAAATGTTTTGGAAATATAAAAGAAAAAGTTGCATCCGATTTGGTCATATGGATGGCTAACCACAGGAGGAGAGAAAACTGACAAAATCTGGTATGACCCATCTCTGTCTTACTGTCCATACCAGGCCAACTCTGGACTGAAGTTCAAGGCCTGCATGACAATAACAGGAAAGCCAACAAGCCATGCAGCCACTCTCCCAGAAGAGCTAGAGGAAGCTTTTGGGCTTGTAATCTGTCAGTGTCTTCCAGCATCTGTGTCAATAGCATTCCTATGCTGTTGACAGAGCGTCGCTGTTTGGTTTAGTCCCCAGAGAGCAGTGGCCTGATTTACTGTTTGAGGACAATGTTATAAATTTTAGGTTGCCATCCAGCACGCACAGGCGCTTCACAAGCCAGAGAGCCTTGTTTGGTTTGCATGGCATGCTACAGGCCCCTCTGGACCACGTTAAAGTAGCCAGACGGCCGTCTTGAAGCCTGCACGGATTGTTTTCCAGCGAGCCGCGACCACGGGGTTACCTCACACTGCCTGTGCTCGCAGGCAATTGATAAATAATGTTTGTGCATAAATCACTTGGACCTCTGGTGGGGAGGGGGGACGTTCACGTTTATTTAGCAAACACAGACCTTCATGAAAACAAACTATATATAAGTGTGATCCAGAATGAAATATTTATTGATGTGGTTGAAGAAGTGCTTTGGGATATAGACATGCTCACTGTTAAGTGTTTGCATTCAAATTTTCTTTTAAACCTGCTGTATGGCTCTTGCATAATTTGGCATTGAATAAATCAGCACACTTTAGAAGTTTAAACAGCTTCACAGTCCAATCCGGACAAATATGCTCCTTTCTTTAAATCTGTGATAATACGATTTGATGGGAAATACCACAACATAAAACATAGTATCAGTTTGTCATGTTGTATATTTATGCTGAAATAAGTACGTAGAACGTGCTGTTGAATAACATGTGAGGAATCAGACATAATGGGATGTGCTCTTATAGGAAATTAATCAACAATGGGATATTGTGATATGGCACAGCGTAAAGAAGAGTTATTGGAGCCATTCCAAAGTTGATAACAGCATGCCTCAAAGTATTTTTTTCCTCTTATACCATTGCAATTACCCTTTTATAGTTATAGTAATGTTGTGGAATGTCTGCGAAACAAGTTAGTTCCAATTATCACTTATATAGTATACATATATAATTATGCTGTAACAGATATAAACGTTGTAACAGGTCTCTTACCAGCTTCTCTGTCTCTCTCTCTCTCAAAAACACATTTTTTAATGTCTGAGATCCATATCAAATTATGTGTATATGTATTGATGATGCATTGTTCATCCTTTATCTTTATAGCGGATTGCCAGCCTCCATGTCAAAACCGTGGCTCGTGTAGTCGCCCACACACCTGTGTGTGCCGCTCGGGATATCAGGGACCACGTTGTGAAGCGGTGGCGCCTGAGCAGGTTTACATCCGCACTGGCACATCCAGAGTACTGATGCCCATCCAACCTGGAATGGACACCACCCAGGATCAGTCTGCCCGCAGGAGACCCACTGAGAGACAAGCAAGTGAAAGCAATCCCAAAACCCAAACACCAAAGCCGCCAACTGGCAGAGTGGCCCATTCATCTGGGTAAGTCTCTCAACACCATGCAACCACATAGATGGAAAATCACAGAATAAATAAGAGCTGCAAAGGGAAAAGAATCTATGATGAACAGTCCTTTGACACGTTCTTTGTTATTTTTTTTTATTGAAAAGAATAATTTTCTTGTTATTTAGTGGTAGCAGCAGGTGGTACTGGTGCCTACGGGTTCACTAGGGTTACTGTCTGGCCTATAAGAGGATTTTTGATGTATTATGAAGGACTATGTTTTGCATATTTACCTAAGTAAATATTCAATTTCAGGCATTTTTATCTAAAGTTACGAAATGCAGCTCAGTGTCGAAGCAGCCCTCAGTGCCATTTACTGAGCCGTGAAGTCAAATCTGGATCTACAATTGAGTGCAAATCAGTACTACTGAAGGGCCGGTGTTATATATTTGCAGAAGCCTGATTCCAGACGTTGAAGACAATATTTCACTATTTGCAGTCTTATTTATGAGAATGCTTATCACAAATGTGCCTAATTGTGTAAAATTAACCAGATAATATTCAAAATGATAATCTGTTATTATTAATTTCTATTATCGCCATAGAAAAGTTGGTTTCATGTTAGATACTAGCCACATGTTCTCTTCTCTGATGCTAATATTGATACTCTGCTAATACTCTGATGCACACTCATGACTCGGTAACATTATTTTGAACATGTTTTTTGTGACACTGTGAAGGCTTTTTTTAATAACTATCTAACCATCATCTTTTGCAAGACTGTTGTGTTACCAAGTGTTCTGCCATCAGTGTTATGTGTTTTCATCCACCAGCAGGTTTTGTTTAATAATTGGCCAACAATTTATAAAAACCATACCACACGATATGCAGAGCAGCTGGAATGATTTTTCTTCTTAAGATATACAATATACATATGCATAAATAGCGCATACGTTTTTCTGTTAAGCATTATTCGTAGCCAGACATGACAGAAAATTTTGAAGGTCTTCATATAGTAACATGACATTACTATTGTACGAAACATAAAATAATAATAATAATTAAAAAAAAAAAAAACACCACCAGCTATTTTTGGCCATATGATTTCCCCTGTATGTTTTTGGATACACCAGTAGATGATTATTATGGCATGTGTTTTTACTTATAGCTTTAGACGTATATCAGAACAGATGACGGGAGCAAAGATTTAATGTGTTTTGATAGGACAATAGTGTAAGACATAGAGGAACAATTGACCCCCTGCTCACCCTTTTGAATATGTTATTCATGTTCCTGTTGTTTTCTCAGGGGGCTTTGGAGGATCCATAGTTGGGGAATCACAAAGCAAAACACATAAAACCAAGGAAAAACAAAATAGCTGTAATATGCCAAAGAGGAAAGATGTGGTAACTTTTGCCATTTGCAGCAAAAAATAGTCCTGTCATTTGGAATGAATAATGCCTTTTGTTTTTATATAACACTGTCTTTGCTCTGTGAGTCATTGGGCTTCACTAACATTGACTACCAGTACACACAGACCGGAGCTGCACTGGCTCAGAACTTAATACATTATGATATTCCTCCAACACAAAGGGGCTAATGTTATTTTGAAAGTGGTCCCTAAAACATACGTGCCAGCAGTACAGTTTTGAACGCTGATGCAAGGATTGTGCAGCTCTTGACGAAAGTGTTATTACGACTTGAACCTTGTTTTACACTCAGTGCTGAAAGGAGCCACTTGTTCAGTAGTTTAAATATATGACAGTACGCCAACTATATACAAATGAGGCTTTAGCTTGTCATGATGTTCTCTACTTTGGAATTGATCCCGATGCTTTTCTAATCCCGTAAGTGCATATTAAGTTGTATTCCTGCATAAATGCTGACGTCGGAACTCATGTTTATCTAACTTGTCTTCTTGTAATATCTCAACAAAGCTCTGTAATGTATTTTATTTCACTTGAAACCTCTATTACTATTAGCTACTTTACCCTAGCTGTCTAGTGGTGCATGAATTTATACCATTGGCACACAATCCACTTTGTAAATGTGTACTTTATCCAGATGTTTGTGCACTCGAATCATATCAAATCTGTGTTTTGTAATTACTTCAAGGCTTCTGTCTAAAGTGAACAGTTGCCATGCATGTGTTTGCTTTAACATGTCAGCGACATTTTTGAGCTCTGAATCACGAGCCTTTGTTTTTGTACTATGCGACAACCAGACGCAAGACCTGAGTCCTAAATTCTGGGGAGATGAATGCTCGGAGTGGCTTGGCCTTTCCTGAATAACTGCTTTACAAATGAGTACTGTTAATCTGCATATAAGCCACTGAACATCTAAGCAACGAAGTAGCTCATTTTATTAAGTCATGTGTGCTAGCTGTAAATGCATATTTATTGTTATGGGATAAATGTAGGCTGTTGCTACATACATCAAATGCTAGAATCAGATCAACGCTTAAATACAGACCTAAGGTTGTTCATACATGTGCATGTGTACCTTTTGTATATCTAGAGGATTACAATTGATATCCAATAGAGGGCAGTAAAAATGTTTAGTGATTTCATGCCAACTATTCTGGGACAAATGCTTTAGCAGGATAGTGATGTTAAATACTGTTGTTTTCTTCATTCAGTTGGTTTCTTGTTGAAAGGTCATGAGCTGTATTATGAGCTTATATTTTAAGGTGTTTGCTACTCTGGAAGATCTAGGAGATTAGTAAATTGGTAAAGACTGGCAAGATTAATATTAATAGGTTAGTATTACCAAATATACCTCTTGTCTAAGATGATAAGTGACAGCTTAAAAGTAGAAGTAGAAGTAAACTGCTTAGAAGCAGTAGAAGTCAACCTGCTGTCGCCAGCCATCAGTAAGTCTGGCTCTTTATCTCAAAGATCTGACCATATTTCAACTCTCACCAGCAGCAGAGGAGAAATGCAAGGCCAGTGCCATGGAGAAAAGTGCCAAGGCCAGATTAACAAGTGCAGACGCTGTCTCCATGAAGATTAGAAACTCCTGCTGTTTTCACCCCATCATCTCTGCATCCTCTTCCTCAGCCCTGTCTGATAAAGTGGCACCTCAAACAATGAGCTCAGAACTCAGTCAACCTGCTGAAATCTTTTCAGACAAGAACATTCCTGTAGCCATTCCAAATTGCCAGGGTTAAACCTTTTGCCTTTTGCCACAGAGCGGGGAACATGTGCTATGTTGGCATGTCCTTTGAACCCTAAAGTGTGTGGTATGTCCGCTGTCTGGCATGCAAGCAACACCTTCATTCTGTCATAACCTGTGCTTCTTGATGCCCTGCTATGCAAGGCAATGCCAAAAAAAGATGCTGGATAGGTCTCAAGAGGTGTCTTGGCTAAAGGTCAATGCAGGCTGATGTAGTGAAGGGTTTAAGGGTTTGTCTGGCTGTGCTGTGTCTAGCTGCCTGGGTCCAGACGCCCACTCCACACTTCACGCTGTTGCCAGTTGGCCTCCTGCTTAAATTAAATCACTATTTGTGGACTGTCAGCAGCGCTACTTAAGGTGAAAGTGCCTCTGTGTTTTTAAAGGAAGTTATTTGTCATCAGTGAACATTGGTTCAGCTCCTTTAGACAACTGCAGTAGGCATTTCTCCTTCAAGCTCTCTACAGATGGCAGTGCGTTGTTCATATAAAGAAGCTAAGAAGCTAGAGGAGATTATATTATCATTTTGCTTCAGAAAAACAGACACAAGGTTCAGTAGATAGGATTTTTATAGGTGCAATTTGGATTTGATCTTGATTCTGGGTATGTTGAGATTATGATTTATGATTTTGACACCTTTTTAATTTCTAGTCTGCATTACAATTTTGTTAGTATGATTTACTGCTTATAGAGGTCCATTATTTTTTAAGGCAGGGCTTGCCAAACCTTTTGCCTCCAGGGATTGTGTTATAGGGTATTCTCCGAACCAACTGTAAACATGTTTTCACCTTTTGGTTACAGCCATCAAGCTTTTTATTCCTGGAATTTACACATTTTGTCGAAGTTGACATTGTTTATAGGTCAACTTGTTTTTGAGTTATTGAAGTGTAAATTTATTTTTAAGATTTCATTTTTTTTTCTTAAGATTAAACCCATTCAATTCAAGCAACCAGTCAAACAGGCTAATATTGTAATAAATCTAAGAAGTGATAAGATGATAATTACATTTGATAACATTTGATAACAATGGGATGTAATTTCAGGACCAAAGTAAAACAAACAAACAAACAAACAAAATTCAACTTTTCTTGCTTTTAGGCTCATTTTCATCATCATGCTTTTTTAAATGTAATCTGCTTTCTGTATTTGAATTGTGGCCATTTGTAAATGTATTATACATACAAGAATACAAGTAGACATTCAGTTTTGAAATGTCAGTATCGTACATTTCCTTTAACTGGTGCATTTAGGCCTTTCTCTTCCATCCCTTGTCCACATTGCTCCAGTAGCCATGAACAGCTGGTGAGGTGATAGGTTGTGGCAGAAGGACTGAACACTCATCCCTGTTTGGCCTCCCATCCTGTTCTCCATGACATCAGGCTTCCACAGGAAGATGACTAGTGTGAGCTTGGTTTGCGTGTTCAGAACACACTTTCGGTGCTCCCAGAGGTGATCTGTTTTACTGGCCAACTCTTAGATAATGCTAGGTGGAGAATGGTAAGCTGGCTTTATGGCGTTTTGGAGGAAGCTCTGCCTTTCTAATCTGAGGTTAGTTAGTGTTTGGAACCTCTTGAAATCAGCCCGAAAACTTCCCACTAAAATTTAAGTTGTAGCCTGGAGCTCTGTGAGTCGCTTCGTCGCACCTCGTTTCTGAAATGGGCCAAGTGGAATCCTTAATAGTGTATAAGGCTGCTACTGGAACTTGTACTGCATTAACAGTCCATTATATTGGAGTGATACATATAATTTTTTAAAAATCTGTCTGTTGGAAAATGTCACTAAACACCAAAGAGAGTCATACATGTAAAATAATGGTGTCGACACATTTGCAATTTAGAACACTTCTGTTTTGGTGCCTACTGGTGGCTTTCAGATGTAAGCCATTCGCATTTTCACATTTGGTGGTTTTAAAATTCATCTGAACTGTACTGAGGGACAAACTGGGTAAATGCCTGATTTCCCTTTGCACTGGCTCTTAGTCACATCCTGCTCACTTGTTGCTGTATGACTAAAACCAGCACTTAGTGACCAAAGGTTTACTCAGACATGAGAAACTCTCCTCAAGGGAAATTTGAGGTTTCTGTGGAAGTGGTAAAAGTCCTTTTTACTGTAACCTCAAGTCTAAATATAGTTCTACAGAACTGCTGCCAATGAAGGCCAGCGGTATTTATTGCAGAATCAGAAGTGTTGATATGAAAGTATTTACACCTACTTCTATATGGACTGGTATCAATATTGGTAGGAAATATCATGACCAATGCAAAAACAACGATCAACACTAGGAGAATTTTTATATTTTTATCCTTCCAATGTGGTACTACTATAAATGGTAGAACTAAGAAGCAGCAGCATGACTGTTGAGAAGACACTAAAAACACTACTCATGCTCGATGTCAGTGTATTGGAAAAATTCTCAACCCACTTCACATTCTCTACTGTTGCGTAAGATGTAGTCTATAAACATGGTTTCATCACAGTGATGGTTTTGCACAGTAGGCCTCTGTCTGGTAAAGCTATCTTTTACTACCAGCTACCAATCTGCTTTTTCAATCACGCAAGACTTCATCCCCCAAGCCAGACAGGAAGCCAGTCACCAGGGCTTTAAAATTCTTTAATGACAGACTTCACATATACAATATTTTCCATTCCCTTTGAAGACCGTCATAGTATTTATGTTAACTCTCTTTTTTCTCTTTATGCTGCGGCCATGGAGAATCAGTCACATGGTAAAATTTTGACATTTTCTACAATATATAGTTCTAAAGACTACTGGCATTCCAGAAAAAAGTAAAACGATTAGGCTTACGATCATTTCACTGTAGCATGTGGCAATCAATGGAGCGCATCTATCTATCTATCTATCTATCTATCTATCTATCTATCTATCTATCTATCTATCTAAAACAAGTGTGACATTCTCTGGGTGAGGAAATCAGACTTACAATATATGGCTGAAAGTTTGTGGACACCTGATCAACACAACCATAGGTGAGACTTTGCCCAAACCGTTGCCACAAAGTTGAAGCTCATATTTGTAAAGTATGTCTTTGTATACTGTAGCAGGCTGCATGCTGGTAGAGTGATTAGCAATGTTACCTCACAGCAAGGAGGTTCTGGGTTCTGAGGTCAGAGACTGATGTTGAGTGAGAAGGCCTGGAGCGTTACATTCATCCCAAAGGTGTTCAGTGGGATTGAAAATTCGGATATTATATTGTGTACACCAGTAGCCATATTGAATAGAAACCTAGCCAGCATTAAGCTGAGACAAGTTTGCTATGTAACTGGTGGTTTGATGACGTAATGGCGGCGCGACCGCAGCTCGCAGCGGCCGCTCCGGATCCGAAAATAGTGCTTTTCTGTTTTATTTTGTTTTATTTTGTTTTTCTTGGCGTGACTCCGACGGCACAT
>JAQMYM010000005.1:7034119-7074369 GCA_030014255.1 Parauchenoglanis ngamensis | reverse complement strand
TGTCTTTTATGTAGCACTTGGTCCTGGAGAAACGCTGTCTCGTTTCACTGTACACTGTATTACATGTATATGGTTGAGATGACAATAAAAGCCACTTGACTTGACTTGTAACTAGTTACCATTAGGCTAAATATTATAATGTGTGCTTAATGCCAGTAGCCAAGTTTGCTAGCAAGTTAGCTAAAATTATGCTATCTATTGTGTAAACCAAAAGCCAAACTCACTATTAAGTATTAGCCCTACATTTTTAGATTGATGGCCATCGTATAGCAGGAGATCGAGCTGATGGTGATTGGTAATGACTAAATTAGATACAAATAACGTGCAAATCTATTTTTATATTTTTGGAAATAGTCTATTTTATTTTTTTGTCTTAGTTTTAAGTATTATTTCCACTTGTAATCATTTGAAATGTTTATCCTCATAGTTCTCTTATTATTACTGCTTAACTTTTATTATTTTAGTGTGAAAATGTCTTTATACAGTTCAGAAGTGTGACAGTAGTCAGTGATGGAGTGCTTCCTGCTGCCGGTGGGTGTGCTGGTGATGCAGGGTGGACCTCTGAACTTTGGCTTTCCTGTTGGGCAGTGTGACTATGCAGTGTGGAGGGTGTGAGGGGTTAGGACTTTCCGGAGCCAAGAGGACATCCTTTTCAGTGATTTAGGGCAGTCATTCTGCTGGGTTTCTCTGCAAACACTGGATTATGTAACATCAACATGGCAAAGAATGCAGACTCAGCATTCCACATGAACCCATGACCTATGCCACATGCATCTTTAGAACATTACAACTGCAGTTTTTTCCCTCCAATTTTTCTTTTTATGTATTTTTTTAACCGATATGTAAACTTGTTAGTTATAGTGGACTGCTTCAGATGCTTTAAAAAATATTTACCAAAATTACTATTTATTGCAAAAAACCCGATAAGAAAATTTTCAACATTCAATCCTTAACCTAATCATATTATTTAGAAATTTAGGCCGATTTCACTGCTGGAATGAATCAGAGAGAAAACCATTTGTGAATGCAGTTCATGATAATGAGGAAGAGAGTATTTCAAAACATGTGGAAACACTTTCCCCAAAGATTCCCTTTAATTTTGTACTCACGAAATTGCCTGCAGACTATAAACTACTATCACGCTAATATTTATTATGGTTTCCTTATAATTAATTACTGCATAAATATACCAACTGTGTTTAGGAATTATAGAATTATCAGATCTCAGTTTTGGAGAGATTATGAGGTCTGAACATGATTGTTCCTAGTGCTAGTGTGTTCTGCACCTATTTGGATTGAAAACAGGTTGTGTGCAGAACCTAAATCTTTACGTTTCTGAACTTGGCCTCATGCATTTCAGCTGTGACCCTGTTGGTCTAATTTGGCAAATTAATTATGCACATATTATACATTGCACAATCTTTTCACTTCAGCTCATTGTCTTGTTGTCACGTTGTTGCCTTGTTAGATCGATGACTTTCACCATTCCACAACCAGTCTTTCTTTTTCTCTCTCTCTCTCTCTCTCTCTCTCTCTCTCTCTCTCTCTCTCTCTCTCTCTCTCTCCCCCCTCCTTGAACAGTGACTGGTCTCTGGCTGTCTTCTCCACCCTCCATTCTCACTCCTCACTTCAAGTGCTAAAGGGAAAATGGATGCTCTGGAGCAATTGACATGTTATATGGGCCTCTTGTGGCAAACATGAGTTTCAGCTATTTCACAGTTTTAAAAGACTCTAGCCAGAAAATATGTACTTATGAAACAGCAACTACAAGCATGAGCATGTGCTCAATTGCTGAAATATAGCTGTGTCAATAAAGAAATGTAATCCAGATTGGAATTGGAAAAGTTCCATTCAATTCTTTGTTTGGATTTTGAGCAAAAGGTCAGACGTTCCTCTGATATATAGTAGTGTAGTGTCTAACTATGTAATCATGATCTAAATTACAGCTAAAATCTTTCCAATACTCCTGCTCAGAAGTGACTTCATTTTATACAAAGTACCATCTGCTTAGGTTATAGTATCTACTGAAGATCCTTCAAATGAGAAGATAGAAGCGATGAAGTCATTGATATTTGAGTGAAAGTTAAAATGTGTCCACCTGTTTCAAAATAAAGAGTTGCTGCCAACATATTAACTTGGTCAGAAGAAAGCAGTTTCTGTCCAAGTCTAGATTTGAGGGATCTGAACTCATTCCTTAAGACCTTCCTTTGAGTATGTTAAGATTATCAGCTGTAATTCCTGCCATGAAACCACATGAATGGTTCACACAGATCTTTGTGACACATAATTGTTATGTCACCGTCACCCAGAATATACAAGGTTTGTCTTATGAGGCATTGCTATGATTTCCCCATCACCATAGTCAGACTAACTACCCATTTTGTAACTTAATCAATTGACCTAGTAGAAAGGTGAGCCAGAAGAGCATTCCTTGTTATGCCTACTGTACACCCTAAGGTACCATTTAGACCAAGCAGCAACCATATCATCCTCAGACCAACTGTATATCCGTCATGGAGAATATATACAAGAGGTCTCCTTGTCTAAGCAGAGGCTGGCCAACTGATTGCTGCCATCAGCCACTACCGCCACATGTCACTTCACAAGGTGTATTTCTTCCTTATAGATATTATTTATAGTATTTTGACTCAAAGCAGTCAAAATGGTTCTGCGAGGTTAACTGCACTTCTCCTAGTGGCATGACTTTGGCCGTCATCTATGAACACCTTTTCAGTTAATTCCTAATGTATGTCGGTTGCTCATAACATTGTGGCATACATTATCCAGATGATTCTCACCACCGTTGTCAGTATAGAATGGTAATTACTTATGTAACTGCAATACCTTGATCTTCAGACAACTGACCTGGCAAGAACACGTCAAGGAGGTTCCAGGGAACCTGGATGGCTGTATGACAGTTGTATTTATAGCAAAATGTGTCATACATCACTTTGAGACTTTGCTGGAAGGTCTCTGCATGTGTGCCAGTACACACAAGAATATAAACAAGTGATACTTACTGCCCCTGGTGGTTATCCGGGGATCACGGAAGTTCAGTTACATACTGAGAACTAGCATTCTCAGTTGTTTAAACAAGTGAGATGCTCTTTTTATGTGAAATTAGAGATATTGGGCTAACTAGTGAGTGCCAGTTTGTCAGTGTGGACAGTTTCCTTCCAGCAAACTCTCATTGTATAGAAAAAAACACAAATATTTTGTCTGGTTCTTGGATTTGGTATTTAAATTAGTTTTTGGTGGTTCCACCATCTTTTAAAACACTTTTTTGGATTTTCCTCCCAAATTTCCCTCTATTTTCCTCTTGGCCAATTCCCACTCACCAGTCAGGTGACTCACTCACTCAGTTACCAGGTATGGTTAGTCGTGGTCCTTCCCCTGAAACACATAATGCCAGTCAACCGTATCTTTTAGGACTGCTTCTAATGCTGCATAACAGGCTAGTGTAACACAATCAGAGGAATGCCCATTATTGGCTAGTGTCATTGTGATTGACAGGGGAGGCAGGTATACCATCCCTCCCACCCAGAGTGTGCAGCCAGTTTTGCTTTCTCAGTCTCTGGACAATAAGGCAACTGTGTTCTTTTTCACTGCTCAAAGCCCTGCTTGTCCACCATCTTTGTTGGTGTTGTACAAAGTGAAATTTGGTTTTAAATTCTTTCACTCTGGTGTGTTGTACTGCTCTCAAAGTGTCTTATTATTAACAAGTAAACCATAGTCATATTTTATTGGTTCTGGTAGATGGAACACAGGGAATTTAAGTGTTTTATGACTGGGGAAACTTAGTACTTAACATTAGTACTTTAGTTGTACTTACTAGATTTAAAATAAGTACTTCAAAATTTTAAATAAGAATACGAGGAATAAAATGTATGTTTATTTTCATTGCAATGTTATTGTTTAAGACTACTGAAGAAGGTATTCATTTTGGTAAAATCCTCTAAATTGATACCTTCATTGTCATGATGTATCACTTAAGTACTTTCCCCTTCTGGGATCTTGGATTGACTGGGTCTTGTTAATTAAGACAACTGTCTTGTGGCACCTTAATCCTTTCTTAAATGAAGCAGAATGTGCCATGATCAGCAGTATCTTCTTCAGAATTACAGATGCTATGAATACACAACAGTGCAGTCATTGGGGTTTAATTGTTAACTGATGTTTGGCCCTGTGCAATATGGATAATAGCGGAGACCATAAGCCAAGGCTTAATCTTAAATGCCAGGTGCAGGGCTGTGTTGCAAGCACATTAAATGAAAACAGAATGCTCTTTCTGGACCTTTCATATTTATCTTAAATCATTTATTGATGTTCCATGTCATGACATATATATGATGAATCAATCTGATTCATGAACAAAATAAGTTTACTTTGTTTGGTAGGATGACATGGTGGAGTTATATATTTGAACAACTAGTTATATAGTTGTTAAGTTGTGTAATATACTGTACTCTATATCTGTCAATTAAATCAAGAAATTTTGAAGCATTTTAAAGGGCAGATGCTGCCTTGGTTAGTTTCTACTGTCTCATTATGTACTCATGAACATGAGTTATCCGGCTGCAGTTTGCTGGTTCTTTTAATTTGGCAGAGGAACTACAGCCAGAAGAATGAAAAATCAAAGCTAGCTTCCTATGCTGTATGCCTACTGGCATAAAAACGGAAAGGACATTCATTTGGAGAAGGTCATAATGAGTAGAGTTTGGCAATGTTCTCCTCCTTCGTTGAGTGTCTAATTGCATCCACATGCTTGTGGGTAAAATATTACAACATGGTAAACTGATAATGAAAGAATTTGCCCTTTACATACTATTAAGTCTTGGGAAAGACAGATAATAAAGTAAATTACATGGAAATCTGTGAAATATAACTAGGTGACATGCAATGCCATTTGATGGATTTGAAAAGGAATAATAGTAATAAGGTTAAAGTTCAGAAAGTCAGGTTTTATTTCTGTTGAACTGAAAGAAGAACACATCATTGACAGCTTTGATGCGGAGCCACAAAGTTTGCCAAGAAGCAATTATGCAACCAAATGCGTTTTGCTTATGGTCACCTGTAATGAGGGTACTGTAAATTAAAAGGCTCTGTTCTTATATGATTCACAGAATATAGATGTAAATACACTTAAATTAAAGCTGACATCCTGCACTATAACATTTAAATCCAACGTGTTGGTGTACAGAGCCAAAACGAGAATTGTGTCACTGTCCGATTAAATACAGCCTGCTCTAAATGTGCTGGCACGCAGAAAAGGCTAAACAGTGTTTCTTCTTACACCACAACCTCACAGACCTGCACATGAGAGTGACCACAAGAGGTTAAAGTCTTCCAAAGGGTTGCAATTTATGTTCGTGCTTTGAAGTGACAGAAACCTCTGGCTTGTTTTAGTTTTACTTCACTGAGGACAAAGATCATACCAACTTTCCAAGTGCTGTCAAGAGAGATGTGCCAAAACAGCTTTTATTACACACTCATTGACATATTTAGGGGGAAAATATTGCCATTTATATATTCCAGAGTCATAGTAAATGCTAGGTGTGAGGGCCCTATTGAAATGAGCGAGACAGCAACCTTGAAACTGAGACATAATGCCTGGGAAAAGCCGAGCCATTAGGTTGGGGTGGTTTACCGCTATGAGGGCAGCTGGGTGTTATTTCTGTGAGTAATATTGGATCATAATGTGAAAACGGCATGGCTACCGCACCCCTACGGCTCTATTTCTCACAGATTTCCAAAAATAAGTCAACATTAGCTAGTCTTACTGACTAGTCTTACTGTCTGGTGTAGTCCATGGGTATTCTAAAAATTTTAAAAGTCCAGTTGCATGAAATGTCCTTGCTTACAACGAAGCAGCTAACAAGACTGAATGGTGACAACAGTTAGCTTTTAATGCGCCATGGACTCTAAACAGAGGAGACAGATCTATTTTGAATTGAATTCAGGAAGAATAAAAGCATATTTCTCAGTGTATTCGTCTTTAAACATTCTGTTTTTGTTGTTAGTTTGCTAATCAGAGCAGAGAGATGAATAAAACAAAAAAATGTATTTAATTCTGCAAGATCTCTCTCCTTTCAGAAGCAATGTCTCTAGCCCTTTAGCTAGTCTCTGTCCTAATGAGCTGTCTTCAGTTAAGTTATTTTTACAAATGCATGTGATCGGACAAGCCACAACACAGGAGCTGCTGGTTTCATATGTTTATCAGCTCTTCTGTAGTATTTTTTTCAAGTACTTGGTTCAGTCTACTGATATACTTTATTGAGTCTACATTTAGAATGGCACACCAGCTGATGACTTTTGGTGAATGAACTACACCCTGGTGCTTTATAAAAATACCAAGTAATTCATTATCAGTGTTAGCTTCTCAGGGTGGGGCAGCCGTGGCCTAAACACTAGCGAAGCGGGTTTGGGACCAAAAGGTTTGATTCCCTCGACCGGCAGGAAGAATGGATGAATGGATGGATGGGTGGAGCAGCACTTTCCCTTCCCTCTACATACACAGCTGAAGTGCCTTTGAGCAAGGCACCTAACCCCTAACTCCCTGGGTGCCCACTGCTCTGGGTATGTGTGCACTTCTTACTTTGTGTGTGTTCACTGCTTGGATGGGTTAAATGCAGAGGAATAATTCATCCTTGCTTGATTCAAGGTATGCCATGTGGTTTAATGGTGTTTAAGTGGTCTGTCGTAAATAGTTTCTTCTATGACAGAACTCTCACGTCCTACTTTCCTTCAAACCAAGAGGTTTGTGTCATATGGCAGTGTGATCGCATTATTGGGCCATGAATTTATTCGTAGAAAACTGCAATTATGATATTGTGGCATATGCAGCTATAAATCGAGGCTATATTTTGGCTATAGCTGTCATTGTTATAGCCAATTTAATCAGCTGCAAGATCATTCTTTTGATTTACTTTCTTTTCCCTTCAGTGAAGACAGAACTTTAAATTTAAGGCCACTAAATTTTTCAAAGCCTTGCAAAGCATCCATCGTTTTATGATGCTGGAAGTGGTTAAAAAGCCAGTGTGGATTTAAACCCTGGTTAAAATGGAAACATCCTTTTGCCTCAAATCATTCTTGTCCCTGGCAATTTTTCTAGGTTCTATCCAATGGCTGTGAAACTGTAACTGTATATGAGACTGGAATACTCACTATATGGCTGAAAGTATGTGGACATCACACCCATATATGGTTCTTCCCCAAAATGTGGCCACAAAGTTCGAAGCACACAATTGTACAGGATCTATTTCTGTGTTAGAGGCCTGCAGTTTCCTTTCACTGGAACTAATTGGCAACCATTGAACAACTTTGGGATGAACTGGACCACCAACTGCCCTTCAGGCCTCCTCACCAATCGTCAGTGTCTGACCTCACTAATGTTCTTGTGACTGATTGCGCACAAGTCTCCACAACCATGCGCCAAAATCTAGTGGAAAGCTTTTTTCCAGAAGAGTGGAGTTTTATTATTATATCAGCAAAGGAGGAATAAATCTGAAATGGGATCTCATCTCAGTGTACCCAGATACCCAGACCAACATTTCCTTACATGTTCATGTTTTCATGCAGTATATCAGACATTTTATAATCCCTTGATGATAGCTTAGTCTAGCCAGTTTTGTTATTACTAATACAGGACAGGTAGAGGCATTTTTGAAACATTTATGAAATTTTGTTTTCATTGTTCTGTATTCAGGGTATTTAGATTGGCATAGAGAGTGTCTGATATCAAATATTTGAATCACTGGGCAATAATCTATCAGAACATGTCCATAAACCAGTCTTTTTAAGTCTACTGATTCTACATGACCTTGTTAAGTACACTTAAATGCCTGTTGATTAATTTCCTATAATAGCACATCCTGGCTTTTTATTCTTCTTATATCATAGCAAGTTGTTCATGCTAACAATTTTTTATTTATTAAAGAACAACACAGTGTACTCATCAACGTCTATTTTCTCTCTTTTGAAGTTAATAAGTTGAAAAAAAATTCAGTTTGTCACATTTTTGAGAAAACACAAGCCCCCAGCCCCAGTAACCTGCGCAACTATCAGAGCTGTGCTGTGATAGAAAATTAATCAACACCTTCTTACCAGTCAAAATTAGAGATTCAACAGCACTGTGGTATAAATTCATTTATCTGTGGCCATTTTCAAGTCATCTCTTGGCTTCAAAAGGTAATATCAGTCAACAATCAACATGTTTTACTGACTATTGTGTTATTTGTTCATACACTGTAGGCAAAAACACCATAAACTTCAAATAGGCCTTGGAAGCACATTAAAATCATAACAAGATATACAGTTGAAGAGTATACAACAGTAAGCTCTTGTAACGAATTAGTAATGGACCTGAAAAGTTTTATGAAAAGTGTGCATGTTCGGTAACTTCATATATTTATTTTGTATATTTCTATAAGAAAATCACGCCCAGCGTTTAGATTTTTGAGTCCAAAGACATTTAAAATTCCTCCGTTGGAACAATTCTGTTATTCTTAAAGCTTTTTTCATATTCACAATGTCTCTCCTGTTTCAGCTGCAAAGCTCCATAACAATTATGCCCTTTGCCAGTGTGCTGTTGTTCTAAATTAGCCTGATGCTCTACATGTTCGGATTCTTGCATTGAAATTAAGTATGCTGTGGTTTGAGGATTTTATGAGAACTTGTGCAAACTTGGATTTCCACTTGACCTCCACCAGACGCCACTTAGCACCTCTTTGCCAACCAGTTTTTTGATTGATGCTAATAATTCCAAGCTCTTATAAAATAAATGCCATTTGAATGAATCACCAGTTGGTTCAGAGAGAAATATAAACATTACTCATATTGCGTAAATACGGTTAAATCGGTTTTTTTTGTTGTTTTTTTTTAAGGTTATTACTTGACATGATGAAGTGTTTAAACCTACACAGAACATTGGTGAATTGTTACCATAATCTGGGATTTCTACTATTGCTGTCCCCTATTTCTCAGTTTATTTCCAGTCCATTGCTAAATATAGGGTTTGGAATCATGCCATTTTACTGCTGCTTTGTTGCTATCCATTTGCTCACAGTACTCTGAATCCCAGACCAGGCAGCTGATGCCAGACAGTCCTGTCTGATGTCAGAGAGATTTGTTTAGACAGTCAGTGCCTAGCCAACTGACTATTTCCATCCCTCAAACACAGCCTTCATATCAGAAAATTTCTGCATTAACTGATCGATGCTAAATGCTTGGATGTTGGATGTGGGTTTTGTACTTTCAAACAACTCAGGATGACAAATTGGCTTTGCCATGGTGAAATGGCTTCTCTGAACTTACCTCTTCATGTTCAGACACTGCTGCAAACATAACTACATTCTTGCTGCTCTGTAGAACAAAGAGGTATTACAGAATAAAATTAAATGTGTTGGTCAACATGCTTAGTAAGGCTAGTAATGAGTAATGGATAATGCTATAAGTTAGACAGAAGACTTTATTCAGGATCGTTTTCAAATTGTTAGAATGATTAAGGCAAGCCATGCTCAAAGTTATCATTGTGAAGTGTTTTTGTGCTTTTCCTGATAATAGGAAGCAATTGTTTTAAACGTTTAAGGAGACAAACTTTTGCTGTTCACATTTTTGTCATTGAGCAAAAACAGACACAATTAATGCCTGATTTCTCTTCTGAATTGTCATAGTTTTATAAACTAGGTCAAGTGTGTTTAGCAGTCTGTGTTCCCAGCCCTCCTCTCTTATGTTAACATTTGCGGTACAAAGGGACCTACAGGACTGCTGTTTCCAATAGCCACCTAAATGCAAACAATAATCAATTCAGCATTGCAGGGATGGGTGGTGAACAGTTTACCCACTTACCAAAACCTAGTGGTTGGCACACCCACAAAGCCCACATACTGAATGTCCCAGCAGAAACTTGGCTTCTGTCACTCAGCTCTTCCTGCATCCAATTTTACGGAAAATATTCGTGGAATCTATTCTTCTCCTTAAAACGTCTTCTAGTTTTCATCGAATTTAACTTTTATTGCCCTATGTTTACTTGATCTGTTGACTAAATGACAACAGTGGAAAGAACACGTTTATTTTCCTCTCTAAGAAAGATGCAATGCTAATGACTGAATGTGGAGAGAATTCTATGAGAAAATGTCAGAGCCAAAACAACTGCTGGGAGTAGTAATACAGTATGCTGAGCCAAAAATAAGAAGAGCTTTTTCTTGTTAAGAAGGAATACTCATTTACTAGGATGCTGTATATCTAACCTAGTCTAAAAATACGTTCACATACAAAATGATCCGAATGGTTCAAAATTTGGTGCGCAAACAAGTTCCTTGTTCCTATTCCTGGAACCTGTTATCTTTTGGCAGAAAAGGAGTAAAGTATAACTTGATGCGAGTTGGGATGTCTTCTCTGCCTATTCCTTCTTGTTACTGTTTTTTATGCCTCCAACACTAGGTTCATCAGTCCAAGCTTACTTTTGCTGAGATATCTTAAGAAAGGGTGGTAAGATGTTTGTAGGATTTAGGTAGAATTATCATTGTAACTAGCAGGTGATATGAAGTGATTAAATTTTGCCATTGATTCTAATAGAGTCCATGTCACGGCAAGCTCATATGAAATAGTTATTCTTTAATAGCTTCTGTCCTGTCTGAAGCCTATTTTAATGGTATTTTAAGAAGGACTAGAGTTCAAATATTGTGCTAATGAGAATCACAGATGGATGCATAGACAACTTGAAAATAGGTGGTGAAAATAGGTTGTGGAAGCAGAAAAATAAAGTAAACCCTTCTATTACAAGGTATATTAAATATTTTGTATGGTAGTGTATTCATTCATTCATTCAATAATTATATAAGGTGCTGCTAATAAGTTGTATGCTAAGAGTTTTGATTCCTATAAGAAATTGGCTATTATATGAGGTATAAAAGATAAAGAAGATCAGATGGTAGTGAGTTCAAATCCCAGGACTACCAAGCTGCCATTGTTCGGTCCTTGAGCAAGGTTCCATAACCAATTGTATTCTGCCACAGTTTTAAGCTGTTTTTGATTGATGCAACAGTCAAACGAATGGCTGTAAAGCTATATCTTCTTGACTCGTGAACTGTTCTCTATCAGGTGAATTCCCAGAACTGTCACCAGGTGGCTGAACACTAATTGTCTGGCATGTATAACGTCCTTAGTGGCATGGCTACGTTTTGATTTCTTTGTGAGGTAAAGTAGAACCAGGCCTCACTGGTTTCATTGGAAGTCTCATGACTCTGAGCAAACTGTCAGCTCCATCAAGATCACACACTGCCGTGGTTTTCCCATGTGTCTTTAGTGTTGATAGCCCAACTCTCTGTTGTGGTATCACTGTGACCAGTCTGCTGGTGTGTGGAGAATTTGAAAACAGTGGGAAACATTAATGTGTCAGTAAAGACATAAATTTCATTTAGCTTGCAAGAAAGGTGGGTTATTTGACAAGAAAATATTTTTGTGTTACTATATTGTATTTCTCAATAGTGGCACTGGAGTATATAACTAAATTGCTTATCCTGAATAAAACGGGCCAAACACACCTCATACTTGGACTTGTACTGAACTTTTGAATATGTTATTCAGAGCTGTCATTCGAGATTAAAGAGATTAGAAGTTCAGGAAGGTCAGAAGTTGTCACACCAACATTCTCTGAATGTCTTCTGTGCAAGAGAGTAGCCAGACCTTTTACAATGGGGTGGCCAAGTTAGACCCAATGACATTATTGGGGTGGAAATCTAGGGCGAAGCAAAATACTTATCCATAGCCATAGAAAATGACAATGCAACTAGCTGTATTTGTTAGTTACCTGGCAAGCTACATATACAGTCATAACAAATATAACATAAGGCTATAGCTAATAAAGTATGCTAGCATTACAAATTCAACATCATTATCTAATGGTAGCTAATAACAAACTGAAGAAATTCAGTGCTATTGTCAGGATGCAAATGCATGTAGTTTTTAGTGAAAATTGCAAAGGAAACAAACAAAACAGTGAAAACAAGAACCATTAACATGAACTATGAATGCGAGGCTATATACATACTATAGGCAATAGCATGGCAAAAGCACACACACAAACACAAATACAAACTGTTGAGAACAAGCAAACTAAATCTTGACACTGAGACATGCAGAAGCCAGAACTTGAATATTACACTAATTAGGTGAAACAGGAAACATGTGTAAGTGATCAGTGACTATGTGGCAAGATCATGTGACATGCAGAGGCTGATGGGTAGTGTAGTTCTGCACCATTTGGTGCTACCATAACAGTTATGCCTCAAGATATTAACTATAGTTAAAATAAAAAGTTTGATCAGAATTTGCTCACCTGTTTGTTTGTTGTGCTCAGTGGGCTCAGGGACTAGTTAGTTTCTGTCTTAACTAGCTAAACTTGTTTGTTCCTGCACTTGTTAACAGTCCGTGCCATTGGACAATGATGAAATTAATTTGCTAGGCATGAGGATTGTACAGGGATGTCTCATACATATTGTCCTTCTTAAACTTGACCAGATATAGTCTGCGAAGAAAACCGCAAACTTACAATCCAAAGAGAATGCTTTCATCAATTGTGTCCACATCTGTTGAAGCTTTTGGGCTTTGTCTCATTTAAATTTAATGACATAATGAACAACAATTTGAAACAATATACTTGTAAAGCACACTTACACGCTTTAGAAAGCTCTTATGTAATTAGATTTGTCTGTTTGGATTACAAAGAACATGTAATAGATGTTTCATGGCTCTTATCATGCCACAAGGGATTGATGATGTCTAGACTATAGTGATTCCCTTTAATAATGACCTGCAGCTTCTGGTATAATTTAAAGCAGTTACAATGTGTTATATAAGCCCCTCTTCTTTAGTTACATCCTATCTGTCTATAAGTCAACAAGGAAACAACCCATCGTTTTTTTTTTAAAGCAAATTACTGGATATCGTCTTTTTGTAAGTTCATTTTTAACATCTCACTCAACCATCATCCTCATATCATGACCACACACGTACTGTATATGCATTCATAGACAGATCTAATTATGTGAATGGTATTATGTGAGGCTTTGAAAGAGGCTTTTCAGCTCTCCAGCAGGTTTCGTCCGTTTAATCCTGGCTACAGGGTTTGCAAATTTGTTCACCCAAAGCGTAAGTGCAGTGAGCCTTGAACTAATGATGATGACATCAAACAAAGAAAATGAGGCCTCTTTGTCCAAATATAGCGAAGGGCAGCAGTGACTTCATTCAGTGAGGAAATGAACTGAGATTGCAAGGCGAGACATCTGGACTGAAGCATGCACGTGTGCCAGCATGAGAGTCAGCCAGGTGTCTCTCACGAAGACGGGTGGGAGAAAGGTCATTATAACACACTCAGCCACACTGTTTTTCAATATTGCCTTTCTGTAGGCACATTCGCTTCCTGAGTAATGGGTTAGTCGCTGTTTGTTAAGTCCTTTATTGTGTTATATTACTATGTTTTTACATTGTTGAAGTTTAACGGGGCCGACGCTTTTGAACATACAGTATATGGATGTTTTGATACTTGCCTCAGGTTATAATTTTTATGACAAAAAATGTGCACTGGTCTCAGAAAAACCACTGGATGTCTCTGTATTGGAATTCTGGCATACAGCTAAAAATAGAATCAGAAATCAGCTTTTCCAGTTTTTTTCCTGCTTGTAACATACTTTGACACCTCAACTTAAAGCAACCATAAATTTAAGTCACCAAAACGACATAGAAATGTGTTATTTACTTAATCCTGCCTCACCTTTTGGTAAGGTAAGGAGCAAGTGGTGGTAAAAACAGTCAACCTGTTTAAAATTTAAGTGTGATTTCCTTAGTGAATGTCAGACTTTGCTCAAGTTGGTGGACAGTTACATTCTGTAGTGAAAGATTGTAGTCAGATTTGTACTTTGTTTTGTACTAGTCTGATTGAAATGTACAAATTTAACTATGTGAAGGAATTTTTCAACATTTTTATTTAAGCTTGTCACCAGACAGATAATAATAGAGTACCTTACTACTGTGTCTAATGTCTCAGAAATGCAGGAAGCTGTAAGTCTCAGGCAAATTGGCCAAATAGAAACCACAGTTTCTTGCCTACACACTGTATGCAGAGGTTCTGGGTAAAGGCTTCAATGATGTTCACTCCATTACTTCATGACACATCAGGGTTCTTAGGGTCCGCATATCAGCTGTATGTGGCAATTCTTGCAAAATATTCGCTTATGCATCCCGTCCCTGTTATGTAAGAATGACTCCGGTGTCCCTGCCAATTTTAGTCCATTCTTTCACTGACTGAGTGCAAAATTCATAGTGTATGTTTCACCTGCTTCGACTGAGGTCCGGTGATTTTGATAAATGGTCAAAGTAGCACAGAGTTCCATCATGCTTGGCTTGTCCAAATCATACACAGATTTGGCTCTATATGCTTTGGTACATTGAGTTTCAGTGTTGTGTTCTGCTTTGACATGATACACAAAATCTGTCCAACAACCTGAACATCCAGGTGATTAGATCTAATAGTAGGTGATTACGTCTTGTCCACTTGTCTGAGGCCCTATTACTTTCACTATTATTTTACCCTGTAGTTTACTTTGTGCACTTACTCGCAATGAAACCCCCTGGAAATTATTACGAGAAATTTGTTTCAGTTGATGAGCAGGACTGTTTGCAACTAATTTTTGAAAATCGTGCAGCTATTAAATATAAAATTTTGATTGCAGTAATTAGCTAATTGCAGAACACAAACACAATAACATGAGAGCATCCTGTTTTTGTAAATTAGTGAAAATTATGTTAAAATGATACCATCAGCCTGGTAGGTTCTGTTACCTAAATATATGACGTAATACAGATGAGGTGCATTTTTCCATGTTCTCGTTCTCTCGCATGCTGTGCTAGTAGTTAATAGTTGCATTATCCGCTCTCATTTACTTTCATTTGTTCTCATTTACTTGTGGTATTTTTTTCTTTTGCACTAAAGAGTGTGGAAAATGGCATGTTTAGCCCTAACCAACCTGAGGATTTTCATTTTGATTATATACAGGCATCAGACCTAAGTGAATTCAAAGCTGATTCACTCGTGTGTGTTGTTGTTTTTTTTTCAGAACCCAGGTTAGACGTGGCTCTCCTGAGTTCACGCTGCAGCAGACTGGTGCAGGACAGTCTCATGTCTCCAGGACGGTCAAGCGTTATCCTTCAGCTAACGCACCCATAACCTCAAATGCTCTACCCAGTGCAAACGGACACAACCATGGACTCACACACACTCAGCATGTTGCCTACTCTAATGGCCAGCCACATGCCTCCAGCAACACAGTGACTCCAACAGGTTCAAACACACATACACATACATCACGTGTCAACCTATTGTCATCAAATAAGTGAAATAAGTATATAGACAATTTTGTTTTTGCTATTTAATATGCTTATAGTGCATATATGCATATAAAACTTACACTCATATTATAAATAGTGAATATTTACACACATTACTTGAAAAGAGTAACAGCTGCTGCTTTCAGGTCATCCTGCAACTCTCCACATGCATCTCCATTCCTGCGTTCCTCATGCAAAACTCGTCTGCTGAATAAAGACGTACAGAGAAGCATTTCTAAATCAGTTTTGACAAATCAGGACTCTTTTGTAACAATATACTCTAGTCAGATGAAACAAAATTAGAACTCTTTGCCAATAATTCCACTTGTCTGTTTGGAGAAAGAAGCGTTGCATGTGCGATCCCAAGAACACAGAAGGTGGGAGCATTACAATATAGGGCTGTTTCTCTACTGGGGCATTACACCTCATCAGAGAGAATGAATGGAACTATGTACCAGGACATATCTTTGTTAATGTTTATGAATACACACTTTCCTCATATTAGAAGTACAAAGACAAAAGACATTATATGTCTGATTTGAAGTGGATATATTTACTGGAAGTATATTAAATAACGAAAAAAAAAAGGGTCCAAATACTGATTTCCCCTGACTATAGGTGTTATGTCTACTTCACATTATATTATATCATGTCAGTTGTCATGAAGGGCATATGCAGGTGTAGATTTCACGCACACACACATGCACACGCGCACACACACATATGGAGGCTTTCTCCGTGGAGCCAATTTGTGTTTGGATACACTGGAAACTCTTGTTAATCGAGACTGTTAATATGTCCATAGGGAAATTTGTGCCCAAACAAGCACATAAACACATAAACCAAGACACGAAAACACACATTTATCACTGTCATTTTAACACAGTTGCAAACAAACACACGTCATGCATACACACTCACATTCCCTTCATTTAAATCAGGTGTTACACTAGGGGGAAAATTTCATCTCCTTGATTTGGTGACACAAGCACCGACAAGGTGTGTTTGATGTATTACTCCTAGTGCCTTAGGGCCCGTTTTTTTCTCTTTTTTTCCCCAAACTCAGCACACGTGCGCTACACATACCCCACGAACACTTTGAACCATAACTCTGTACTTCAGCTTCAAAGACTTTCCTTTGTCGTCTGCATCATGGCTAGGAAAGATTTAAAGCAGCATGTTCAATTAAAAGAAATAAAATCCTAATCAAATTAGTTCAAGAAAAAAAAGAATAAAGGATGACGTGCATATGGACAGCATCTAACAACACCCTCAAATTACACTACAATGGCAATGTTTAACAAGTTCAGTCCTCACAAACATTCCAAGAGATCCCTGTTTTCAGACGTCTGTTTTTCCATCATTTACAAGGCAACGGGAGTTGAACAGGTTCCCACCATTACACAAGACTTCCCTTCCAACTATAAACAGATACACATACACACACACACACACACACACACACACACACACGTGCGCACATCTTATCCTCGTGATGCTCTCTCTCTCTCACTCTGTCGTGCTCTGGAGAGCTTTTTCAGTGACACATCCTTCCAGCTATCCAGTCTCTGGTGTACACACACACATTCACACCCACACACACAGACACACATACGCACTTGCACTGTTATAAACCTCCTGTTCTACCAGTGTCCAGGCAGGGAGAGTGTGCCATTTGAAGATGCAGCACTTCTTGTATGTGTCTGTTCTGTACTTTCAGCTCTTGCTTTCTCATTGCCATTCTACTCCGTTACCCTTTTTAGGAGCAAACCTTACATCTAATGTGGACCGAATCAAGATCGTCTTTACGCCTATGGTGTGTAGGAGGATCTGCCATGGGGGGCAGTGCTACAATAGCTGCGAGCGTGGAGATAAGACCACTGTGTACAGCGAGAGCCAGGGCCCGCCGTCCAAGACCCACGGCTTCAGACTCTGTAAGTCTCTCATCGTCTCACAGTTCATGCATTTCTCTTTTTTCCTCAAAATCTAAATTGGTTCTGAATTTCTCACAAGAGCATGTTTTGTGTTTGACAAAAAAGTCTTCCTTTTCTTTGAGATGCACTGAAATGAAACATTTTTGTAGAGATTCCTTTCAGCATGCTATTAAAGAGTGAAAGAAAGGGAGAAAATCGGCTCTGTGATTGCGCACTGAGACCTAAGAGGTTTTCCGAGATGGGGAAGCCACTCTCCTGTCCCACGCTCCCTCCTTTCTGCCCCCTGCTTGTCTGTGGTTTACACCTCGCTTTGAACCTCACCTTAACCATTTCATATGCTCAGCAGAAGAAAAAGAAAGACAGGGGGCGGGAAAGAGAAGGAGAAAGGGAGCAAGATTTAACAGGGATTACATTAAAGCCACTTTTATCCACCTGCTTTAGCCCCGAGCCAGCGCGGAGGGCCTGAGGAGAGGCAACAATGCTGAGCTGCCTCTCCTAACAGCTCAGTCCGCTTTATAGGGAAATCTCCCACTCTCCCACTGGATCTGCGTGTGGTTAATGAAGCACATTTCATACACCAGAGCTCAGTTAACACCAGTGGACCGTTTAATGCCTGGCCAAGTCCTTTATATCGCTGGTGAGAACATACTTGTAGTATAGAGCAGTGAATCAATGGGGCTTGTAGCTGTTTCTTCCCTCCTTTCAATACCCTGACACTGGACTGATGTAAAGAAGATGCAGATCATTTTTATAAATTTATTCGTAACTGTATATCTTGAACTATATCTAGAATCGCAGTATATTGTTGCTTGCTGGTGATTTCAATAAATGTTGAAATATGAAAATATGTGTGCATATTTGTTGGAAATTGAGTCTTTTAGCAGACAAACCGCTACTCAGATCTTGTTCTAATCATTGTTTAATTGCAGTTTACTGCTGAACCACAGGTTTATAATACGGTTGTTCAATTTAAAACTTATTTCTCAAAAACTACAGTGAAACTTATCCGCTCTAAGAAAAAGAGGTACTAAACACTGCCTTTCCTTGTTGTTGGGGTGGTACCCTTATATTTCTTGAGTATTTCTTACATGGAAACGAGGATAAAAAGATTCATAATTAGACTGTAGTTACTTTTTTGGGGTTTTCTAAAGGTATACTACATGCACCTTTATAGGTAAATGATACATACCGAAGGTACAGAAGGTGTACTATTCAGGGTACCACTCAGGTGACAAGGAAAGGGACAGTTAAGTACCCTTTTTTTTCTGAGAGTTTAGTGTAGGTTTATAGTTAAGGGTCTGCACCCATGTCCTGGGAGTTTTAACCCTTTCTGATGAGTAAACACGTCTTGAAGGCTTTCTTGTAGAACCTTTAAGGTGTTCCTCTAAGGGACTTATGTCTCATCTACTCATAGCCTGTGTCCAGATTATTTGGGAAATGTGATTCATTTGCTTAAATTACTATTTCATAAAGAAGGTATCTTTCAGATTTTTGCTAATCTAAAAGGAAAGATCCACCATGAATCACTTAGAATTAACATCTGTTCTACAGAGGCATCCAAGATTTATTTTGCAATGAAATCCAGAGTTGAATTCCTTAGTTTAAATTTATTTCACTGACAGGTTGGATTATTTTCACTTTGGTTAATGGTTTCCTATATTACCCACAATGCCATTCGACTGCCCGCTGATAGTGGTACCAGTGGAACTTAGCTACATGGAGAAAATGAGGTAGCAGCACTTTAATCCTTTAGCCTCTCCTCTTTTCTGGCCTTCGTATCTGTACACTCTGCTCAAATATATAAGGTTCCAAAGCAAAGAGTCTCTGCCATAACTGCATCATTACACTGTGTTTTGGAAATGTGGCTGCACAGTTTGCCATCTCTATTTCTATATTGCATTTCTCATGAAATTAAACATGGCATGAAAATGGTAAGTGAGAAAAGAAGCTTTTGCTCTTTTGTTTTTATGAGCTAACAGCAAAACTTGACTATTATCATTTATGTAACTGTGCTAGCAATGTCCATAATGTCCCAGCTAACTTCACACAGGAATAGCGAAAATACAGATCCAACCACCAAATTAGCACCAGAATCTCTAGTTACGTCACAGATAACAGATAACACAGATGACTCAATATAAATACATTTAATGTGTTTCAGGGTGAAGGGCCCCTCTAAAAGTAGCCATTTGGAACTTGTCGGGGTGCTTTAAACACTTTCATTGCTTGGAAAAATTGAATGTTGGAAAACACATTCCTTGCACCTGCCAACATCTGAGAGATGATCTGAGTTATATTTTTATCCTTGTTCTAATACTGTTGCAATTTCAGATACAGAGTTTGATGTTGCTGGAGTAATACATGTTCCATTAGGAATGTGAGGTGGCTTCGTAACGTGAACACATTCAGACACTAAACCCTGCATATGTGAGGAGTCAGTCTATCACATGTATTGATGTTTAATATTTAGACTGACAAGACTTTTGATGCTTTTCTTCAGTGAACACTGGAAGCTGTATAATGTCACACCTACATGCACATATGAAAAAAGACACAAATAAATGTGTTTGGGGAATATGGAACAACATGGTCAGCAATAAATATGGATTGGACTAATGAATGCAAACTGTACAGAAAGACTTGGCAATGACACACAGAACCATCAGATATAAATAGACTATGAGCTAACAGCAAAGAGGTGAACACAATAGATAACAGACCAGTTACAGCGCAGGCGTGAAGACAGGACCATAATCCAAACAAAGGCACATGTCAAAACAAACCAAAGCACATGGTCAATGAATGACACCTGTGTGTTGAGAGGGACAATTCGTAACACTGGTCTCTTTCAGGGTTGCCATACCCCCACAGATTGCCATATATCCACAGGACATCCTCAGAGACAATTCACTGAATGGCTCGATAAGATGGAGATTTTTGAGAGACAGTATTGGCCATATACCAGACACCAATTGAGGGAAATATCTTTTTGAAGTTCATTTCTGCAGTACAGTTCCAGGGACTTGTAGAATCTATGCCAAAGATGTTTTGAAGGCTCATGGTGGAGTATCACCTTACGCAGACACTAAGACACTATGTTATTTTTCCTTTAATTTATCTCCTGAGAAAAAGAGGAAGAGATGGGACAGGTTGTTTCAATTTTTTTTGTCTTTTATCTCTTTTTGTTTTGCCACACTGCAACTATTATCTCAAACATACATTCAAACGGTATTGCTCAAAAGAGGAGAACATATGCCTTCTTGATGTCAAAGCAGTTTTCACTGTTTTGTGACTACAAAGGCCCTACCGTTTATTGCTGAAGCTTCCTAGGTATTTTTCATAGTGTCTCTTTGAAGTCTGACTGCAAGTGGGTTCAGTTTGGGGGGCTCAGATGCCCCGGTCACAGGTATATAGGGCATAGGCACCGCTGACAGAAGATAAGGAGAATTAAAGATGCTCTGTGAAACCACAGCTGTTCAGCTGTATCATTCCATTCTTGCTCCCCATGACTTCAAAACTGAGTCTGGTTTGTGATGGTTCTAGCATGTAGCTTGAAATATTTTGGTGTTCATGCACTACTTGTGGTCACTTTTCATTCTCTGTAATTTGCTTAGTTAACTAAATTAATAGCAGGTACAATATCAATGTCTTTGACCTACTGAACACACAAAACATGTGGTTATTGGTCTGTGAGTTCAGTCATTTTTAGCAGACTCTGTTTGGTCATTGGAATAGAGGAAATTATTAGTGGTCCTTAGGAAAGCATCATTAGCTAAAGGAAGCAGAGGTCAAGCCAGTACCTTCTTCTAACAAATATAAGGACCATCTTAATGTGTTTTCTCTGAGGGTAATTTTTAGAGTTCATAAATCCCCTCTCAAAAGAGAGTTCAACACCAAGCACTCAAGAACGATTCAGAACCTTTGCTGCCCAAAGAAAAGCTCATTATATTCCCATTTGCAAGTATTTATTTTGAGATAAATCACATCAAATTAAAAGTCTCCTCAGATGAAGTCAATTTTGTGGGTTGAGATTTCCCAAATTGGAAAGGGGGTTTGTTGTCATTTTCCTTACACTCTCTTGGTTTATCTTGTAGTTTTCTGTCAGATTCCATGCCTGAATGGAGGACGGTGTATCGGGCAAAACGAATGCTGGTGCCCATCCAACTCCACGGGAAAGTTCTGTCACCTTCCGTCTCCGACTCCCAGCAAACCCTCACCCGGCCGACAAACCAACAGCAACAGAGTGCAGAACAGCTCATCTCACACAGTCTACACCCTGCCCCTGTCCAACCAGCAAGGTAAAGGCAAATCGCAATCATGGCCCTACTGTACCTGTGCTTTTCACATACTGACTCATGTTACTACATTTCGTAAGAAAATTAAGGAGGATGGAATGCCGCATCTGCTAGCATCTTGCTGATCATTCTTTTCAACAAATTTGTAAGTTTACTCAGTTTGTGTTCCCATGCGTGACATGTAATTTGTTATTGCTTGACTTTTGATTTATAGAAATCAGAAATTGTTCAAATGGTCAAATATTAACGGTTATATCTGGATCTTGTTTTATGCACATGTTTCAAGTGGCCCATATTGTTCACAGAGTGTTCGTTTTTCAGCAAACTCATTATTAATATGAAAACCAGAAGATGTTTCACCAATGCCAACCAATCTTCTCCTGGCATATCTCAGTCTTGCTTGCTCTCTTTTCTTTTCTTTATCCAGCATTAAATAGATGCAGAAGCTCTCATTTGGCCTTCAGTCCTCTGCATTCCGTTCTCATTTGCTTGTTGACTCGTGTTTTAAAAAGTCTAATTCAGTGGCAGGGATCACATCTGGCCCCTGTTACATCACTGTACAAGCATCTCAGGCTTTGTGTAGCAAGTGAAACAGAACCATTAAATAGCTTCTTCTGTATTGTGTAATACAAGAAGTTGATTGTACATTTAAGCAAGTGATTTCTGACAGGCATTGGCATGTCAGATTTCTCTCAGGCACCAGAGGGTCAAGGGAGGCATATTATCTACTGCTTAATGGTCCAAGCAGTCATTGATGTTTTTACTTGATTCAGTATTTCTCAAATATAATGATGGTGAACAGCAATGTGAATGAATAACTGTGTGTGGAATTATCATTTCATCATTGTGTTACATTGCTTTTCATTAATGGATGAGTCACGTTATGGTCATAGCCTTCCTATATAGTCATGATGTCATGAATGTTTCTCTGTTTTTGTAGCCTCCTTTTCACCCTCATTGGTGAATGTGCATGTCCAGCACCCACCAGAAGCTGAGGTTCAGATCCACCAGGTTGCAAGGGTCAAACCGGGCCAAATAACTGAAACAGGACACTCAGTACAACAACGCTCTCAGCCTGGTAATAATCACATCAATGGCAATGAGAATGGCAATGGGCAGAACAGCGGGCACAGCACTGGTCAGAACCACGGGCAGAACCACCACAGGCCACATATTAGGCTAAATGGACATGTGGGAAGGTGTTTCCAGGAAACCATTGATGGAAAGGTATGTCAAGTAAACAAATGAAGACTGGATTGACTGCAAGTACACAAAGCACAGATGTATTTGAGTTGTGGTACTCATGACTTGTCATGGTCTCGTAATAATTACCATTTACTGTGTCAGCATGAATGAATGTTAGTGTGTCAGTATTTTGATACAACACAGTCTTTATAATTGCATAAGTTAACAATTTCCTTCAAGGTTCTCAGTTGGCTTGAGTTACTTGGCCTCAGCTGAGTTCTCATTGACCCCTACTGTATTTTCCCCCCGTCTCTGAGTTCACCTCCTCTTGCCTCAGTTCTAATTTGGACTCAGGATAGATGGTCCTGATTACAACACTCAGATATGTCTCTGTATTTGCATCACATAAGAGCCACAGGTGTTTGGATGAACACGCAGACTCTGTTTATTAAGGCATTTCCGAAACTCATGGTCATAATCCAAAGCAGACATCAGTGCATAGGAGGTCAGCTTAGACTTTTCTATAATCCAAATTAAGAAACCATGGTAAGCAAAGTCAATATATGATAAATTCAACACATGACAAACACAAAAAGGAGTAATATACACAGAACTGGAAAACATCAGAGCATACAATGGAAGCAATGATATAGGTGCTGCAATTAGACACAGGGGAAAATAAAGATGAGGGGCCAAGGCAAGGCCAAAGCAGGACAAATGCAGACAGGACAACACTTATTTGCCCACTGACTTACTTATTTACTTACTGTCTAACAAAAAAACCCCAAACAAACAAAGAATGAAGGATATAAATTAATGTATGTGGCTTGAAAGTCCATGTTGATTAATTTGAATTTGAGATATTAGTATGTTTAAGTATTCATTGCGAGAAGTATACTAGACACCAGGTGAACTATTTGTTGACTTTTATTTGCTAACAACGATTGTTAAACCTATCATGGAGCAAATTAAAATCTTCAGGTCCGTTTGTATTTGGTCCACATTCAATTTATTTATTTGTTCATTCATCTTCGTTAACTGCTTTATCCTGATTAGGGTCATGTGGATAGACAGCAATGGACACTAGGTGGGAATGCACCCTGAGTGGAATGTCAGTCCAACACGTGGCACCATGCACACACACACACACACACACACACACACACACACACACACACGCTCTCTCAAACGCCTTTACACTTAGGTGGCAATCTAGAGTAGCCTATCCACCTACTGACATGTTTTTGAGAGTTGGGAGGAAACTGGAAAACCCAGAGGAAACCCAAGGGAAGAATATGAGAAATTGCACGGACAGTAACCTGAGGTCAGCTTGGAACCGGAGACCTTGGAGCTGTGAGGCGGCAACAATACCCGCGGTGCCACCGCAATTTATTGAATTATTTTAAATTGTATCTGGAGAATAGATTGCAGTCCTCATTTACTGAAATTCATATTAACTTGATTTATTCCACAGCGTTTTGGCTGTTTTTCTTGAGATGCTGTATATAAATAAAGCTGACCTGACTTGACTCACAAACCTAGCCAGTGAAAAACATTGAGAACAATTTTTTTTCCAGATTTCAAATGACTTCATATGTTCTATAGTGTACAATATTTTCTCATAAGGGTGATTCCTCTAATAATCAAAAGTGGCATCAAATGCTGAAATCTCTATCTTCTAATGTTTTTATTGCTCTAAATCACAACTAAGGTCTTAGTGAAAGTTCATTCAATTTATTTTCTAAAACAGAAACAGTAGCTAGTATATGTAGCTGTCAGACAGGAAGGAAGCTCTGCTTGTGATTTACTCTGCAGTTGGAATTTATGCCCCCTGTGAAGTTTAGCCCTCTCAGATTACCTTCACATTAGCAGAGGTGTAATGATTTGGGGCCAAAAGGGCAGGCACTGTTCGGCAGAGGATACGACTCTATACGTACATCCATCTGGAATATGGTAAAGAGACAAGCTGTAACTAGCATAATCCTTCAATGCAATATTATACAGCTCATTACATCACATAAGGTTATATATTTTTAATTTACTATGGCCTTAGTTTCCAAACCAAGCATTTTTGTGTGCCTGGCTTACACTTTATTAGATAAATGGAGCTTGAGAAATATGAAGAATAAGCTTAGAAAAGATTTGGCTGAAGAATAGCACATTCTGTATTTGTCTCTTAATTGTCTCTGTCTGGCCTATTAGTAGTCGTGACAGGAACAGAACATACTGAATGCAAAATGACTCAGCATTTTTTCCATTCAGGATAACATGCTTGTATTCAGATAAAGGCATGTGTATTGGGGATAGAGAGATGATGCCGATGCCCTAGTAATATATCTGACATAACAATGACTTGGCTTCCAAAGTCCCATAAATCTAAAAGGAATTCAGATCCTAATCTCACAGTTAGCTCAGATCCATGAGCAATGTGCCAGGGGAGGAGAGAGTGGAAAAAAGAGGCTGCTTTTGTCCTCCCTAACCAGACTCAGCTGCTCCTCATCTTTTTTGGTTTAAATGTGAAGAAGCACACTCTGCCTGTAACCCTTTTTAAGCACAGCGCACATTATGCATGTGGGTATCAGAAGGAAGGATGGATGCTAAGAGAGAAGTTTTGTGATGTTATTGCCTGGGTTTTATGGAACTCCTCTGATGCTTGAACAGGCCTGGGTTTCATAATATACTTCAACTGCCTGTTCCGAAACCTTTTGTAACATTCATCCCCTTGAAAAGACCCTTGTGTTTGTTCAGAAACATGAGTCGCTGGAATTTGTCCTATTGTGTGTTTGTGTGCTTATGTTGCAGTGTGGGAAGCCTCTGCCAGGCCTTACCAAGCAGGAAGACTGCTGCGGCAGTGTGGGAGCTTCATGGGGTCTGCACAAATGCACCGAGTGTCCCAGCAAACCGGGTGAGACTCTCATACACTAGGGGCTAACACAAACTGGGTTTCCATTACAGTTTTGGGCAGAATAGAAGCGATATTTAAAAAAAATTTAACAAAACGCGTTTGTGAATGGTCTGTGTTTCCATTGAGTGATGTTGTGCGATTAAAGCTGGGTTTCTCCTTTTAGCATTTTTATTTGCTCTTCATGTCACGTCATGTGAGTTAAATGTGAAAAATGTGTTTCCATTTCAATTTTGGAAAATTTTGCTTTGTCCACCTCATGCGAGCATATAAACTTTTTGCAATAGTTAAGACTTTTTTTCATGTCTTTCCGTTACTCATTCTTCAGTTCGCAATTTCAAAAACTAGCAGGTTAATGGAAACCCGGCTACATACTGTGTGTCTGGGAAAACCTACAGATTTCGCTGTGACTGAATTCTAGCCTACAGCCATGAGATGAACATTTAGGTTTTGGCGAAAATGATAAAAACTTTTTTGATTAATTGTTTTGACACATCGACTTGACCCATCAAATTTCTCTACAACAAATTTCACTAAAATGACATGGAAATGTTATTTACTTTTTAATCTTGGCTAGGCTTTCTTCCTGCAAAGATCATGTTGGTAAGGAACCAGTTTAAATAAACATGCTGGTAAAAACAGTCAGTCTGCTAAACATGTTGGCTAAAGCTGATTTAACACTGTCTGATTTCAGCTGCCTGTTAAGATTATTACTTGTCACAATATAAGATATATTTCCAATACTATCTTGGCCAAATTCTATAGCAGAGTGTGTGATGATGTGTTCTACATGTCAGATTATATGATGAAGATTCTTTAAGGCTAGACCTAAGTTTAAAGAAATTTACTTTTTATGTTCCGTATACATGTAATATATTAAAATTTTCTCTGTGACTTCTGGCAGTAACCAGAAATTAAAATGATAGACCTGAATTAAAATGATTAAAATGATACACCGTTTCTTCTGGTTAAGACACAGCCAAAAAAAAGAAACAAATTTCACTTCAGGGTGAGGGTTAGTTGCCTAGAGTCTGTTGCTTTCAGAAGTCTATATAGTAAAAAATTTTCAACTTCCACCTTATGAAGGATGCTTACAAGGTACTACTAGAATCCTCTTCTTCTGAGTTCACACTACAGAAGGTACTCTGTGCATATAGCACATTTATTGCCCCTTTCCCTTTCACAAGAGTTTGTGTTTTAGAAACTCAACAAGGCAACAAATCTAACCAGGCATTTCTTAGGATGAAGGCAGCTTGGCAAAAACCCACTGTGAGATTGCTGAGCTTTGTTCAAGACAAGCAAGTGCCAACTCTTTCTCCAATCTGTGGTCCGTTTGAAAAGCCACAGTTTACACTCAGCCTGGTTTAGTTTGTGTATACAGAATGGAAGTTGACTGCTGGCAGAGGTGCAGTGCTTCATGCTGTGTGGTACTAAATGAACAAAATGTGAGGCATACTGTTCTATGCCTTAGTGGTTATACTTTTCGGTATTTGTTATACCTATTTATCTATACTGACTTATAAATGTCATCACGATGAAAGGAATGAATGATCATTTTGAACATTTTTTCTGACCTCTGTTGGGTCTCTTAGTTTTATTTGAATTCAGAAAAAAAGGCAAAACAAATTATATGTAATGGTTAGGATATGGGTGGGTTTAAGCACAGGCACAACACATCTAGCTGAAATGATAGACTGGTTAGTGGAAATACCTAATAAGAGATGTGTAATACAGGACACTGCACTAATGGCTGTATTGCAGAACTTTGTAAATTACATTATAGAAAAAATAGGGAATATAGGGAAACAATATGTACAATATTGTGTGATAATTGCTCTTAATGGCCCATAATTAATAGTATATAATTAATATGTTTTTAATTAGGTATCTGCTCAAAATATATTGGTCATTGCCAGTTCTGACCTATTAGCACGTTTTCCATTATTGCACAGGGTGAGAGCTCAAATATGCTTCAGCGCTTTTTGAACTGCTGCTCATGTTACATCACAGTGCAGCTGAACAAGCTTGGAGGAAAATGCTAACTGCTCCCATCCACATACATGAGCAGACAGATGCCAACTATTAGCTATAGCTAATGTCATTCTAATCAACAAAAGTGAGAGTAAATGTCATCCTCGAATTATGCTTAATTGCTACTTGTCAGGAATGGCTTTGGCGCTGAAGATCTCCTAATGAAAAAGTGAACATTTATCTCTCATTATAATGAGCCACTGAGACATCATTTTCAGAACCTTTAATCAAATAATTTTGTCATCTTTGAAAAAACTTAAGCAAATGTTATACCTGCCCCTCTGTTGTATTACATTGCATACACAATAGGGTTTATAAATATCACTTTCAGGTTTAGTAAATCACATTGCTGGTGCTAAAATAATGTAATAAGGCAAAGGCAGACCTTTAGAAAATTGAGGTCTTTGCAAGTGCTTGTGTGTGTGTGTGTGTGTGTGTGTGTGTGTGTGTGTGTGTCACATCACATTATCCACTCTGCATATCCCTCATTTTTTCCCTTCAGGAAGAGGGAACATGCGCTTGTACTTGTATGTGCTGACTACCAGACATAAGATCGTCATATTTGTTTCCTTATTAAGCATAGTCACTAATCCAATGCAGACATCAGCTCACTTGTGCCGAGCCTTTAGATCATTGACAGATATTTATTCTCTTTTTTTTCTGCCTGCCAGAAGTTCTAGATCTCTTAACTTTCCAGATGTGTCTCTGCTCCCTGCTCTTTGATGTTTGGCTTTGCAGAAGTGTCCATCCATTCTCTCATTTTCAGTTTGTTTGGGAAGAATTCTTAACATCTGGTTTGGGATTGCTGGGAATGACATCACCGACTATTATGTTGTTGAATGTGTGCAGTGATAAGGGGCAATAAATGTGTGATAAGCATTCACAAAATCTATGGACTTATGAAATATACATTGCATTGCTTCTCAATAATAATAAGCTGTAGGACCAGGGGTTAAATTCCCGGGTGAGCTTTGGTTTAACTAAATGGCAAGCAGAGCTGAGATCCAGAACTACATTGTAATGAAAGTGCACATCATAGTATGGCATAATGCTGAAATAAAGAATGATGACACAATGCAGATGCTATATCCGACTAACTTAGATAGATAGGACAGAAACGGAGGAACGGTGTCTCGTTTCACTATGTACTGTATCATCTGTATATGGCTGAAATGACAATAAAAGTCACTTGATTTGACTTGGAAAAAAAACAAATATATCAAAAACTTATATTTGATTCACATAATTAATTCAGCAGTGCTGTTCTCACATTGCTGGTAATCATAAAAGGAATGTGTATCTTGTTATATGTAAATCCCAGTTTAACATCTAAATAAGATATATTATTAATTTGGTTAACATTGTTAATAGAAAGCCTTGGGTTAATTGAGGTGGTTTAGGTCTTGTGATTTCCTTGTAACAAAAATACTCCCTACCACAACAGTGCCTAGCCAACATATTTTTGCATGTAGCTTATTTTATCTTTATTTTTTTCTGTGAGCAGAAGAGGCATTGTGGAGCGTGACGAAAAGGTTATGAGGTACATGGTTTGTGGAGCAAGTCTAATGAAAGTGATGACAGTCAAAAGAATTTGCAGTTCCCATCTTGCAAGGGAGGCTGCGTCCTTGACGGAAGTAATGCATTACCATCTCAGATGTTGCGAATTCCGGGCTGTAATGAAGACCAGGCAGAAATATCAGGAGAGAGATAAAGAGAGGGAGAAGGTAAGAGAGAGAGTGAGAGAGAGCAAGACAAAGAGATCACATTCATGTCTTGGACCTGAGCCTTTGCTTTTTCTTGGATTCGAGCACCAGCAACAGACCGAAGGACTTATCAATGCTCTTTATCATCTCAGGTTCTGATGAGACTAAATGTACGCTCCTGTTTTGAATCTTAACATTCTTATCAAGGGATCACATTCTGGATTTTGTTTAAAGGTTAGCTGTTTCTAAGAGTTTTGAAATAAGGACTTTGAGCTTGAGAAAGGCAAGAATTTTTTTGTAGTAGTAAAGATGGAGTCTTGGAGACAGACATAAAAATAGAGATGGATAGAGAGAAAGAAATAACATTCATATCCATGGTGATTGCATCATTGTGCATTACTGTGATTTCAACGGACTTCAGGGCGCCATTGAGGGGATTGCTTGGCATGCCAGCAGGTTAAATCTAATTGAATTGCTGGTGGGTTGTTTGTGTGTGCCAATGTCTTAGCCAATGTGACACAGTTTTACAGTTCAGGTCACTGATGCTACAGTAGACTTGATTCAGTCTCCCGTGTCTACACGGCTGTGAAAGGAGACTGAGGTCAATAAAAACTGGAAGCTTACAGGTTGACAGATAAACTGTGAAAGACAAGGATTTCAATAGAGGAGACAAAACTGTTGTCAGCCGTTTGAACACTTCAAAAAGAGTGCCAGTTTTCCAAAATTAATTGATATAAGACACTAAAAAAGACTTCAGTAGAAACTGTGAGCCAACAACTACTAGCCTGGACGTTTGGTAAATTTGTTTTAAATTCTTTCAACTCTAAGGACATCTGTGTTTTACTTTGGAGTAAAACTTGTTTTCTTTGCTTTTGGTCATTACCAGTATATTTCCCTCTGGACAGTGCTTCAGTAACAAATCATTGACTCCATATTTTGCAGTTGTTTTTATTACCCTGTGATTTGTACTGTAAATAAGTACCCATGCTGGGTAAGGTTACAAATGGAATATGACAGGAGATATAAATAATTTAGACCAATAGTGTAGACCAGTGGTCACATTCAGATCTCACTTAGTTGTCTTGATCCATGAGGGTATTGATGGTTCTAGGTTTGGATTAGGAATCATGCCATGCTGAATTCCACTGTCTGCTTGAAAAGTACCATTAGAATTTCAAATTGGCAGTGCTGTCAGTCTCTTGTTATTTTATAGGGACATCCCTATACATCAGTATGTGTGAATGAAGGCCCATTTTCCTATCTGCATGTGACACTGTGCTTTATGGGTCATCACTTTTTTTGTTAGTCAGCATAGCCAGAGATGAAGACCATCCCAAGTTCTCAAATAAATAACAGTTTCCACAGGAGCCCATAAGCTATAACCAGTATGGGGCAGGAAATGCCAGTCTGAATTCTGGTATCATTCTCCCAATCTAAATTCTTTCCTCTTCTATTTCTTAAGCTAAAATACTTTGTGGGTTGTAATTTATTTCTACATCCATTATCTATACTGCTTATCGGTGAGGGTCAGTGGGAAGCTGGAGCTAATTCAAGCTGACTCTGGGAGAAAGGGTTGGTCACCTTGGGCAGGTCGCCAATCTATCATAGGGCTAAAACAGAAAGGAGCAACCATTCACACCTATGGGTAATTTAGACTGCCAGTTAACCTAACCTTTATGTCTTTGGACTGTGGGAGGAAACCACCCATGAAGGCACAGGGAGAAACTCTGCATAGAAAGGCCTCCAGTCGGCCGGCATTTTATCAATTTATAACAAGATTAGCGCAGTTTATCCTTAATGACTGGTATTATATAGGCATGATTTGGAGGTAGTATTCATAGCTAAATGGTTGGAGTTTAATGGTCATGATTTACAATTAAACCAACCTCTTTTCTTAGAATAAGAATACGGTGTCTGGGCTGGTATATACTGCTTCTAAATGTACCTGAGCTTTACTCTCTGCCATAATGCTTCAAATCTAAAGACTAAATCTTTATTCTGGTTAGGGTTAGGGTGGACCCAGAGCCTATCCCAGAAACACTGGGTGTGAGGCACGAATACACCCTGGATGTCAGTTTTCTGTCGGGGAATCTTGCACATCTTTTCACTCACTGATTTGCAGCAATTTTGTTGCCAATCCAACTACCAGCATGTTTTTTGAGGGTGTGAAGAACCCTGATCTCAGATATAATATTGCATATTATATATTGATGTGATTGTAGTACCAGTCAGTGAATACTTATATCATTAAGTCATCTCAAACCCCGTGATTCAGTCGCACTGAGTACAATGTGGGTGAGTGCAAGTTGAAAGCGTTCGAATTTGCGTAACTCTGCTTTGCTCTGAACCATTCACCCCTCATTGGAAAAGAGGCTGTAGCAATCAGCTTAATGTACTATTAATCAAGGACAAAGTCGCACGCTGAGGCATGATCCAACACGACACACTTGTTAATGGCCAAGATCAAAATCTGGAGCTTGGCCTCTGAATCAATATGTAAAAAAAAATAATTGTGCAGCTGATGCTGTCTTGGCATGTTCTTAAACATCCTCAACTTAATACAGTAAAACCCAGAGATTAGAATGACTGACAGAAGTGAAGAGATATATTTTGCCATATGTCACTTTCATTTGGCTGTATTATTAGATTAGGAAATTAGACCTATTAAAGGGATTTTTTTTTTTTTGTGGCTCATCATGATTTGCAGATAAGTCTATTTTTCATTTGCAAGGGACTGTGACAGCATAGTAAAGACATAATAAATCACATGTAACGTTTAAATGTGTTTCTAATGAGATCATAATTGTTGCATGTGCCTTGTTACTTTTTAGCTTTTGTCTTAAAAATAGTCTCATTGAACCTGCAGGTTTTTCAGATCTTGGACTAATTGAAATAAATGAAGGTTCATGAGGAGCTTAACTTTTGAATGCAGCTAAGGAGAGTCACACAGAAAATGAAAAACTAGAAAAAACAGCTATTTTACTTGTTTTTGCATTATTCACAATGGATTCATTAATGATGGACTCAGCGATGCTTTAATGTTGAATTCGCTGCAAACAGACACTAGAGCATGAGAAAACATCATCAGCCCAATGGGTTGAAATGCCATTTGTTTTAACACAGAGCTGAAGCACTATAATATTAAAAAGCAAGCACACCAGACGATTTCAACATCATATTAATGGCCCAAAGACTTTCTTTTGATTCATTAGTAAGCAAACTTAAAAAGAGTATTTAATTTCCTAAAGTGCATTCACTTAATCTAAGTTGTTTATAGCTACAGCTTTAGTTTTGTGGAAAAAGCAAATGTTTCCTTTGAAAAAGTGACTTCTTCTAATCAGGCTTAGTCAGTGGAAAAACAGGGTGACTGCATGGGCTGTGAGATTAAATGGCGACAGCTTTGTCATTTGCCTGAGCACGAAATGAAAACAACTGATTAAAGAGCTTTGAGTTTCTTCTATTTTTGGAAATACAGTACAGTGCAAAGTTTCTAAACATAAAAATGCACTATAATGAGTGGTAAAGAGTAAAGAAATGAAGTGAAATATATAATTTGGTCTCACCAGTCTTTGGCTTTAAGCATAAGGCACTTGCCTGGCCAGTGGTGGGTTGTTGGCCTAAAGAGCAGAAGGTTGTGAGTTCAAATCCCTGTAGTACTAGGCTATCTCTGCTGAGCCCCTGAGCAAGGCCTTTAACCTTATCTAAGTCGCTCTATATAAGGGCATCAGCCAGATGATATAAATATAATGTAAATGCCAGACATCCTTGATGATGCTTTTATCAGAAAATTGGTCTATTACATAAGGAATAAAATACAATGGGGTGTGCTGTCATTGAAAAATAATCAATGACAGGGTGGTATGATTTTGTGCAGCCAAGAACAAAACAGTCTTGAAGTTGATTATTTTCCAATAACAGCATGTTCTGAAGTGTTTTCTTCCTTGTATACCACAGGAATTGCAATAATTACTGTAGATTTTTAATTAAAGAACAAACATCCAAGAAACAAGTTAGTACCTGTTATCATTTACTTTATAGCAGGTAAAAGCAGTTCCCTCATTCCTTTATACTCTTTACTCTCAATACTCTTTTTTTTCTCAGTTTCTTGAAGTAAAAAAAATAAATAAATAAAATGCAGCTTGTCATGTCATTGAGAAAACACAAAGCCTTCCACCTTAAAGACTTCCCTGTGTCTAAAACCTTAAAGGAACTGCTTTACCTTAAACTGACCCTGGAGACTCCTTATAAAAATTCTAAATAAATGTCTTCTCATACAATACGTTTACATGAACACTAATATTCCACTGTTATTCTGAATATTAGAATATTCTGAATTTGAACATGTAAACAGCATATTGCATTTGGATATTCTAAATTTGGCCCTTTTCCGAAAGTAGCATTTTCCGAATAAAACGTGGAATATGCTGATTTTATTTGACTTTTAGAAGCATTCTCTGGACATGTATACAGCTCATTCGGGATATTCATCTCACTTGGGGTTTTTACAGCTTATTAGGAATACAGTCATTTTTGGAATAAAACCAGAATATTTTGTGCATGTAAACATAGTGATAGAAAACTTCACCATATCAACAATTAAACACATTTTTAAAAGATTTAAAAGTGGAGTGTCCAGTCCCTGGGTAATTTGTTGTTATAGAATTTTTAGAGCAAATACAATATATATATAAACCCTGCAGCCAATACTACTATCAGATCTGCTATTATAGACAAATAAGCAACACATATGCCCAGAATTGGGCATTCATCAGCACTGTAGTATTATTAATATTAACATGGAAATCTTCACTCTTCATTTTATTAATCACCCTCCTCTTCATCCATGTTCAAGCACTCTCAGCTCAGCCTGCATGTCCACAGATATAGAGCACTTAAGGAACATTGTTGTCTGTCCTCCTACTCACATTCTATTCCCTTCTGATGCTTTTTGTTTGGCTGTTTGGCTCGGAATAAAGAACGCTAGGTCCTGCATGGAAGCTCTCATTGCACCTGTGACGTTATTCCTGAAGCAATGTTGCACTCCCGACTCTACAGGGTGGTCCTTCTGGTGATGGCTCTAAATCATCAATCATTGCTTTCCATCAATGAATGCTGATATGCTTGAGCCAGTTTGACTCCCTTTCTTGGCTTCTTGCACTAAAAGAGTCATTCATTTATCTCCTAAAATCTTGCCTGCTTCCTATGTGCTACTTCCTGCTATGATAGCGCCACTTCACTATACAAAACAAAAGAGGAATATGCTAAAATGTCTTTTGCGGTAAATAGTACTGCTGCAATTAAGATGATTTGCAATAAACAGTGTGTAAATATACAACAACTACCAACCAGGCAAGGTGGAGCTTCCTCCAAGACATGTGAAGTACCCTCCACATCATTTTGAACTGCTTCTCATGCTGCGTCCCCGGCCAGTATGACACACAAGACAGACAGACATCCACAATATTCAGAAAGTTTTTTTCCTAACTAAATAGGAATACTACAGCTATGCCCCTGAAAAAACTCAGCAGTGTCAGCAAAGTCTCTGTATTCTACCTCCGTTTCTCAAGTTCAGCTACATCACTTGAGTTCATGATTGGACTCAACTAGAGATGTGCGCAGAAGTGTTTTTTGTTGTTGTTGTCTTTTTTTTTTTCTTTTTTTTTTTCTTTTTTTTTCATTTTTTGTTGTACCTGCCCGAGATATTTTCATAATTCAATTTACAATGATGTTAACCAGGCTAAAAAAGAAGAAATGCTGTAATTGCATTGCATGTTAAAGAATGAGGACCTGGTTTGTCCCAGGAGCTTCATATCTGACCATTGGCTAACACCTGCGTGAAATTAAAAACCTTTCACTCACGCCACTTTTGTTGTCCTGCAGAATCTTTTTCCTGATGCTAACATTACTGTCAAGGTTTCTTTAAAGGAAAAAAACATGAACATAGCATATATTCATTTAGAACACATTATCTGTTCATTCTGAATAATGGATTCATATTTGGTTACCTGTGTCACTCTGGATACTCCTTACGTAGCTCATTAAATCTGGGATCCGTCTGGAAACCATCTTGAACTGAGGGTTCATGTTTCATGTTGTCAAAGAGCAAGATTTAGTACACAACTGCGTATAGACACACTGATGTCTGTAACTATAATCACTTTTAAAATGTCGTGGAGTAAAGAGGGGTCTGGCAACAAGCTTGATCCATACACAAGTAGTGATCATTTGTTTCCACTTAAAAGACATAAAACTGAAACACTTCTGAGTTTCCTGATCATGTTTTCAGATCCTCAACTCCGTTGTCTCCTCGTTAAAGACAACCTTCTCATTCCCTAGCTCCTCTTTCTACCATTTATCTCCTAGTGAGTCCATCTCACTTTCTTTGTTTTTGAAACCATTTTTGAACTGCTTTGGCCCAATCCAGCACTTATGGGGGATCAGAGACTCCTCTGACACTGAAACTCCCCAATACTGTGGAGCAGGATGAGATTACTGTTGAAACAGGGGTTTAGCAGCTATTATTCACATAATCGGCTATGATTCCCGACCGCTATGCTACCTGATACACTCTGCCCTATATCTGAACTGGAATTTGAGTAGCAAAGTAAAGAGAACTTTTCAGTTCAGCTAAGGGTCCCATTAAACTAAACGATGACTTTTAGTTTTATGATTAAATACATTAATCGATAATAAATCACTTTGCAAAACTTTAGCATCAGTATGAGACCGTTTTTAAACTTGTGGTCTATTTGAACTCAGTTCAGTCTACTGTGATTAACTTCAGTTGAATCTTATTGTAAGACATTCCTAACAATTTTTCATTTGAGCTGTTGTTTTAGACTCACCTTGACCATTACTGCTTCCTCTGCAATGTCCTTCAGTTTATGCACAGAAGGTCAGCATACTCCCAGAAGGACAGATCGTTGGCAGCATAGCTTGAGTTGGAGTGAACAGTTGTCACTTGGGAGGAAAATGAAACAAATAGAGAAGCTTCCTCTATTATCACTAGCTGGAAGAGGGATTGGGTTCCTCCTCTTACCCACTGCTGATGACATACAAACGTGGGGTGGTGGTCTTTATCATATGACTGGTTTTATACTCTAGTGTTTGTACTGTAGTCTCTAGTGTGCAGTCCTGTAATGGGTCATGTGAATGTGTTGCTTGTTTTTACACGCAAAACACCACATTAACCCAACTTTTTCTTCACTCACTTTTTTATGCTGGAAATAATATGCACGTTATGATTATAACTACAGTACAGTATTTCTGTCAATTATCATCATAACCAATGGGCCAAAGGTCTCAACCACTGGGAAAAGGTCTTGACTTGGTTTCAAGCCCTGATTTTTTTCCAACTTGTAAAATTCAAAATAGCAATCAAAATATGCCAGCTGTCTCGCGACGTGAAACACCAAGATGCTAATTTCTTTCGTTTTTGAATAATTTTTGGTGTGTTTGATCGACTCCACACCACTGGGGTTTACGCTTAGGTTTACATTAACATTTACATTTGGTTTTAAAATGTGTTTAAAATTCAAGTCACAAGTGGACAGCCGAGACACATCGCTGTTTACACCTGTGTCTATCATGCGTCTCCAAGGTGTCCAGCTGACCACATTTATACAATTTTCTTTGCTGCCTACGTCACTTCCGCTGGAAGGTCAAAGGTCACCGTGCACAGTTATATTAAAATGTTAAACCTGCAACATTCCTTCATTATTTTCTTGCACTCCAACCATGTACATCGGTGCTCCTCCACATTTTTTTGTAGCATGTCGCTATATTACCAAAACAACCGCGTCCAGCATTAATGACGTATTTTCCTGTCACTTCCGTGTTGTGGACGCATCAGGAAGCATTAGCATGTACACTACAGAAGGTATGTGCTCAAATGTGTCCCAGACCACCTCGGCAAGTAGTTTGCGTGAATGCGTCTTTTATTTACACTTTTATTTAGTGCTGTCCAGCTGTGATCAGATCGCATAAGACGCATTTTAGTACCAAGTGTAAACACTGTTTTAAGTTTTCAATATCTGGAATCAGTATTTTTTCGATTGACTCTCAGCACCCTCAATGCAAACTGAAACAGGATGGCGACCTCATGAATTAAATAAAAAATAAAAAATATATATTGTGCCTGTTAAGAAAAATAAGCAATAGTGTTTATCTACACTACTGGTTTACATTATAATTATAGTATAAAATTACTTACAGTTAATAGTTAACTACTATACAAGCTGATTCAAATTGCTTTGCTACTTGTGACAATACTAGAAGATATTATAATTCACATAAATCCATTATTAGCCCAGAAGATAATTATAAATAAAATAAGCTAAAGCCAAAAGATACAGAGCATAAACAATACTTGGCTTCATGAGTTTTTTTTCTTAAAAAAGAAAATTAATTTTAATTTAATTAATTAATTTTTTAAATTTTGTTTTTGGTGATTAATTGTTGCAGCATTGGTGTTCTTGTTATTTTAATGTAAGCCTTCTTTAACTGAAGGAATAGGTAAACATCTTATACTGCTGCATTAATTATGTAACTGTAATCTAGCCAGCATTTTATCCAGCTCTTATATGGTGCCTTTCAATTTTAATAAAGTAGTGTGAGAATACAGATTTACGTGACTTTATAATTAGCTTTAAATGTTTTTATTCTCTGAACAGCAATTTCATATTGTGTTGCAACCTACTTGCTGTCTTTTCAATTATTGTGATATGTAATGAGCTATTTCCTCCTTGAAGCCAGCACATTTGAAATGCTTGAAAATGCAGGACTAATGGTCAAGTTCCTATCACAATTAACTGCTTCTGTTTAAATGATGGTTGTTAGGTTCAACTATTTGAGCCTTATTGCTATTACCAGGGAAGTTCTATAGCATGTTGCCCTTTTTATGTTATGGGCACTTATGTTACATTCTGAATATACATTTCAGACAGATGTCTTCAATATAACTAGAATATATTTCGTACAGTAAATTTTCCCCTGTGTGGATTCTAGCTCTTTTTTTAACCTGGGGTTTGACACAAGGTATGATGTATCTGGTTGTACTTTGCTGCACAGCGGTGTAAAACTATAAATGGATATAATGGGATCAGTTACGTATCTCTTACATCTCATTTGGGCAACCGATAGACCTCCTCATTTTTCTGCCAAGATGTGAACATCTGTAATTTTTAGTGTCTTATATTTTCTCTGCTTCTTTTCTTTACAGCTTATGCAGTGATTTCAAATGGCCTAGTGGAATGTCCTAAAGGCTATAAAAGAATGAATTCAACTCATTGTCAAGGTAAGTAATGCAAGATTGTTCAGTAGCGTCTGACCTGCACTTTTTTCTGACGTATGTGTATGACTTTGCAATTTCATGCGTCCATGTGGACCTTTAAGAAGCCTAATGAAGGCCTCATGTTTTCAAGAATTGACTGGAAAGAAGTTTTTATTCCAGGTTTTGGGGTTTCACTGCATCCTTGTACATTCATAAATATCCCATCAGGCTTTTATAAAAGAATTGTGAGTTGTGAGAAAAAATACCAGTGGGAACAAAATGACTGGTTCAGAGAGGTTGAGCTGAGGTTAGCGCACACCATCATTCATCTATTGCAAGATAAAATAAATGTGATCTCCAGCAAAACTAGTACACACACAAATGCCCAGTAGACTTCTCATGTAGGCTATTCATCTTACCAAGAGTTTACATTGAAATGAACAGGAAAGCAAATGTTCATAATGCTGATTTCTCTTTGACTCCATACAGGAGAGCTTTCATTTGGCATAATGAGGAATTAATATATGTTTTGAATTGATTATTGTAGTAATCAGTTCTTTTTATTTATGAGTGCTTTACCATAATTAGTATAGGGTGATGTTGATGTAAACCTTATTGGGAATGAGTGGGTGATGCTAATGTGCTTTTATCGATCAAGCATATAAATAAGTTTATATGTAAAAGTTTTAATATCTGGATTTAGTTGTTTAATGTTAACCCTAGGAAACCCATTGGCATAGTTTGTGAACATGTTAATGAATAACAAAACAAGAAATGTTTTCTTGAATACGAAATGCCCTTCATATTTATTGGCACCCTATATCATTTTGACAGCCTATCATATGAGGTCATAGTGGAGTTTTAACAAAGCTCTTTACTATAGAATTTAAAACATTTTTATGAATAATAATTCATGAATAACAGACTTTTACTGTACAGTATAATAAGGATGGAGACAGTAGTAAACGAGTCTTGACCTTATATTTACATTATTAGGTTTGTGCATCTGGGTTGCACGTTTCAATTCAGACCACAGGGTAAAATCCAGAAACTGAGTTGACCTTTGCAAAGCTCTTCAGTTTGTTCTCCTTAAACCATTTTTGTGTTGATAAGGATGTGTGTCTGGGCCTTAATCTTCTGGCAGAGGCTACTATATTTCAAGCTAAAATATTCCGGTACTTAACAGAATTCATAATACCATCAATCTTCACAAGAAGCCCAGCACCACTAGCCAATAGATTTAATATAAATATTTCTTTGGGGACGAATAGTTTTGCCACAAATGCCTTTAAAATAAAAGTTCTTGCTCACTCATTCACTTTCAGTAATTTCATATCCTAGTCAGGGTCACGTTGTATCCAGAACCTATCCTGGGATCAGTGGCCATGAGGAAGAAATGCACCTTGGATGTGATGCCAGTCCATCACATGGCATAGAAAATGCTATTACTTGAAATTAATTCTTATATGAACAATAGTTTTGTTAGAGCAAAAATAAGTTTATTTTTATTGAGGATGCCAATAATTCTGGGGATTTTGGTCAATC
>JAQMYM010000005.1:7015690-7034019 GCA_030014255.1 Parauchenoglanis ngamensis | reverse complement strand
TCTAATACTGTTTCCATTTCCATTTAAACTTGCATAAAGTGTGGTGGAGACAGACACATTCCATCTGAACTGGTGTCAAAAATTGGAATCATTTATCCTGCTTTGATTCAGTTCCCTTCTCTCTGATCACTTCAAGATGTTCCTCCTTCCAGTTTTTGCATTTTCAGGATGCTCCAAAACTAAGCTGACAGTTATTCACAACGTTTTCTGGCTGGCTTCAAAGTCTCGTTCCTGTGCATCTCCCTTTTCCAAAAAAAAGGATAATTTCGCCCCGTCAGATGGCCTGCCAGAGCACAGAGAGCTGTTAGTTGTGGCTTTCTGTCATTGTCAGGTTGATGACTTTTCAGCCAAGCTGAGTGCATGCGTGCCAAACATACACACACACACAAAGATATTCTCTTACCACATTGCATTCGAATGTCACATCAATCTTGGACATGTGTCATATCCTGCAGTTCATATTATGACCATGATTCACTGTAGCTGCTGCCTGTTCCACTCATACAGGGTCATTGATACACAGTGATGCAGATTAGAGTCACTTAAAAAGCTTTCCAGTTCTACAGACCCCTCAAAACCATTTCTTCATCCCCCCATCAAGGGCAGCTGGATTTCCCATCAGTCCCTCTATCTCCTTTCTGCCTCATGGAAAATGGCAGAGAGTTATCACTGCTGAGAAGAGCCGCTTCCAGCTCTGCTGAACAGTTGTTATGTCTCCAGAGAATATGGCATGTGAGCTATTTAACACCATGCCTTTCTTCACAGAAGCAGACCACATCATTAAAGAGTTGCGAAATAATAACACACCAGTCCTCTGGATGTGAGCCTGATGTTGTTTCATTCTCAGTAAAACACCAATGTTCTGGATGTGAAACTGATGTTTTATTCCTTCTAACACTCATAACTGTTAAACTCTGTTTTTAGTGCAGGTGATATTGGACTGCTTTTCATCCTTCCCTATTGTACAAAGCAAAAAGTTCTCTGTCTCACTTTACAGAAAGTCAACGATACAAACAGTGACCATTTGAAAATAATAGATAATGTAATAAAATGGAATAAGATTATCAAATAAAAGATTAAAACTAATGTATATGTAGGGAATATGTAGGGAATACAATATGACAGGATGGGCTGTTACATCAAAATAATCAATTATGGGATGAAGTGAAGCTACTCGTACCACCCTGAAGTTGATTATTTCCCTATAACAGCGTGTCCCGGAGGTATTATTCCCCTTATAGCACAGCAATTTGCCCACGGTGACTGTTATTTGGTAAAGAATGATACATCACAAGTTTTAATTATGTATAATTACATTTAATGTTGAGGAGCATCTGCAAAACATGTTATCACTTATGTCATATCAGCTATAAACAGTCATTCCCTCACCAGCCTTTCTTTTCTTACTTGTAGGTAATCAGAAAAAATGTATCCTGTCATGTTACAGAGAAATCACAAAACTCTCCATCCTGAACACTCTCCTGTGGCAGAAGATGTGACTGTTAACAGTGTTAATTTTGACAAAAATGTGAAATTTAGTTTTAGTCTTAGTCACTTACTAAAAATTGTAGCTACATTTTAGCCACAATTTAGTCGTTTTGTTTTGTTTTGTTTTAGTGAAGATGTAGTCAGTGGATCTAAGGTTTGATATTAGTCTAATTTTCGTCAATGTTTTAGATATCATTTTCTCAGACAGTTTTGGATTTTGCTGAAGGATATTTCTCCTGGCTTTAATATTCCCTTGAGGAGCCATTTTAAGAGACTGAATGGTGTTCAGTATAGGTTTGCTTTTTCTTTTAATTTAATTTAGGAAATTGTTAAACATTAATATAAAGTTTTATATACATTGGCACTTACTTCACAACAATCACTTATAGAAACTATGATGTCTTAAAATGAATCCATTAATATAAACCTGTGATTTGGAATACAGCCAGATATACTTAATCAACAACATCAGCCCAGTAAGATAATTAAAGTTTACGTGATTAAATAGTATACATTATCAGGCTAAAGAATGTTTGTTCAATACAAATATAAATTTGTGATCAGGTGGAGACTGTAAGTCTATAGTCATCCACGTTTGCAAGAATAAAGAACAAATAAAGTTTCCATCCTTTACTTGAGTTTAATAGATTTGTATGATTTTATTGGAACTGAGTTAATGTCAGTTCAAGGCAACGTGTTTATATATGAGCAGCAGGTTGGGTTATGCTCACCTATTGCATGTTGTTCTCAAATAAACGTGAGTGTGTGCGTGCGAGAGAGAGCTCATACCACCTCATATGTATCATGTTCCTTACTCTACTCCAGCACTCTCTCATGTCTTTGATCAAAACTGTCTTGCCAGTGTGGAGCTTGGACACCTATCAAGGCATAATGATAACAAAGAAATCGTTCTCAAATACGCTTCTCAGAAACATTCTCATGTATCGTTCATCATTCAGATTTCCTAATCCAAATTGTCAATGCGATGGCGAGAAAAAAAATAAAACGTTGAGGGATGTGTTTGATTTTATTCTCCTGGTTGTTATAATATCAGGTCTCAGATATAAGAGGAAAATATTCCAATCCTGAGCTGTTTCATTCTTATGTTCTGTTCCTGTACTGTCAGATATCAATGAGTGTCTGATTCCTGGGGTGTGTAAACATGCTGAGTGTCTGAACACGAAGGGCAGCTACAGGTGCACGTGTAAGCCTGGATACATGCTGGACGCTGCGCGCAGTCAGTGTGTCTGTGAGTTACACCTCATACACATCCACAACTACACACTCTCAGTATTCAACACACTAAATAACAGTTTATGAGCAGGTCTGGAAAAGTATGAAATGATAAAAGCAGTCATTTCCAAGCAGTCGAGTTGGAAAAGTGAAAACACTTTAGAAAAATTATAGATATTCAGTTGTCAAAGTAAGACCCAGGACACTAAGTTTCTAAATCTTTTGTTTTTAGACAATTCCTTCTTTTACATCTCCTTTTATATATTTAGCAGATGCTTTTATCCAAAGCAACTCAGAATTAACAGAGGATACAAATCAAACAGTTTGGTTTTAAGGGTTTTTCTCAAAAGCCCAGCAGTGGTTACTTGGCAGGATTGAGATTTCAACTCAGAACCTTCAGTTCAGATCTTCCAAGAACAACCAGCGTGGGTCCTTTTTTCTGCACTACTGCAGCAGTTACCCATATCACATCACACTCATGTTTTCTCGTCATCATACACTTCGAGTCCTTTAAAAATTGGAGTGAAGGTTTCGAAAATAAGCTTTCAGTCAGACCTTGTGTACGGTGGCGATAGATTCTGAGAAATGTTGCATTTACTCATAGCCCTCCATTTATAGTTTTTTTTACTGGTCATTTTATACACGGTGCATAAAAAGCATTTGTAACAGATTTAAATCTAATCACTCAAACCACTTGAGGTGCAGGTTAGGTGATGCTCTATAAATGCTCATTTCTGAGCTTTTTAAAAATAGCAAGTTTAGCAATGGTGTAAAAAATAAAGCTACCAAAAGTGAAGAACAGCACTGGAAGTTTATAAAGCTGATTTGCATATTTAAATGAAATGCGTACAGATTATATGAGGATACAATCCAGATATAGGATGCATGAAATGACCATCTGTTAACAGGGTATTGTGCATGTATGCTATGTTTATGCCATGTTACATTCACATTTATTAACATGGATGCTTACAACTGAGGCAGAAATAATCCAAATCTATGGTAACGTGCTTGTGATGTTTACAGCTGATAAAGCAGTGTCTTTGGAGCAAGCCTCGTGCTACCGTTCCATTTCACCAGGTTCATGTAGCCATCCACTGGCCCAGAAACTCACCAAGCAAATCTGCTGTTGCAGCCGTGTGGGAAAGGCCTGGGGCTCGGCCTGTGAGAGGTGCCCCATACCTGACACAGGTATGTTAGTTTCATGACTTCCAAAACTTTTTTCCATGACAATATTTTTGTAGACTAAACAAACTCTTACTAAGTTTAGCACAGAAAGGGAATCTATTCACACTGTGAAACATCTGATGTTAAACATCCTAAATAAACATCTATTTTCCTGCTCCTGATTTTATCTTCAAAGTCAAAGGAAGATCTATGTTCGTCGTGTGTGTGCTAATGAAGTGATTTGTGGACTGCATCACAGATCTGTTACCATGGGAGTGCAGAAGAATGAACTATGGACAGTATAAATATAATGGAGCATCTGTGATATTGCACAGATTTATGCTCAGTCTGTTTTGTTCCTCCCTTCTTCATGTTCCATCTTTGCCATTGAAGCAGTGTGAATCAAAATAACATGGAGGAATGAAGATTCGGCTTATTTTTAGTTAGTTGCTCTGTTTTAAAAGCCTTATTAGAGGGGAGAGGGGAATTTTGACTTGATGAAAGGATGAAATCTACATTGTACCACTGTGTGTCTGGTACCGGCTGCTGTCTTTTATATGAAATTATATTCTCCTAATTCACTCTGTGTGCCTGTGTCTGACCTTCATGAGCCAAAAAAGATTTCTAACATTTCTCTTCACAGTTCATATAACATTTATTATGTGGCTGAGCATAATGCGTGATGCGTCTGGCTTAGGCTGCAGTCACGCAAGTATTCTTTGCCCTTTACTGCAATTGATGTTAGTTGTTCAGATGGACTAAGTGTTATAAGTCATACCAGCATCAAGTTACAGAACAAGGTCACGTCACTGTTAGTCTAGAGTAGGGGTCGTCAACTTGTGGACCGTAGCCCAGATGTGGGCCCAATAAAGTTTGTATGTTAGGGGATCCAAGTATTCGAAAAATACAGCAGCAGCATCATCAACGGATTAAAAAAAAATTGATGTAGTTCAGTGACTTTGTGCATCACAATGTGCATCAGCTTAGGTTCTGTAGCAGATTGTTTGTGGCAGCTTATCCAGTCACATGCACTTATGTAATTTTCCCTCTTTGGAAAAGGAAAGAGTTTTCACAGCCTTTCACAGATTTTTTTTATTTAATTTACCGTCCCTGGGCTGATTAGTGGAGTGCTGGAGAAACAGAATGTTTATAGATGATTAGACAGAGAAGTGTGCTTTGTTGCTTTGCTCCAAACAGATGTCATTTGTTCAGCATCCATGGTGTTAGTCAAAAGTGGTAAAAATGAAGCACCATTATGTAAACAACAATCACTTTTAATTGCCTTGTTAATAGCCATACATTAATCATTTCTGAATAAGCATTAAAAGTAACTTAAGGTTATCCAGTCATGTTAGTTGTTTAACAACCTTTGTACACAAAGAATGTTGTGTAGTTGGACCTTTACAAAGTTTAAATGAATACTAAATCTAAGGAAATGGAAAATCATAAATTACTATTATTTATTATTCCTGTTATTCATATAATCCTTTCTAATTATCCATTAATTTGTAATATTTATATGTTAAATAATTTGTTGATAGTTATTATCCAGGTTGTGTGCCGTATATAAGAATATTGCATAATACAAATACAAGCACATATCTTACATGTATAATTTATTTTCACAGATCACTTTAAGGAGATCTGTCCAGCAGGCCACGGCTACACTTACTCTCACTCAGACGTCCAGATCACACTCCGTGAGCTGGAGGAAGAGGAACTCACAGAAGTCGACTCTTTCCTTTCTCAGAACCCCACATACCCTGAGACTCCTCGGACCTTGCCAGAGACACCTTATCAGCAGCCACCATCACACGTTTACCCCGGCAGCCCATATCACGAGCCCTCAGTGCCATCTTACCCTCAGACACCGAGGACTGGTTACAAGCCTCTTCAACCTCCTCCAGTCTCCTTACCTGAGGGTGAGTATAAAGAATATGTGCAGTGGACAATAGCACATTCTTATATATGATGTACACATTTATTCATATTCTAGAAGTTGGTGTGTGGCTTACTTAAGAAGACAGAGAGAGAGAGAGAGATTTTGTGGCTGCAGTAAGCCTGCTTTCAGACTTAGCTTTTCAATATCACCATATCAGAAGTGAACATAAATCTGTGTTTGAATATGACTCATGCATCCAACATCATTTCCTTTGGCTTTTGGGAATAGTCTTACTCTAGGGAAGTTAAACATCTGTGGGATTTCTCAGAAACATCCTTCTCATTTACAGTTAATGAGATAATTCACTGGCATTACTCAGGCCACTATAAACATTTACAAATTGTGTCTTTATTAGTGAAGTCATTTTGTCTGTCCACTCCTGTATTTGCACGTTTTCAGCTCCTCCCTTCTGTGAAAAGCTGAAGGGATTGATGCAATCTAAATGCTAGATAAGCTCATTTTTATTGGAAATAAATATTGTAAAATGCCTTCCTGATGGAGAAATTTACCAACTGATCTCACTGTGCTAATAGTTCAATAAAGGCATTGCTATTGATTAATCTTCATCCTTCCTCACCTCCTGTTCCTCTGTTCTAGGTCCTGAAACCTTGAATAGGGTAAGAACGTATTTACAGAAACAACTGTACAATATATAAAAATGACTCTTAGTTATCATTATTAACAGAATTACTCTATTTTATCCCAACAGCCAGTTCATACACCTCCTTCATACCCAGGTATTATTTTCCTTCTTACAGTTACTTCATTGTGGAAAGGATTCTGGATAATTTAACTACACACGAACAGGAAACATTGCTTTAACCTAATGTCCACACTTTTTTTCTGTGTAACTCAGCAATCTTAGAGCCATGTAAAACAGAGATTAGTCAGCTCTTGGGGAGTTGGAGTCTGGCTTTATTTTTCTATAAATTGTTCTTATAAAACCAAGACAACCAGTAATTGGATCCTACTGCCAGTGTAAATATGAACAAACCGATCATGCATCATGCAAAGTTCTTTGGCCTTTGCAAAGATTTATTAATGTTTTTCTGTTGGTTTTAGTTGGTGGAAAGAAATTTTATTGTTATGTCAGAATTGCTTCCGTAGAAAAATTACATGAGCATCCACTTGAGATTAATATAGTGATGGCCTGTACATTGTAAATCATGTGTAATTTACTGTGTAATTGAATTCCGCAATTGTTTGTGTGTTGGTTTTTGGCTGTTTTTTACTAGTGGAGGTCACCTCTAACTCTCCTACCTATCTGATGCCAGACTCGGAGGGTCGTGACACAGCCCCGATTAACGTTGCCACTCAGGTCACAGGTCAGTGGCTGCAGACATTCCGTGGAATTCCTTCACCCTGTCAAACCATCGCACCTAACAGTCACTTGCATCTATCAATTCCATCTATTTCTTTGGAGTAATGGACTCTTTGGACATATCGAATATAAAGCAGTATGGTTTTAAATTAATATGAATATATTAATCAGAATGAACAGATGTATTGTTCTAAACAGACACAAATAGGAACAGGAGGCACACTATTCTTATTAATTTATTTAGTTATTTACTTTTTTAAAATGCATGCCAGAAAGGTTCATAGCGTACCTGGATGCATCTACTGGGGCTTGGACCCCATAGGATGCAACCAAAGTTTTACCAGCAGGAGGTTTTTACGTTCATGTGGGTGAAAGCGGTCAGTTATGTAGCATGCGGGACAAAGAATGACACTACTACTGGACTACTGTACACTCTAATCCACACAGTCGACTGAATCCTTTGTAGTGGACCTTTAAATTAGGCAACTAGTTAGTTTATATTTTAATATTTGGGAAATAGAACCTACTAAATCCTTTAGAAAATGTCACAGGCAGTAAAGACACAAATGACGTGAGCAGAATTTAAAAAGAAGTCCTGCTCCTATGTCTAGTTGAGACCAATTGTGAATTTGAGTGATGTAGCTGAGGTTGAGGAACTTTCAGGGCCAGAACTCACACATCATGACATGGTAGTGTTGGCATTTCTACCTATAGGGTATTTTTCCAGTGTTTCTGTCAGCACAGTTGCAGTGCTAATGAATGAATGATTCAGGCTTAGGACATGCTTTCTTCAGTTTTAAATTCAGTACAGAGACAAATATTTGGGACATTAAAACAGATAACGATACAAACACTAACATTGTGTTAGAATCCTATAGAGCAGAAAGAATTGTATTGTCCGAGTAAGTAATTTCACTTAAAAGGCACTTGATCAGCTGCTCCATGAACACAGACTACGTTGAAACCAAAAATATGCAGTAGATTAAATAAGGGTGGGAAAAAAGATAAATTAAATGAATATATAAAGACAACTATATGAATATAAATAAAGATGATTAAATACATATACTGTACAAATCATAGTGTGTACAACATGCATTATATTCAGATCAGCAGTATAAACAGATAAAACAGAGTTGTAAACATTGTGTAATCTCTAGATGTAACAATTTAGTATGTGTAGAATTACAGATACTGTATCATACAAACTAAACAGACTGCACTTAGCTGTGATGATACAGTTCAAGATGTCAGCAGTGTCTGTGTTGGTGTTACTGAAGTTTTATTGAGCAGGGTAATGAATTTCAAGCAAGGAAACTGTCTCTGTGTCTAACAGTTTTTGCTTTTATAGTCCAGTGTCTAGGGTTGAAGCAGTGACAGTATTGTCTGCTTTTTTCCTCTTCTGGCGTATATATGACATATATACATATATATATGTTGGTGATGGAGGCCAGATCACAGCCTATGATCTCTGCAGATCACATGACACATTTTTTTCACGATGTCTTTGTTACTTTTTTGTTAACAAGAAGTCAGACCAATTTCTACAGTTTCCAAATGTCAAAAGATTTGTTTATTCTATATTAAAAGGTAGTTCTTGACTTTCAAGAAGCCAGGCAAAAATAATCTGCAGCCAACTCCACCTCATTAGGATTACTTGCAGTATAGTGGGTTGGTTTGTGTTTGTTTCACAGGTCCAGTTTCCTAAGAACAAAGTAAGCTTTGTGTACGTTGTTCTCCCCGTTTAAGCTAGCCAAGCCCCATCTATTGAACACTACTCAGTGGGTGATGCGGCAAACAGTCAAACCAAATGTGCTGTTTGGAATCAGTATAACACAATTAGAGTAAAGAATAAACTCCAGATTGGACAATCAATATCAGATTGGATGCTGAATTGCTGAACTTTGAGAAAATGCTCTTCCAAGCCTGTGTTTAGAAAATGAGTGGGGAACAAAAAGGGAATTCAAAAGTCAAAACCCTTGAGTCATGCCTCATCACTGCAGACAGGTCCTGTCAGACTACTGGGAGAAGCCATCTGGCCTGGCACGAATCAAATGCTAAATAAGTCAAGGAACAGCCCTCACTTTTATAGAAGCAGATGGCCACCTTTTAAAGCACTACACCTCAGTAAAACACGATCCCATACCTAAGCTTCCACTGTAAAACCTGCTCTTGTGTCCATACTGAGCAACATTTTCCAGAACTGTATATATGTCTGAGTTAGAGACTGTTTATGTAAGGTGTTACATTGCTAACTACAACAGAAAGGCCGGTCTCTTTCAGTGTTGTTGTTGGGTTTTTTTTATTTTGGGCCTACAAATGATATGACTCATGCCCTGATTTACTGAGATCCAAAATAACTAGTGTATTCATTAAGTTGAACGCACAAAGTGTTGTGACATGGAATATTGTGAGCAATCTGCTTTTAGTGAGTTGCATGTAATATCCAGTGAAACATCTACATTTGACATTTTACAGATATTTCATCTCTTGTATTCAAACGTGTTGCCACGTCAGTTATTCATTATCCTGCTCAATCTCTTCCTGCAGACATTGACAAGTGTTCACTGACACCAACAATCTGTGGTCCAGGCCAATGTGTGTCCGTGCAGACTGGCTATACCTGCTACTGTGACCCAGGATACACCCTAAATGCTCTGCAGACCACCTGCATTGGTAAGACTGTTAATGACACCAGATGAGAGTTAGACTCCATTCCAATTCGATAGACAGACATTTCATATAAGTCTTTAACATGGAGCTTTTCTCAGTTTTAAACTAGGTGTAGATACATATTAGATGTTCTCTCAGCCTCAGATGTTCCACTAATAGAACACAAAGTATCTTTGTACACTTTTCTGGCAGCCCGCTTCGCAGTATTTAAGGTTGTAATCTGGAGGTTGGCTCTCCACACTTTTTTGTATTTGCAGTTCCGTGTACTGGAACAAGATATAGTGACTAAACTAAAAAGAGGTCATGAAATTCCATTTTTAAAAGTTAAGAAAAAGTTTATTGGAAGCAGTTAGCAGTGAGGAAATGACCAAAAAGGTCCATGACCTGCCCTGTCATTGGCACAGAAACATGGCTGTTTCTGTGAAAGTAGGCTACATTTATTGACAAAATGTATCAGACACAATTGCAATTGGTAGTATTCTGATTGGGAGACTAGATTAGTTGACTCCCTAAAGAAACAATGCTAATATTTTGGTCTAGGAAATTGAACTAATTGCTTGCCGCATATTTTGAGAAGTCTTGACTCTCACGTGCACTTGGTTACGGTTAAGCTCATTTCCAGCAGAACTTGGCAATAGATTTAAAACATGAAGGAAATAGATACTGATGTGTAAAATGTTAACACTAATACGCAGAAAGAATCACTGTATTTCGTAGCTTTACTGTAACTAATATTAAATAATAAATGTACTATTGAAAGGAGCAGATTGAAGCTGACAGCTCTGTTCTGACTGGTGGCAGAGACCTACAACATTAAACTACATTACACAATGGACCTTTAAAAATGTCTTGTATTTATTTTGTTATTTGCTCTTATAAAATATAACAATCGATTGTAAATTTGACACTTATAATGTAAAAAAAAAAGTAACAGGGTATTCAGTATAAATTATACAGTAGCCTAAAATTTTAGCTACTACCAGTTCTTATGGAAGTTCAGAAGCCGGACTGTATACTCCACAAACTTAGGATTATAATTCCCACAGCTGCTGCATGGCCACGAGAAACACTCGAGGCAACAACAGCGATGTGCTGCCTTGTAATATTAATGAGCCTTTAGAATGGCCATTAAGACCACTTTCCATCTATGAGTAGAATTTTCATGCCAATCCTCACCACTTACAAGCTTCTCAGTATCCCTGAGCAAAAGGAAATAATATGATTTTTGTTGAGGTGTCATATGATGTCTAACAGTGGAGTAGGAGACAGCCAGATCACTGCCAGACTGCTGTCAAATGTAATTTTATACATATCTTATTGTCCCATTTAAGCCCCGATTTGGACGATCTTTCTGTATCAGCCCCAGAAAGAGCTTAACTTTCATGTTTATCATGCATATTCAGTTCAGACTGGTGGACAGTGAGGACATTCCTTAACTTTTGAAATATAATCACGACCCATCTCAGCATGAGGTGCTGTACCTACTGTATATATGATGATGTGATGATTTGATATATGACATGACATGGTATAATGGTATATGATATGATTTGATCTTGTAACTAACGGATTGGTTGTCTTATTCAGATGTAAATGAATGTGAGAATGACCCGTGCGGAGGAAAGGGCCACTGTGTGAACACTTTTGGCTCCTACACCTGCCAGTGCCTCCCGGGCTTCAGCCTGCTCATGACACAAAACAGAAAGTTGTGTCAAGGTGAGGAAGCTGTGGTTCTGGGTGGTGAATTTCTTGGGAATATTTGCAGAACCTATTATTTATTTATTATTTATTATTTGTTAATTTTTTTGGTTACTCATCTTAAAGCATATTATTCATTAACTGATATAAATTATTCAGTAACTCTAGTGAAACTAATGTGATAAAAGTAAAGTCTGAACTCGTAACTGTGTGTTGGGAGTTTAAGGGGTTATGTTTTTCTCTGTGTTCCTTTTTGTTCCTCATGACTCAGACATAAATGAGTGTGCCATGCCTAACAAATGTCCCAGTGGCCACTGTATAAACACTGAGGGATCCTTTACGTGTGAATGCAGAAGTGGCTTCACCAAGAATCAGAGAGGAGAGTGTGAAGGTATGATGATCAACACTAAAACTGACTAATGTTTGTGCTTTTGAAATTTTGTTACTTTGTTAATGTTGCAAATATCCTGTTGAAACTGGGGCTGTCACTTTATTATTGTAGTAGTTGAGAAAGAAAATCACACATGGCCTTTTTGAAGATTTCAATACACTTTACTGGAAAATGAAAACTGTATACAGGCTATACCTATGAGAATTTTAAATTGTAAATGGCCATAGTCTTTTAAGCATTTGCAAACTTCTCATCAGCCTTCACAATGAGCTAAAAATCACACTCCAGTTATTCACACATCCCTTCACACCTAGGGGCAATTTAAAGTCGATTTATACATCCTGTTAAGTACGAGCACGTGAGATGGCCGCTGAGCGTATTCCTGCCATCATGGTGCAAGACAAACGTCAATAGTGGCAGCAGTATACCACTATGTGACACTGTATCCGCAACTGAATAAACATAGTAACACTGTGCCTCAAATCACCTACTTGGCTACTATTCTAGACCATAATTTGCGTCTAACATATTCAACCTACTGAAATGTCTGTTAGGAGTACCAGTCTTCTGGAGTGTCTAGATTAGTGAATTTTTATTTAATGTGTGGCGAGGGTTTTTTTTTTTTTTTTTTTTTGATGCACTCATGACAACAATCATGCCAACAGCAGAAAAAAAGAGAAACGGAGCTAGTCAGTTTGTTTAAAGTTGCTATGCCTACAATTGCTAAATATTACAGTTCGACTTGGAAACCAGATGGACAGAGATGTTTTGGCTCTGACTTGCCATCTAGTGGACGTTGCATTTAATCATCCAGATGTACGTAAGATACGCAACTGTGTATGTGAAGAGTCCAGCTCACATAGCTGCTGCACACACTCTTGAATGTGTGGTGAAAGTGAAGTATACTGTATTTGTGCCTTTCGAACCACCAATCCTCCTATCAGCACGCTTTTGGGAGGTGAGAGGAAAACGGAGAACCCGGGAGAGAATATGCAAAACGTCGCACAGACAGTATCTTAAACTCTGAATTGAACCATCCAACTATAGACATGATGTTACAATATTTATAAAGGGGTTTTTTTTAAAGGTTTTTTTTTTTAAACAAAAACCTACTAGCATTGTAGCTTATTAGCTACTAGCACTGCAAACTATTCAAAACTATTTCTTCAGTAAGAGGTGTAACACTTTTACATTTTTAAATGGACAGGTGTGCTCTTTGGATTTCAGTGAACTATAATTTAATAAAGATAACCCAAAATGTTTCTTTGACTATTTGATAAAATTATTATTAGTCTGGATCTGCAAAGTTCAAAGCAGTTCATGGATCTTATGACGGCAAGTGAACATATCAAATTGTTCAGGGCTTAAACTCACTTGAGTCACTTGATACAATGTTCTCCACCACAGACTTTGCACTATTAAGGAATGGTGTAGAATGATGCAAAGGAAAGACTTGGCAAAGAATACCAAATGTTGGGAACCAGCATGCACTGGATTTCTACCATACCAGGAGAATTCTCTTTCATGGCAATGGGCTTTTTCCCAAACAACACAAGTAGCTAATTTTGTATAATTTGGTTGTCCTGTTGATCCTGCTGCTTGTGCTGGATTTGCATTGGAATGTGACCCAAGTAAACTGTAAGGAAGGAGTGAAGCTCTCTGTGCTGGGGGGGTTAGAACTGTAGCATAATCGCCGTTGTTGTGAATTCATACATGATCTTTTTCTTTGCTCGGCACTGTGAGTGTTTGTATGCTCTGGATCTTGCATGTTTGCTCTGAAGACAAGGATTTCATTTTTCTAAATCTTGGATTTAGAACTCAGGCAGCATTGGCTTGGCATGACTGAAATTGAACTGCGTCACAGTTTTTACTCAGCATTGTCTTCTCTCCAATGGATGAAGTGCAGAGAAGACACATTCTGTACTTGCTTCAGGCATTTCTTTGGCACTCACAAAGGTTCAGAGCTGCTGAGGTGACATGGTGGTTATTTTTTAATAAGGCTTGGCCACGAATTAGTATATCGAGGCCACAGAGTACTTAACCCATGGCAACTATTGCATTTTAAAATGAGTCAGCCACAGAGAAATCAATTAAATTAAACCATCGTGGCCGCAGGATCCTAAGCATGGAGAAGATCATATTAAATGATACTTTAGTCTTGGAATGACGCATACCAACATTCTGGATACCATTAGCCTGCATCACCTTAAGCGAATTCTCAAAGTGAATAAGTTCCCCCCAAAAATTATTAACTTGGGGCCATGTATTAAGAATGACATTCCATAACATATTAAACTGTGGGCTCAAGTTACACAATTTGTGGCCATGACTTTGGTATCTCATGGACACAACATAATAATTTGTGGTCATAAGACACTTTGTTTTTGGCCTTAAAATATTATCTCATGGCTTCAACATATTAATTTGTGGCCACGCCTTAACCACCATGTCACCACAGTGGCTCTATACAAAGAAGTAAATAGTTTGGTATAAGTTCTTGAATGAGAAGCCACAACATTATTAACTATGTCTCCTTTTTGTAGTTGTACATTCCCGATAGAACAAATTATGGTACCGTTTTAAGAGGTGCACTTATGAGACAGGATTGTATGCCAGTGGCCTAGTTCTGTCTCAGTAACTCATTGCAGCGGCTCTGAGATTTATCCTGTAGTCACACTTGCCTGGAATGTGTTTATTGGTTCATTAGAGGAGATTTTTTTATTATTATTTTAAAGATGACTGCAGGCTGCATGGGGAAGATATACAGCCAAGTTTTGGGATTCATAGCCAATATATAAAATCCAAATAATTCCAGTCAAGGACATTCCATTAGTTAGTCAGGACAGTGCATTTATCCAGATGATGGCTTACCTTGTAGCATCCAGTGCATCACACAAACCTGTATTCATTCATCTTCAGTAAGCACTTTATCCTGGCCAGGGTCACAGTGCATCTGGAGTCTGGGATCAAGGTCGGAATACACCATGGATGGGACACCAGATCACACACATTTACACCTATGGACAATTTAGTGTAGCTAATCCACCAACTAGCATGTTTTAAGACGCAATAAAGATTTGGCCTCCCCTAAACCAGTTTATAATCAAGATTCACCTTTGCTTCAGTGAATAAAATCTCCTGTATTCTATAGATTTAAGACGTGCTGCTGTGATCATAAACACAGTGCTGTGCTCATCCCAGGACTGTTATTTACAATACACTCATACTGAACACACCTAATACTGTTTCCCTATACTCATATACACATGTATACTGTATTGATCCCACTATCTCTTGCCATTCAGAAGAGGATAAGTTCCTTTTTCAGTCTGTTTCCTATCAAGGTCATCTCAGGGAGGCTTTCCTTGGCCCTGTTGCTTCTGGCTTGCTCAATAGGGATCTCAGTCTACTTGTGGATTTCTGTGAAGCTGCTTTGTGACAGTATCTATTGTTAAAAGCGCTATACATTCTGAAAAATTCCTTCAGATTTAAAGTGACATTCTCCCAAATAACTGACACTTTTGCCCCTTTTGCCCCATCCATGGTTTGTCACCTTTAATCAATACCTCTTTTGAGCTATTTAGTTGAACTGCGTGATCGTGACAGCCCTAGTGGAAATTATGGAATGTTGAAAAGATAAGAGGACATTTGTATGTAAATTGTGATCTACTGTTTATAGAATAATGTTCATATTGCCAGACTTTCAAACTGAGCAATATGATGGAAGTCTAAATTGTATTTGCTGCCTGGGATTCCCCAGTAATCTAACAACAAAACAATGATTGTATTTTCTCTCAGCCCTAAGCCAAAGGAAAAAGAAGGTATTTGGTGGATTATAAGTAGTTTACATTTTTGGTGTGTTTGTATTATAGTATGTGTGTGAGTAAGTGATTTTTGTGGTTGATTTTTTTGCACCGCATGTGTATCTTTGTATTATGTATTTATGTTAGATGGTTTCTGTTTGTTTCTTTGTTAAATCATTCTCTAAGCTAAGCATAACTCAGGCAGAGATGATTAGCTCACCTAATCTAATCGAGTTGTGTGAATGCGTATGTTGAAATTAAATCTCCCTTTCTCCCTCTGCATTACAGATGTGGATGAGTGCAGGAGCCCCGGTGTCTGCCCCAGTGGTAAATGTGTGAACACACGCGGCTCGTTCAAGTGCCAAGCATGTGGCCCTGGATTCAGGCCTGACGCTGGGAGATGTCTGGGTAAGAGGCTCCATCTGGGTTTTCCGTATTTGATTTTATGATTGTGTAATAATAATATTATTCCCTCAGTCTGGCATGGGCTGGAAGCATAGACTTGGTTTTGGCATTGTTCCGCATGACTTAAGGAGGCATGGCGACAGTGTGTGCCCCCTTTAAAGTGTTGACAGTCTATTTTTTTTCCGAATTGCCATGAGGTGATTGATTTCATATGCCTGATTTAATGTTAAATATTATTTTATCTCAAAACAGTTGAGGAATTAACACTGACAACTTAATTAAACTCAGTAACCCTTTGAAATCGGTGCCATTTCTACACATGACCTTATATCAACTTGTTAGTTATAATGAATGTCAAATTAAAGAAAGCTTATAGCAATTTGTGGCAGCTAAACCTCATTACGTGGGCGTTTTTATTGCTTTTGAATGTTGGGCGTCTCCTCACAGAGGCACATCCAGTTCCTTTGCTCAGCTTTCATCCCTCTGTTTTTTTCCAGTGCCTCACATATTTTTATCTAATCTCCATCGTCTCTCTCGCCACCAAGTTCAACCCAACAAGTTCCACCCACAATCTTTAAACACTTTGTCTTAGTCTTGTGGATCGATTGCTGCTGTAAAAGATTGTTTGCAGTACTTCACTTTGGGAAAGTCAAAATATTTCTGCCTTGGCCACAGCCTTAAACAAACAGAATATTATTTTCGGACAGCTCTGGACACAGCAGCAAATCCCAGTGCGGAAAGGCTCATTTTCAGAAGTTTGAGGATGGGAGGACAGAGATAGACCACTGGGGCAAGAGGTCATCAGACTGCATATTACTCCCTGAGAATAGTCTCTGTTTGGCGTAGCACATGGTATAGCTTGAAAATGACATAGTATTTTTAAGGTATTTTAGTGAAAGATTGGACACTGGAGAGAATGTTAGTAATACTAGAAATATGAGGGGAAAAAACAAGGATTTTAATGCTTGTAGTGAAGGCAAATGTGGTTACACTTTTAGAAACAAGGCACTAAACCATACCATTCATTATTACTGCAGTGGTGTAATTTAGATTACACCTTTTACTTTTACTTGAGAAAGTGCACATTTAGAAGTTCAACCACTAGGCTTAAAGTTTCATTATGTACCCTAAATGAGAGGTAACTCTTGATGGTTTTACCATAGTGACAGTGTTTGAGGTTTTTTTTTCTGAGACTGGACCACACTTAAATTTGCCTTCATTGCTAGCATTAAATTTCAATTTATTCTTCATACCTTATATTTCACACTCTATAATACTTATACTATATATGTTTTCATGCACACATGTAGGGTCTTTTCATAAGCACACTGCTGTTTGATGCTTAATTACAACTCAGTACCAGGTTATTAATCAGATATTTATGTCAAGGAGGAATAACTTGCAACAAAATGTGTTACCACCCTAAAGATGGATATTTTCCTGTAACTGCACCTCACAAAGTGGTCCATGTGGTTTATTCTTCTAACAGCACAACAATTTGGTAATGCTAACAGTTTTTATGGTAATTTGTACAATGACACATGGTCTATTTTATCCCTTTATAGTTACAATTAATATTGGGGAATAATAATTAGACAAATTAATTAGTAGGTTAAAAACAGTTATTTCTCTACCAGCCTCTTTTTTTTTCTTTCTTGAAGCTAAAACAAAATGGAGATTGTAATATTACTGAGAAATTACAAATCTCTCTGTTTTGAGGACTTTCCCATTAAATGAATTGTACTTTTACCACTTAAAAGTGCTGACTTATGAATGATTGCACATGTTTAATCTTTTCATGTAAAGCATCCACCATAAAAGTCCCTGTTTGTACTGTAGAAACAATTACCTATAGTCATTGTTAATACAAACCTGTGATTTGAATTACTGTCAGTAGAAAAGTAATCAACCCTTCTGACCATTCAGAATCAAGAACTCAACAGTGCTGTGAAACACTGCATATTATTCCACAACTACAGCAATAATTACAGAAATATGGTAGAGATCACAAGAAAAATTTATAGTTTTGAGAAGGAGGAACGTAAGGACTTGTCGACGTTTCAAGAGTTTCAGGAGTTAATATATATATACACTACCAGTCAAAAGTTTGGACACACCTTCTAATTCAATGTTTTTTCTTTATTTTTATTACTTAAAAGACTCTTCATGTCTTAAAGTAATGATGGACTGTTGTTTCTCTTTACTTAG
>JAQMYM010000005.1:6998191-7015590 GCA_030014255.1 Parauchenoglanis ngamensis | reverse complement strand
TTGTGCCTGGAATCTGTTGGAGCCACTCTCCAAGTTTGGGAGTCACAGCCCCCAATGCTCCTATTACCACTGGAATAATAGGTATTCCTATTCCTGTAATCCAGTGGTAGTAGGATATATATCCTTATGTCCAAAGAATATGCTTATGAGCTTAACATTGAGGATGCCTTTGTAAATCACTGGAGTTGTATGAAATATAATCAGTTTTACTGCTTTAAAAAAAAAGAAATGGAGCACTGTTGGTGAACAAACTACTAATTAGATTCTAATTAAACACAACACATCTGAGATATCTGACTGATGCTAACATTAGTGCTTACTGATAACTGTATCATCCCCGTTCTCCCAGCGTCCCTTGACACACACACAGGTCTGTATGATCTGATCACTACGTAGAGGAGACGTATAGTGAAGTGCACTGGACTTCAGGAACAGGGCAAAGATTGAATGCTATCCCAAAATAAATACGTGAATCAATCACTGTGCACCTTCATCGAGCATATTCAGCAAGCTACTGGCAGCGGAAATCTCACAGGATGTGCCACTTCATTAAATTTGATTACTGTGGACCTGTGCTACAAAGAGAGCCTTTTTCCTTTTGGCACTTTTACCAAACTAATTCCTTACCTAACTTTCACAAGGTCTCACGCCACATATAAGCATGGACTGTTGCAACACAAAGTCCTTCTATAATTCAGGTTACTGTTTTGGCATTTTTTTATTGTTGGTTGCCACGACAACAGCTCAACAATACCACAGTATAAATACGGTCCATAACTGTATCACTGTTTATTTTCTAATTATTCACAATTTTTTTGCAGGCATGCACATTATATATTTTGTATATTTATGCGTTTAATTAAAATGAAGTTCAGTGTTGCCTTTTGATAAAACAAGCTTGTATTTCCAGCAAATGCAATCAGGGCTTTTCCTTGAAGAATGAAGGGTGTGGGTTCAAACAGTCACTGGTGTATTTGGTAAATGGCTTATTTGAGGGATAATTCAGGGTTGAGTTAGAAGCAGGTTGTACAGGGTTCACCTCAGCTCTTGGGCCTGATTGGCTCTCCATGGTACCAAAACAAGTCAGTTTCTTTTTACTGCCTACAGGGAATATGTAACTAATGTCCCTCTCTCCAGCCATTTCCTCAGTCAATTGCCTGTAGCGCAGAATTTGGCGGGCTGGTGGATAAAACAATTCGCTGGTGTGATAGGGAAAACAGCACAAGCTTTTATCCAAGCCTTATCAAGGAAGACTCTGAGAAATACATGGAGATTGCAGAAACAAAGCTCCAGGGGATGCTGGCAGATGTATTGGGGGTGAAACTTGTGTCTTTTCACCTCAGAGGTCCTCTGTGACTACTCTCTCTCCCATCCTTCTTGAAACCATCAGCTGAAAGATTAGATGAGATGTTCAACAAATAAACAAATAGGAAATACAGGATATGGACCTGACATGTAAGGAATAAAACATGACAGGTTGTGCGGTTATAGGAAAATAATTAACATCAGGGTAGAACGATGTGTTACCATTGCAACGTTGATTATTTTCCAGTCCTGACTTGTTTTATTCCTTCTATACCATGGCAGTTTGCCACAGATTATATTTATTAAAGAATAAAACAATGTACTTTTTTCCATTTATATGTTAAGTCTTTTGAATGTCAGTGAAACAGGTTAGTTCCTCTTATTGTTTATGATAACTGAAAACAATCATTACTTTACCAGCCTCTGTTTTTTCTTTCTGTAGTTAATAAGACACAAAAAGGCAGCTTGTTGAGAAATCCAGAAGCACGTAGTTTGTCTTGAAGACTTTCCTGTGCCTGAAAACTTTACAAACGCTACAGCTAATTATGGACTCCTTCCAAAATTTTCAATAAATGTCTCCTCAAAGATGATGATGATGATGATGATTATTATTATTATTATAAGACTGATGTGAATTAGTTGGCACTCTTTTTAGAGCTGCTGTTACAGAAAATGAATCAACACCTGCTGACCAGTCAGAATCAAGAATTCAGCAGTGCTGTGGAATAATTTGGGGAAGAAATAAACTTATGGCCTGTCTGATTTTACAGAAAGCATTTCCTTCTGTGCCATAAGTGATGAATAGTTTTATTATAATGTTATTTTTTTAAGTTTCATTATATATTTTTTCACCGTTTTCCATTTCCTTCATAAACATGTATATATTTGTCTCTTACCAATTAATTTTCTGCGCTTATTTTCTCAGACATTAATGAGTGTCAGATGGCAGCTGTGTGTACTAATGGTCGGTGTGTGAACACAGAGGGCTCCTTCACTTGTACATGTAACTATGGATACCAAAAAACTCCTGACAATAAAAACTGCCAAGGTACATATATCACACACACACACATTGGCATGCACACTTACACACGGTTAGCGTTCAGGGTCGTCAACCTTACAGTCTCTGTTCCAGATGTGGACGAGTGTCTGCTCCCAGGCGTCTGCGCTCACGGCACATGTGCAAACGTTCCGGGCTCACACAGGTGCAGCTGTAACACAGGTTACCATAGCAGCACTGATGGCAAAGCTTGTGTGGGTATGTACCTTACACTGGATTAATAGCCTGCTTTTTACTCAAACTGGCTAAACCTAGATATTGATTGCCACAGGTAACAGCTTTACTTCAGGGATCTGAATTAGTCACCATTGGCTTTGAGTCAAAATACTTGTAAGTACCATAACACTACAATATGGTGAATGAAAAGCAATGTCTGACTTACAGATGTGAATGAATGTGCTGAGCCCAGCCTGTGTATGCGAGGTGTGTGTGTTAACACTGTTGGCTCCTACACCTGTACCCAGTGTGAGGTTGGATTCACTCTCTCTGATGACAGACTGAGGTGTGAGGGTGAGTCACAATCCAGTCACTTAACACTTAAACCTACTTTTGTACTCAGATTAGCCTTGTTGAGATGGTGACTCTTGATTGCATTGCATGTTATCACATTGTATTTATAGTGTTACACTTCACTTCACTGACAGCAGAGCAGCTGTCTAATTTCATCCAAGCTGACTAACTGACATTTTTGACTGTTTGTTAGTTTGGATGCATACTTTGTATGTGTTTATGATACAAGAAAACATGTTTCATGTCATTGCTTTGTAGTATGTTATCAGACTTTTATAGCTATGCAATATTCAGCCAGGTTCAGCCTTAGAATAGGAAGAAGGTCAATAACTTTGGTGTAAACAACTTTGAAAGTGCAAAAACACGATAACCAGATAACAAAATAAAATCACAACCAAGATACCAACGCAACAGTTAAATGCCTGGTAAAGTCAGTTGGCACACACTGGGTGTTTACTTCACGAGAACTGTTTGGAGTCCATATTTATCTGTTTGTGTGTAATTGGGAGCAGGTATGCATTGTCAGTAATCAGGTGACTATGAACGTGAGTGTGCAGTTTAGTGGTGGGAATTCTAGTCCGTGGTGGCTGTTTATGTGGAAAGTAGAGTCTGGGGTTGATTCCGGCAGATGTGACACATACGTATATAACGGTCTGAACGTATAATATGGTATGATTTGCTTATGTTATGCTGTAGTTGGTGTTTAAAAATTGTGTTCCATGTGACTTTTTTACTTTGAGCATTTCCTCCTTTAAAGTTCTCTGCATGGCCATGTGATGTCATGTGATGTGATGTCAAGATATAAAATATTGTTATATTAAATCTTGTTATACCTATGATTTGTAATAATTAGTTAATTAATTATATTTGTAATAATAAATTAACACCGAAATAATTATTATTATTTCTCACAGATATAGACGAGTGTCGCTCCCTGTCTACATGCCTGAATGGTATCTGTCTGAACTCAGAGGGCTCATATACCTGCGTGAACTGCCCTACTGGTTTCACCGTCTCAGCAGATGGAGAGCTGTGTGAAGGTGTGTAATATATTCGACTATGCATGAAATGCAATATTCAGTATATTGAATATTGTATGATGTGTATGCAGTATTTGAAAAAGTCGTACTCCGGGTAGAACCCCTATACGATTTTTTCAAATACTGCATACTGTTTTATAGAGAAACAACACATGGTGGTATTCTACATGTAGCATTTAAGTGTTCACCTGAAGAATGTTCATGTTTTCGATTGGAGAGTATACTGTATGTACTCCATTGTGTCTTATTTTATTATTGTCTTGTTCTTTCTGAACACCTTTCTGAACCCCATTCAAATTTGATGGCATTTTTGACAGGTTTCTAATTAAGATTGCCTTGATGAATTATTATGCATGATCTTATGTTCCCATCTTTATTAATAATAACGGTTAGTAATGTGTGTGCATCTCCAACTGCCAATATGCACATTTGAAAAAGGTAAGAGAGGGAAATGGATTTAAAAAAAGGCTGCATTTGTAGTTATACTCACATTTTCGATAAGGAGTTTTAATCCCAGTTTTAATCCGTATGGCCTCTAACCAAACAACTGTCTACAGTATTTCAGCATTGTGACATCCCCTCCAGTGATGAAGCACAGCTTAGAGTCAATTGCTCATCCTGCATAACATACACATTAACATTTCCTCCTGCTGTACAGACTGCTGGGAAACCAACCAAGAAGTAAACCCAGAACTGTACAGTTCTTAAAAAAATCATACAGTACTATACTGTCTTTATATGTAATAAAAGTATGGGTAGTCTGTGTTCCACTAAGAATATGCTGACACCCAAATAAAGTACCAAAAGGCAGATTTATGATAGATTTATGTGAGTTTAACACATGGATTCATACTAGCCTTTTTTTTATCATGCTTTATCGCTGGACCTAAGCGTGGACAATGCATTATTTGTCAGAGCTTGTGCTATATTCAGGGATCACATCACTGTTCAGTTTTGGGAGGCTGTTCTTTTGGCAGGGTCCAGGGGATTTATGTACCGAAAAATTAAATTGACCATGAAAATGATGGCCAACTCTGACTGTGAAACCATATATCCAGCTCAAATTAGATTACAACTGAGCTAAAAACAATGTGATCCTGAAAATCACTCTCAGAAAAAAAATAGCATCATAGACAAAAATAGTACTAAAACTGTTATTTTCCCTGCTGCTAGGGTGGTACATTCAAAGTTACCTTTTTGTACCTTCAATATGTACAGTATCTTTCATCTGGAAATGTGGATATAATATGCCTTAAATAGTTGAAAGTATGCTTTCAGAGTATACCACATGCATCTTTTTAGGTAAAAAAATATACACTAAATGTTCAAAAGGTTAATTTGAGGATACTGGCCCAATCAATGACAAGGAAAGGAACAGGTTTTTACCCTTTTTTAAGCTTCAGATTGTCTTTGAATTACTTTATATAATTAGTCTGTGACAACATATTTGTATTGCAGAGTAGCATTTATCCAGATGTGTACTGAAATGTGTCTCTCAGCTGAATGTTTTCCATAAACGCCTTTGGCCTTTGTTGCCAAAAGATTTAGAATAATATTCCATTACATTCAATCTCTGTTTACACAGTTGCACAACAAAGAATAATCTCTATCACATAATAGTTATTTTATAATGATTATAAATTGTGTGTTAGATGTTATGAATTTAATTATTTAAGCTACACTATGCAATTCCATGCACATGGGCTGATTTGCCAGCCCAGATAATGCATGCTCGTTTTCTTACGATAAACCATTAGATGATCAGGCAGATCAGCTGCAGATATTGGTTGTAATTTAATGAATCATATTCAGCATGATTGAGTAACTTGCACATTTATAATAATAATCAATCCATCAATCATATCTGTTGATAAACACGTCTGACACTTTTTTCCAGTTCACAACCTGTGTTCTTCCTCAGGGATTTAGTCTGGTCTTCAGCGTGATTGGTCTATCCATTTTACAGTATATGTAGATGTCATTTGTGATTTTTTTTTTTTTGGTTCTGTTTAAACAGAACACAGTGTTGCAAGTAGAGAAAGTAAGATGGCTATAGGTACAGACAAATGAACTCTTGCTTCTCATGTGTGTTTGTGGGCATTTTTTTTTCTATTGCAACCAAATGTCTTCACAAGGTTAGGAAAATCTGACCTTTTTTGACATTGAGTGGAGATTTGGTTGGTTCTTTTTTGACGCTGAGTGCACATTTGGTTGGTTCACTTGAAAACTGCAACTCCAAATGGTTTTCTTTTGGTTACCGAGGTTACCGTTAGGGTTAGATTTAGCAGTGATTAGCTGCATTAATAATTATGCCAATGGAAGGTCCTCACTAGAATAGTTAGACAAATGTGTGTGTATGTGTGTGTGAGAGAGAGAGAGAGAGAGTGAGAGACTGAGGCGTGTGATCAGTGCCAGGGAAAAGAATTTCCAGCTCTAATATAGCACCAGTCCCCCAAGCGTTTGTTGAGAGAGCCATTATGAAGTGCCTGTAATAGCTTGCCGTTTTGGATTGAGCTCTCCACCCTGCATACCTTATCTCTCGCCTCCTCCTCATCAGCCACTCTGTCAGTGCAGTTTAATAATGCAGGGGCGCTATGTGCAGACTAAAGACTTGAGCTAATTCGCTGTGGTATGCCGTCTGTTTTGTTGGGTTATCAGCGTATCAGCAGGCCCATTTTTGCTTGTGTCTGAAAGTGAATGGCTTGGAAACAGTTTGTGTTTTGATTGGAAAGTGAAGAGGTATCGATGGTATCTAAATAAATCCTTGAATCCTTGAAGTGAATCCAGTAGAAAGCAAAGAATGGGGACCACCAAGGTTTTGTTTTTTAGTTTATTGCCAAATTTGAGGACTTTTTTTTCTCCTCCTCTCTAATAGTCTTGATGGCTTTATGTTTCAGATATTGATGAATGCCAGTCTCCTGACATTTGCCCACTGGCTGCTTGTACAAACTCCGAGGGTTCATATTCCTGCATGACCTGTGAATCCGGCTACAAGGTCTCCGCAGACCGGCGCACATGTGAAGGTAGCGACCTGTGTGTATGTATGTTATATATTAAGAACTGCATAAGCAACCACCTGAAATTTTCGAGCTAAGTGTATAATAAGTAAACATATAGTCTAAGCCTGGACATAAAATAAGCTTTTAAGACAAGTCTTAATTGTTTAATGTTGTGCAAGACTTTCAGACATACTGTTTCAGTGTTATTTTAACCTTTTTACACACCATTGCACATTTCCTGTTTATCTACTAGTGCTCTACTGTTACGGAATCAGCTCCAGAATTTATGAAAATTATGCATCATTCATAAAAACGAAGAAAAATTATTATAGAAGATTGCATATAATTAATAATTATTAATTACTTATATAATTAGTATTATATACAATGAGGTGTAAATTGTGGTATAAACAGAGTTTTCTTAAATAGTGTATATTTTTTTGCGAAACTCTTGTCTCAAAATTATTAGCACCCATACAATTAATATTTAGTGACGCTTTATGTGAAGAGAATAACAGCACTGACACTCTTCCTGTTATGTCTGATATTGTCGGAGATCCTTATAGAAGGATCTTTGGTTTTAATTTGTATATGCATTTGGGCATTATCTAGTTAAAAGCTCTGAGCCAGCCAGAATTAAGGATCCCTTCAATCTTTACACTTCACAACTTCCTGGACCACAAGCTCCAAAGCATCAGTGATCAACCATCATATATTACAGTGTGTTTGGAGGCTTTTTCTTGTAGACCAAAGATGCCATGATGAAACATTTTGATTGCAGCAGTTAAGGGTCTGGACCACTGATGAGAAGATTGAGAGTTCAAATCCTGGCACTGTCTAATTTGCCATTCTAGCATTATTTAGCAAGGTCCTTAAACCTAAACTGTTCAGTTGTATCCTATCTTTATTGGAAGTCACTTTGGGTAAAAGTTTCAGTCAAACTAATAAATGCAAATCCATGCCTTGCATTTTACATGCCACTCACAGGAAAGGCTTTTTCAGGAGTCATGAAGGGATTTTATGTGTGCAACCCCATGTTTGTTCCCAAGGGTAATACAGATGGTCAAAGGCAACAGTAAAGTTAAATAGATTAGCTTGTATTATAATTTTCACTTGTTCTTTTAAAGGGTGCCAATAATTCTCATATTGGGTGTGTAATAAATTATGTCCATTCAATGTATCATGTGATATCTTGCAGATATTGATGAATGTGAGGACATGGCGGCCTGTCTGGATGGGCTGTGTATAAACATAGCTGGCTCCTACCGCTGTGTCTGCACCTCAGGCTTTGTGCTACTAAACAATTTCTGCAAAGGTGCTTCATCCACAATGCATACAACATTTCAGTTCAACCATATGTGATTGTGTGTGTCTGTGTGGTGTTTACAGGTCTACAGGTGTTTACACATACAGGCGATGCAAATAAGTGATGTGAAAGTGACGAAAAATGGAATTTAATATTGTAACATTAATATTCACATTAACCATGACAGTGGATGATGATGGTGTTGATAAGTGATGAGATGTGGCTTATTGTTTTTCAAAAAGGAAAAAAGAAAAAATTGGGTACATCCTATCCTGAGAAGTATCATAATATGTTTACTGATGGAGACTTTAAAGCACTTATGTAAGTCGCTCTGGATAAGGGCATCTGCCAAATGCCGTAAATGTAAATGTAAAGTAGGTGAGAAGGCAGGGACGTTCACTTCTTGGTTCAAGAGTTGAATCTCTCACGGTCTATCTTTACTAGAAAGTTGGCTACAGACCATGGACTGTATACCAACCGTTGTTGCTCATCTCCTATTTATTTTTCCGGGCAATGTCTTTAAAGTCATTCTCTTTATAATTTTTGTTGCCCTTATCAAACAGTGCTAGATTTTGAGACCCAAAACGAATGAGCGACTCTGCAATGCCTGCAGCAGTGTGATGAAGTCTACAAACTACGCCCTGATTGGTCTAATGCGTTCGCTTTGTGGACAAAATGTCGAGACTGTTGTGAAAAAATAAATGTCGCATTTCGCACACAAACATTTATCTGATGTTTGATGTGAAAGTGCTCATTTTCGGGATAGTCCTTTGAAAAATATATTGTCCGACAAAAAAATCGTAATAACAAATCACTCTGTATGTGTAAAGACCTTTTGTGTGTCTCTGTTTCCCTGCACATATATCAGTTTGCATTGGATTCTTTATGCATGAAGTATTCCTTGGTTCTCCTTTTGGTTACAGTGGTGTAAGTGTTCAGTGTTTGTGTTAAACAAATATGAATGACTGTCTGTCTGTGAATATCTCAGGATATCTGGAATTGTCTCAATGTGGAAGGCTCCTTCTACTGTAATTGTCAACCAGGTTATAATCAGGGCCAAGATAAAGTTAGCACACACACACATTGCTCATTATAACCTCTATAGACCTTATGAATTTATAATGTAAAGTAACTGTCAGGCAACTGGGATTTTGTTGCTTTCTGGCCTCTTTCCTTCCACTTTTTGGAAAGTGTATTCGACATTTAGCTGCATCAGATTAAATGTTCAGTTACGTCACATGACGTGCTTAGTGTGGACAGTATAGGCATGTCACAAAAGCATGTTAAATGCAGTCAGTGTGTTCATGACTAAGTTGTAACACTACAGAAGTATGCAAAGGAATTGCCATCTGCTCCACTTGACCCCATTTCATGCAAAAACGTGTTGAGTACAACAGATCCAGTTGAGTTTTCTTGGTTCAAGCCAAAATAATGAGTGCTTGCAGAGAGATTGAGGTGAAGTTAAGGGCAGAACTCTTACCAAAGGCTGCCGAGTTTGTATGTAGACCGCACCCTACTTACTGAAACAACGGTACTATGGAGACATGCCAAACATAAGTACGATGCTGAAGTGGACGAACAAACTTCACAATAGTCTTTTTCATTTCTGAAATTACTGCATAATCAAGATAAGCAATGACATGGAAAGAAAAGGAGAGGGAAGGACAAGCAGTGAGAATGTGAGGCGGAGGAAATCGTCTAGAGGATGATGATGGATGGAAAGAAGAGAATGCTGTTTGATGAGAGAACAAAAATCTAAACCACTTATTATTCATAATGGACCATAGCGAAATGTCAACAGCCTGCAGAAAGCATGTGTGGAGTGCCTCACCTTGTACGTACTTTGTCTACACATGCAACTCTAATTTCAACTCACTTTCTCAATGAAAAATCCCAGACACCCTGCTGGAAACATCTGCATGAATAAGAATAGTATAACATTCACTGTGTCCTGAATATCTGTAAACCTACCGTACAAGAGAGACATCATAGAGGCTTCTGTAAAAAGCTTTGAGAGACCAATGTGCAGCAAGAATAATAATTGTATATCAATATAATACAGAGGTCATCAACTGGTTAGACCTAGCAAATGGAGCTGAGAACTCAAAAACTGCTAAAGCAGAACAAATCAATGAATGGAAAAAATAGCTGTAGAATAATAGCTCTGTTTATTTATTTATTTTAAATATGAACCATTGAGCTTTTGTAGTAGATCATCTGTTGTGGTGTGTTGCCAGTTACATGTATTTATCTAAATAATTTACTTGAAGGCAGTACACTGAGAAAGGAAGCGTTTTTATGTACCCTCTCTGGTCTGATAAAAAAAGTGACACCATGACGTTTAAAAAAGTTGACAACACTTGGACAAGGAAGCATGCATTTATTTTCTGCTTCAAGACCCATGGCACTAGTCAAAAGTGTTAACCTGAAGCTCCAGTACAAAAAAAATAACTTTAAACTTTTGATGTCTCTTAGTGGGGGATCACACTGAAAAAACAGCAGCAGCGGCAAAGCATAATGTAATCCTCAGACCGTGATAATTCTATGACTCAATGATGTTCTGTTTCATTCCTAAGTGATGTGAAGCATGTCCCGTACAACAATGAAAAAAAGACTTGGAAAAATAGATACTAGTAAAAGAGACTAGTGGGACTGGAGCATAAAGAAAGTAAAAACTCATCCAGTCTGGGTCCATGAGACATGTCATTCAACTTTTACGACTCCATTTCAGACGTCCTGGCCCTAAAAGAATCTTACCACTCTGATTGGTCAAAATACTTGAAATGTTCCTAGGATACACTAAATTGACATTAATGAGCATCGTGTTGCAATCTGCACACTCTGCTCCTACGTGACTAGCGTAACACTGGTGGTGTCAACCATTCTGCTGCAGAACCATAGCAAACAACAGAAAATCTGGTGCTTTTGCCAGTACTAGTGCAGGTCAGTGTGAACCCTGCCTTATTGTTGCTTATCGGGACCTTTGTAAACAAGGAATTTTATGGACCTGGACCTGGACTTTCACCTTAGTTGACTACCCATGATACAAAAGTAAATGTCCATATTTATGCTAATATACAAAGTGGAACTGTTTTAGCCTTTAAATTTAGTATGATGGCTTCCACAAAAAAGATCTTGCTTTCTATTCATGCATGCCAAAATGTTCCCAACCCGTTTCTGACACATGGCAAGCCGCATCAAATATTCTCAATCTTGTGCAATGTCATTTAACCTACACAGAGGCATACACACCCTTCTGGCCCGTGGCCACTGAAAATATTGGCCTCTAATTATGCTATAAATCAGACTAAGTGCTTTTTTCTCCATCTGCGTGTGTGTCCTTCTGCATGCATGCAGTGATGCCAGGTCACCAGCATGGGATTTAAAGGATAGAGTGATGTATGGGCCTATCTGTGGCTGCCAGTACACGTGCATGTGTGCCTCAGTGAATATATACACTGAAATATTCTTCCATCCCAAGTCAGGTATCCCAAAAACTGTGTATTTTTTTATGGAATATAACACTATTTTTCAGTTGAAGTAAATCTTTGTGTAATCTTTGCTAGACAAGTGTATTTCCATGGACTGTAGGTGATACTGTATTGGAACTCAACTATAGAGGAGATGCATAATCATTCTGAGGATACTATAAATGCTATAAATAAGCTAAGGAGTATGTTTTACTATGGTATTTTTGTACTTGTATGGTCTCCATATATTATAAAAGTGGCACGCAAGTAGTCCTTAATTAAAATGTTCTCATTTGTTCTCCTTATTGACTCTTGGAGAAAGATCCGGTATGTCGTATGTTCCATAGTTGGCGTCACTAATAACTCCCATCTAAGTTATGCAGTAATGCAGCAATTATCCTTCAATCCTTGTTTAATCATGCATGTGGCCATCATTATTAATTTTATAGTAGTTGAGTTTAGGAATTTTCCCAGCTTAAGATTTTTTTTACATTGAATGCTTGGTGAGTGCAGTAAACTGGCAATTGTTTCGGTGGCATTATTGGCAGATATTATTTTTCTTGTTTTATTTTCCATCCATTGCTAAATAATTTCAAACCTAATTCATTCACTGAGATTGTAAAAGAGGTCTAAAGTATGTAATTATCTGATATTGAGTTAATGTGTTGCGTTATTACAGCTGTAAATAAGTTTTATTTTTTAAGGTAGCATTCCTATTTATTATTAACTTATTTACTTTTGGCGCCTGGGTTTCTGCACTTACCCTACCCTGCACTTACCCTTGTCTCAGCTTTCTGGGATGGTATTATTCTCTTTCAGTCAGTCACAAACACTAGAGTTAGACAGTAGAGCTAAAGCATACTGTACATACAGAATAAAGCAATTAGTACTCTCTTCTTAACATATCTTATTTCTATTTTTTAATGCCCTATCACAGTTCAAGACTTTTGAAAAGATGAAGCAGCTGTCATTCAAGCCATCATGTGAAATGGGAGAGCTAGCTAGAAGGTTGAAATTAACAACAACTAATTTGGCGAGGTAGGGAGGGGTGGAACGGAGATGCAACGTCACCTCATAGCAAAAAGGTTCTGGATTGAGTCTGTTGGCTGACTGGGGCCTTTCTGTGCAGAGTTTGAATGTTCTCCCCGTGCCTGCGTGGGTTTCCTCCAGGTGCTCCAGTTTTCACCCAAAGACATTCAGATTAGGTTAACTGAATGCTCTAAATTGCCCATAGGTGTGAATGTGGGTGTGACTGGTTGTTCATGTCTGTGTTAGCTCTGTGATAGATTGGTGACCTGCCCATAGTGTACCCTGCTCACAAAGTCTTTTGTGATTGGCTTCAGATTCCCAGTGACTCTTAGTGGATAAGTGGTATAGATAATGGATGGTTGGAAAATGGGTAGGTTACTGCACTTCCAGTTAAGTAAACAGCAGCAGTTTAGTAATGTTTAAGCTCTTGACAGGACAAAATCTATCATGTTAAGGGAAATTTGCTTAATAAAACAGTTTTGCAAAGAAATGCATCCTGATCATGATTGGTACTTAAACATTATTGAGGTGTTTTTCCAATAGATTTATCATGGCTCACAATCTTTAAAAAAAAAAAACATGTATTATTTTCCTTCATTCTCTATGCCAAAATCTCATTTATCAATTCTCATAATGATGCTGATACTACTCTGACACACACTCACATGCTAAGCCTCAAGTGTATCAAACTGCATCCCTTGCTTCTCTCACAAAAGAGATCGAGGTTGGGAGAAAATATCTCACAGGACGAACAGACAGCTCTTTGTCATTTAAAATGACTTTCTGATGGTCGCCTGGAGTCCAATAGTGCACTCGAGACTAAGTGTAGGGGTAGACACACACAGTGAAATATGAGTCCACTTGTTCTGTACTGCTCTGTGTGAGGATGGGACTTAGCCAGAACCTTGTGTTCTTTCTGTCAGGGCTGTGGGGTATGTGGTCTGTAGAGTCTCCAAATTCAGCAACATTACATCAGCTACACTGGTTACATGGTTAGCGGTTCAACATTGTGGCACAGAACTCACCCAGAATAGTTAAGGAGCATGTATGTTTTCTTGTCATATGACAGTGTTTTGTAGCTTTCCAAGGTAATTTATGTTGTTATTATATACAAATATCATGTATTAAAGTATATGACACGTATTTATGACACATTTTAAGGCATTTATTCCACATTAGTCAAAGAATTACAAGCGTCATTGAACTGCATCTAGCCCGAGCACTCAACATTTTACCCTAAATATCCTCTGCTGTGTGTAAGGTTGAGCCAGAATGCCTGAATCTAAGTGCATAAGATTTTTCCAGTGTTTTGAAAACTTGGCCTTTTTTCCCATGTGACTTGACTTCAATGGTTTGATTCCCTCTCTCAGTGTATCTTAGTGGTTTTGAGACATTTCCTCAACTTTGAACCAAGTGTACTGTGAATTTTGCGTGGTTTCTCTTCAAGCTTTGCTTTTAACGAAGGCCAAGTTCTTGTCTCATATTATGACGTATTAATATTCTGAAGAATTAAGGCAATTATTACTGTACAACTATTCCACATTACTCAAAATCTCATCACAATGCATCTATCCCCAGCACTGAACATTTTACTCTAAAGATGCTCTGTGTGAGGATGAGCCTGCTTGCTTGAATATAAGCGCATAACATTTCGCCAGTGTTTCAAAAACCTGGCTTTGTTTTCCATGTCATATGTCTTCAAAGGCTTGATTCTCTCTCAGTGTAAATTAGCGGTTTTCGGACATTTCCTCAACTTTGAACAAACTGCATCATTGCGATGCCTTGTTTCTCCTAAAGCATTACTTTTAATGAAGGCCAAGTCTCATTTTCTGCAAGGATCCATATAGGCAGCACCAGGGAATAAATTGAACTATGACCTTAGAAAACAAAATGAACTAATAGACTGAGAACTTCAAAGTTGTACCAAAACCTGTGCATTTGCTGTATTAGGTTGGGAGTCAAGACAGCTGGAACTTGATTAATGACCAAGCCTTTCCGGATGTGTTCCTCCCAGACACATACCACTTCTTTGGTGGGATTTTGTAACTGCTCATTACTCATTTTCGACAGTGCATATTGCAAAGACTGAGTGTTAAAACCTCCATCTAACCATCAGTATTAGATTCTGGATTGCTCTCCAGCACTACTGAGTATTTGTGGTTGTCAGAGAGGTCAAAATTGGCAAACAGCTCTCACCTTGGCCAGCCTGTGAAAGCCACATTAAATAATAGCTCAGGCATTTACTCATAGGCCACCTTGTGTTCTGAGCTGTGGAGGCCAAACCAAGCTCTCCAGCACAGACCTCTAGACAAAGCTCACTTGTTTCCAATTTATCTTGGAAATGCCTGGAAGGTGCTTCCATCATCCTAATAAAGCAATGGATGAGTGGCTTCCAGACGTTCTAATTACTCACTGAACTTTTTCATCCACTTACAAAAAAATCATCACCTATGTATAATGACCAGGCTACATAATTTGATTGTTTCTTTAAGAATTTGGAAGAGTGGAGATGTTTGGAGACAGAGATTATCTTTGGCGGTGTTTGACAATAGTTGACAAAAGACGGCAGTGTGTGTGTGTGTGTGTGTGTGTGTGTGTGTGTGTGTGTAAGATATGACAGTTTTGGCCTTGTGGGTGGGGACATTTAGATCTTTCTTGCAAGGAAAGTGTTTTTTAAAAACAAAAATAAGAAAAAATAAAAGAGCCAAAAAGTTTCCTTTTCATTTCTTAGGTTAAGGTTAGGGTTATTATGCATTAATATTTATGTCAGTGGAAGGTCTTCACAAGGATTTTAAGATAGATGGGTGTGTGTGGGTTAGGGTGTGTGTTTGTGTGTGTGTGTGTGAGAGTGTGTGTGTTTCATAGTGTGTTCATTAAAGGAGTTCACCCAGCTTGATATGAAAACCAGCTCTGGTTTAGATGACTTATTAAAACCTGCTTTTTGGAAAACACTTTTCATCTATTTGGGCAAAATCAAAGTTTCCAACTATTTTTTTTCTTATAAAATATTAGGAAAGTGGTCAAAGCAAAACCTAAAGGATTTACACTGTTGCAAAACAGTTACATAATCTGACCCCCCGGCTCTGTTGCGTGATCATCTCTCCTGAGTGTTCATGCTCCAGGGTGAAGATTTCCAGACTCGCACTGGACGGCTGCACCCGCTGACCATCCGAGACCAAAATAAGAGCATCATAGATCATCTACTTTATGGCTCATGGTTTTCTCCTACTTATCCAGTCTTAAAATTAGACTGATGAAAACGGGTGTAAAATTGTTGACAGATTGGTTTAGCTATAGCATGTTTAACCATAACTGACAAAATGATTTTTGGTTTTAGGGGTTTATCTACCAATACAAGCCTTTCAAGCCTTTTTGTTTATATTTTATGCCTGAGCACTGTTATTTCTGCATTTAGAGAAATTTCAGAAAAATTTACATGCAGACCCTGTGTCATTAGGCTTTACATAGAAGAGTGTGTATTAATCAGTTTTGTTGTTTTGCTTTGTGTCTAATTTTCCTGTTTAGATATAAATGAGTGTGAAGATGAGATGATATGCGGCAAGCACGGTTTCTGTGAGAACACAATTGGCTCCTTTTCTTGTCATTGTGACCAAGGATATGTCAATATACACGACGGCAAAGTCTGCATTGGTATGGAAGTAGAAAATATTTTATTATCTCATATCAATGAGTCCATTAATAGGGGGTTTAACTAATTGAACTATGAATCTGTGATTTGTGTTTTTGTGTATGTGTGTGCAGATGCAGATGAATGTGAACAAAGTAGTGAGTTGTGTGGTGAGGCTCATTGTGAGAACGTGGAGGGAAGCTTCCTGTGCCTCTGCCCCACTGATGATGAGGAATTTGACCCTGTTACTATACAGTGCAAACCCCGCCACATGATCTTACCAGGTACAGAAACATAAAAAAACACTTTTACATTGTCTGTAACATAAGTGTTTCCAATGGCTAGATTTCTACAACAGGTGAAAACAATTTGTAATTTCAATATTCCTATAACTCTCAGTTACACGCAGAACAAATTGCGCCAGGGCATCCAGGTCCTTTGACTTGATTTGATATTCCATATTGTGCATGCAGCAGAGACACAGCCTAAAGCCAAGTATCAGTCAAGTTAATTCTGCTTCGGGGTGAGCTGTTGGCACGTCAAACGTGGAAATATTTTTCAACAACTAACAGCCATGAGTATAAGCAGATTACTGACCAGCCATGCAATTTGGAAAAGACTTTAGAGTAACTTTATCTTGTGGTGTGAAATTGGAATGTCAACTAGATAACAATAGAGAATATGATATAAAAACTCAAAATGTTCAAAATGTCTTGATATTTCACTCAATCGATTAAAAAAAGATACAGATTGTTGGCTCTGTCGGAGATTTAGATTAAATCTGTTGTGTAAATATGGCCAGATGCCATAGAACTGTGATCAGGTCACTCAGGCTGTGTTTGAAATATCCAGTAAACATTACAGCATTGAGTGAGCAATGATTCCAGTTTCCTGTGACACAGATGAGCTCATCAAGGCTGCAGGGCAACTGCATTTTTATATTTCAAGCATTTTAGTTTAAACCCAAGTTTAATAAGATAAGATAAGATAAGAACTTTATTCATCCCGAGGGAAATTCTTATGTCATTGGCATGTTCAGTGCAACAAGAGAA
>JAQMYM010000005.1:6984709-6998091 GCA_030014255.1 Parauchenoglanis ngamensis | reverse complement strand
GTTATTTGGATTTTTACATTATTGTTGAAATACACAGTCCTGAAAAAGGGACGTTTCTTTTTTTGCTGAGTATATATGTATATACCTCACTTTACTAATATGTGTGTGATGCTATATTAGTGTACTTCTTCTGTATCATAAAATTCACTTGAAATGCAACATTACATAACTGTACAAATTACTTTTAAAGCATATATATTTTTTATTAATTGTTTTAATAATACATGATTGTTTTAATAATACATGACATTTTTAATAATTTTACATATGAACTCATTATGCTACATTAAACCCAGTGTAAAACTGTGTATCAACTACAATAAATAGATTTTAAAAAGGCAGAAATCACACAACAAGCAAACAGCAGTAAAAGAGAATGAACTAATATCCAAAATCCAAATAATCAGAGCATGGTCATACACAGAAAAACACAAAAATAGCAAGGCTTGGTACCATCAGGTAAGAATACACTGAGCAATACTTCACAAAGTCAGTAAGTGAGTAAGTGACTGACATTTAGTGAGGAAAAACATCTGTGGCTGATTAGGACTTAGAGAAATTAAAGCGGGCACGTTGTTGGGAACTGTAGTTCTCAGTGGCCATGTTTGTATGCTGCAATGGATTGTGGGCAATGTAGTCCAGTGCAGACTCTGTAGCTGATGTGACCACTATTGACTACAACAAACAGATAAAAAAAATTATAAATTTTTTTAAAAAGAAAAATAATCAAAATTCAATAACTTTTTGTCTGTAGGAGTTACACATGTAAAACCAAAAGTCCTGTGATACACTATGTTGCTTCCAACTACAACAAATCAATTTTAAAGCATGGATTGTTTTAATTTTTTTATTAAAGATCTTTGTGAGTTTTTAATGAAAAAAAATTCAGTAGTTTTTATATTTTAAGTTACACATGTGAACCCAAATGTACTGTTATACAGGTCATTGTTGCTAACAACCACAACAAATATGTTTAAATTTTTTTAAAGGGAAATAATCATAACTCAATAACATTTTGCTTGTTTGAGTTATGCATGTAAAAACAAATACTCTATTATATAGGTCATTATACTTATCACCTACAGCAACTGCAAATGTTTTGTGTTTTACAGATTTCCTTTCTTTTTACTTTTTTTATTGCATGCATCCCACAAATGTATACTTTACACTCTACTCTTACCATTATCTTAATTTATTGTATTTGTTCAAAATGTATTTATTTTATTGAATCATTTACAAGAAAATAAAAGTTTAATTTTACTACACAATCTGAAAAGACATTTATATGTATTCAAGTTAAATTTAAATTAAAAGTATTAATTACTTGTTTAACATTAATATATAGTATATCTGTATTAATTTTTTTGATCTACAAGCAGGACCTGTCCATTGTGTACCCTGCCTTTGGCCCAAAGTCAGCTGGAATTGGCTGATGGATAAGGGGTATAGATGATGGATGGATGGATAAGAGCTATAGATGATGGATGGAAGGATTTACTTGCAAACTGGTCAGGGCCTTCAGATGCAGCCATTTGCTTTAATATAACCATCACACAGATCACAGAGGTTCATGCAAAATCTGCCCCATTCTGTTTGTGTTTTTCATCTTAGTGAATAGTGGATTAAGGATTAGACAGATCCTAAATAAAAAAAATAAAAAAGGAATTTTTAAAAATCTATTTGTTGTATTTAATAATTTCCTCGTTCATGGTGCCTGATTCTCCCCTGCACTTAAGTCAAAAATAGTGCGCAGTGCTTTTCAGTCTTCATGTATTCTTTATGCAGAAGTCTGTGACTTGCACCCTTACATGCTTATGGCGGAGCAAGGTCAACATCACAGTGTTTATTGTGTAAATATCGTTTACACACATCCTGTTTTTCTGGTACCAACTTTCTGGTATGACTTGACAACTGTAATCCAAACTGCCTTCTCTGCATCTCCTTGTGGTCCTTAAGCAGGAGATGAGCTGAAAAGTGGAAAGAAGACACCAAGAGTATTCCCACCTTGTCTGGATATCCTGGAACTCAGTGACACATAGTGCATCCAGAATACTGGACAAACAGTTTTCCAGCCTGTCTTGCACTTCTTACTGATGGAGCCCCACTCACTGGTATTAAAAGAAAATATAGGCTACATATACAGTGGTAATGTTTTAATAATACGTTCCCTCATCACCATGTTTTAATATTTTTTTATTTTTGTGTCATGACTGGGGCTCTGTACTTACTGGTCCTCATCAAATGGCATTTTTATTAATGAATCTCCACATGTCAAACATGTCTTCATATACATAGGCCCAGCACATATGTCGTTTCATATTTTTACTGGTTTATGTCATAGGCGTCTCTGAGTGGATGTTTGAGAAAATATCATTAATCATTATGTTAAAAAGCAAAGGACTAATCACACTCGTTTGGGGGGTTCCCATTATCAAATTCACACTTATTAGAGAATACTGATCCTACTTTAACTAGTATGTTTCTCTTATTCATGAAGTCCATCACAAAGTTAAACATGTAACCAACTATTCCCAGAAGATGCAGTTTACTTAGTAAACATTCTTTCCATTTCATATTGTATGCTTTCTCTACATCCAGTAATATGGCCACCACAGTCTCCTTATTGATTTGTGCATTCCTTACTTCATCTTTCAAGCATATTATTGAGTCATTCATCCTTTTTCCTTTCCTAAACACACACTGATCATTCACTTTCAGCCCTTTTTTCTCAACAAGATAAATTAGCCTCCCTCTCACCAATCTTTCCATTATTTTACCCAGATGAGAGGTTAGTGAAATAGGTCTATAGTTAATCGGACTGGTCCTACCCTGTCTTTCTGATTGGGACAATAACTGATTCCTTCCATTCCAAGGGAATCTGCTTTACTTCCCATATTTGTTGTAAAGCTCCTACATCTTCATTAGCCCTTCATTACTTAAGTGTTTTAGCATATCATAGCAGATTTCATCTTTTCCTGGGGCTGATGTCTTACACCTGCTCTGTTCCCTTTTCAGATCACCTAGTGTAAACAAGACATTATATTTATCCTCCATTTTTACTTTCTTTAGGATAAATTAATTGAACATTTCCCTATTCCCTTCTCCAATATGTTCTCTTTGTCTCAATTTTTCCCAGTTGGCCTTCTTGAATACCCACCTACTACTTGTATCTTCTGTGGTCAAGGAATACTGACATCAAGTCTGCTACAAATTAGATAGTGTTCACTTCCTAGTTTTCCCTTCTCATATACTTCCCAGTCACCTTTTGATCATTCTACTGGATATAAGGGTAAGGGCTAACACCGATTCTTTATATGTTCTTACATCTATCTTGGTCTTCCTGCCATCATTTACACGAACCAGATTATTTTCTACTAACATGTCCTCTATTACTTGTCCATTTCCATCTGTCTTCTCCCCTGCTGCTGAAATATTATGAGTGTTAAAATCCAGACACTATATTACATTTCCCTTACCCTGCTGTCCTATTTCCTGCAATTCATTTAATTCTAATTGATCACACAGATTGCAGTAGTTTATAATGCTTATTTTTTCCTGTCCAGATCCCAATCACTACATAGTATTGTCCCATTCCTGAACTCATAACTCTATAAGGTATCTCCTTTTTAACAAAGTGCCACACCCTCCACCCACATAGTGTTCTATCTTGTCTAATAGCTCTGTATCCGATCAAAACAAAATCTAGCTGAGGTTTTAACCAAGTTTCTTGGATGAGTGTTACATCTGGTTTTTACTATTTAAAAATTTCTTAAAATCTTGCCCATTCCCTAGCCGACTTCTCGCATTCCATTGTAATATCAACATTATGGCTCCTTGACTATAGAAGCCCTTCCTGACTAAGTCCAATTCATATCTCCTCCCATCTTAGTCCTGCCATATCTAAATGATGAATCACCACCTTTGTGATTATTTGGATCCTTTCAGTCTTGGACTTAACCTCAGCCGTTGCACTAATCAACCCTTGAATAAAAGTAACCAAGTCAGTTTTTTTCCTTCCACCTATTCTACTCATTGTCCCTAGCTGTCTTGATTCTGCCATCCAGTCTTCACTGGCCCTATTTGTTCGTGTGTTTCGCGAAGTGAATTTGATTCTTTGAATCTTTTAAAGATATTATGTACAGTAGATGATGAAATGCCAAAATAATTTGGAATTTTATGATGAGGAACATTATTCCTACATTGATGCCCTTCGCCCACCTATTTACCGACACAGTCTTTCACAAGGTGTTGCTGCTGAGAGAATCTTCCTCTCTGGGAAGTTCTTTTTATATCCAATCAAACATTTTTTCATAAAACAATAAAATTCCTCAGTTTCAAAATCTGATTCCAATCATTTAAATATGGGTTTACATGATTTACAAATCAATACATTCTGTTTTTATTTGCATTTTACAGCTTTTTTGGAAACAGGGGTTGTATAGAATGTCTCTGTGTGCTGTAGCATTACAGTTTCCATTCACTGGAACTAAGAGACCCAGATCTGTTCCAGCATGACAATGCCCCTGTGCACAAAGCAGCTCCATGGCAATAGCTGTCAGGTGTCCATGTACTTTAGATCATATAGTATATAATCATCAATTATTTAGTTTATTTAACATTTATGGAAGGAGATCATGAAGCATGGACACACAGATTTTATGATATCATTAATATTATTATTATTAATAGATGTATTATCACAGTTTCCATTGTCATATTGTCAAGGTGTTCACACTGTCGAGGCTTAGTTGGACACAAGTGCAGGATCAGGAGACAGAGGTAAAAGCAATATGGTGTTTATTTAAAACAGAGTAGGCAGAGGTACATAAACGAGAGGCAAAAGAGTAATCCACGAAACAGAAATGGGTCAGTCGATCAGCAAACAGAGCAATAAAGGTGATCCAAAAATAGTAATCACAAAAAGGGAGAAGCAAGTCCAAAACACAGGAAATCATCCATCCATCCATTATCTATACCGCTTTATGGGTCGCGGGGAAGCTGGAGCCAATCCCAGCATCTTCGTGCGAGAGGCGGGGTACACCCTGGGCAGGTCGCCAGTCCGCACGGGAAATCGGACAGGGGTAATATACCGCTCGGCAATAGCAGATGGGGCTAGACTAATGCTTCGCAAATTCAAAGTGCATATGGCAGTCCTTTTAAAACACGGCCAATCAGTCCGTGAATGAGATGCACCTGCCTCCCATTGACAGTCCTCATGGCTGGGAGCAGGTGTTCACGGGAACTGTAGTCCGTGTGGTTTCCGTCAACATGCGGAAGTGCACACTTCCTCTTTGAGAGCGACAGAGATGAAGGAAACACCGCAGGCATGGCCGAGTCCTCAAGGTGCGCAGTGCGTATAGCGAGGAGCGGGTCATGACACATATAATGTAAAAATGACTGACTTGGTAAATCTCTCTCTGATAGGCTAGTTAAATGGTAACAATAATGTCTCTGAGAAAATGTCTCAGTTAATTTCATCTGTGTGCAAAGGGAAGGAGCAAGGAACTGAACAAGTCTTAAATTTGCAGAATCTTTTTTGTTGTTGTTGTTGCTGATTTTTGTTGTTGTTTTTGTGTTTGTTTGTTTTTTTTGCAATATGCTGCATTGTGCAAAAATAACTAAAAAGTGTTTTACATTTTGGGTCCCTGTCTCCTAAACTGTGAGACTGCTGTCAAAATTCCTTTCACATATCATTTCCTGGACAATGATGACTTCATCCACTTAATTTTGAGCTAATTTCAATTAGTATAAATATTATTATTGTAAGTTTATCATAAGTTATTTTCCATACTAGTTAGAGAGGTTTTTGGCATAGAAATGATGAAAATAATGATGATGGAAAAAAGATGTTAATTTCTAAAACATTTTGATTTTAGTTATATGAACCGCAGGCCAATTAAATACTGACGGAAGAGCTTGATTGACTTTAATATTTATTATATACACTTAATTTAATTACTTGCAATTAAAGTCATAAAAAAACATTTACCTGTAAAAACAGGAATCAAAAGGAGCGAACAACAAGATGTTATAATCCAGAAAGGTAATCTAACAAACAACAACCACTGGAATAACTAGGAGCAAGATTGTTCTAATGAAATGACTATTTAAAGAAGAAGCAGTGACTGTTTCAGGCGTGTGCAGTTTGAATTCTGGAGACTGTGACTGTGGATATAATTATCGTGACTAATAAAGTATTGTGGGAAATGGAGGCTTCAGACAATGTGATTAGTGATTGTGGAGCATTCTGGGAAATGGAGTTTGTGCTGTGAAATTTAAGAAGATGTAATATACTGTATGTTAGCTATGACTGTTATGTAGCTAACAAATAACAAAAAAGCTTTGTGCCTTTTTGTATTTTCAATAGGGATCCTATTCATGCCCTCACAGCACTTTCTGTCAGAGGTAATGCTATAATGTAAGGAGAACAGGAACTAACATGTTTTGCCAGTGCTCCACAACATTAACTGTAACTACAGTATAAACACATTAAATGTATGACATCATTATTTAGTAAACAAAATATTGTAGTGGTAACATGTTGCAGTGGTATAAGAGGAATATAACACTTGGTGATGTGCTGTAATAGTACAATAATCAACTTCAGGGGGATAACAGTAACTGCTAATGCTTAATCACACCACCCTGTCACTCAGTATTTTACTAGATCAGCACTACACATGTTTATTCCTTACATATACAAACTGCAGGACAACCTATACAATACAAAAATATTAAAAGTGTCGTAAATGAACCCTGGTAAAGTGAGCAATGTTGGCAAAGAATCTACAGTTTTGCACTCACTTCCGGCTATATTTAGGAGGAAAGGTCAGGAGAAACAGTTTGCAGGCTCTTTGGACGCTCAGTATTTTTACTGTAACAGCAACACAGCACACACACTGCTTTAGTTCATACTGATTGTTCTCAACACTTTCATTTCAGAATGGGGCTCCTGGGAGGAGACGTAACTGTTGAGAATAAAACTAAATACAAATGGACCGTCTGCATCGAGTATAAGGAGCCGTGGCCTTTGTATGACAAATATGACACAGTAAGTTATAACATTATAAAAAACACCATAGTAATAACTTTTGTAAAACATGTTAGGTGATATTTGATTCTGGTGTTTTTTTTGTTGGTTTGTTTGTTTGTTTTTCATTCATGTGTGAGTGAATATATAGACTTCAAAATCATATACTGTATTTTCCCCCGTATGTTTAGTTCACAGTTGGAGGCAATGAAAAACAAAATGTCTACAGCTATTTGCTCCTCACCGTAATCAGAACAATCTACATCAAAGTGAAGTATGGCAAGTGCTCGCAGACAGACTGCTACACCAATCCAGATTTATGGTACATGTTTAATCCAAAAGATGACCCATGTTTCACAATTCGAGAGAGTGGAGACCACCGAAAAATACATCTGGAATGTAACAAAAATTTTGAGAAGAAGAAATCAACATGCCCAAATTATGGTATGTCATTTATTTATGGAGTAATTTATACATGTTCAATAAAGAACACAAATTACAGCTTTGGCTTGTCACTTATGGTTTTGTCACAGCATAGTCTGTTTCTTTAATCTCTGCCTGTAGTAAGCTTCAGTCAGGTTCATTTATCACCTTAATTAAAAAATATCAAAGATTGTTAACACAAAACAGGAACATATCATGTTTTTTCCCTCCACTACTGTTGATGACTCTGTGATTGTTAAATACATTTTTTCAGTTGTTTGATTAAAATGAAGAACTGTATAAAAAGAAGACAGGCTCAGGTGACGTGTAAGTTGGTTCCATTTTTTGCAGCATCTTCTTTTAATGCTGTGAAGCATTTTATTAAAGCCAGCACTAGTGACCAGTCTGGTATGTTTCAAACTACTGCATCATAAACTTCCTGGTGCGCTGCAAATCCTTTGCTTCCTTATGATACATACAGCTGTGATTTCTAACCTTTTTGGCATGATGGATTTCTGGCCAAGAGTTGCTCAGACAAAAACATTCTCTGTGTAATGTGCTTGGTATTGATGATCACCTGGGTAAAGTAGCTAAAGTTATAGGTCTTTGAGGTGTTGATCTGCAGGTGGTTTGTGTGGCTCCAAGCAACAAAATTCCTCACCAGACTCCTGTACTCCTCTTCCTGGTCATCCCTGATACACCCCATGATGGCCGTGTCGTCTGCAAACTTCTGAATGTGACGTTTCAGAGTTGTAGCAGAAGTCCTAGGTGTACAGGCTGAAGAGGAGAGGGGACAGACAGTTCCCTGCGGGGCTCCTGTGCTGCTGACTACAGTGTCAGACATGATGTCCTTCAGCCTGACGTACTGTGGTCTGTCAGTGAGGTAGTTGGAGATCCAAGCAACCATGCAGGGGTCCACGCTCATCCTGGCCATATTGTATTAAAGGCACTAGAAAAGTCCAGGAACAGGATCCTGACCGTGCCTTTTAACTTGTGCAGGTGCGAGTGGGCTTGGTGTAGGAGGTACAGGATATCATCCTCCACACTGACATCTGCCTGGTAGGTGAACTGTAAGGGGTCCCGGGAATGTACCTGGGGCCGGAGGAGGTTGAGGAAGAGCCGCTCCAGAGTCTTCATCAGATGTGATGTGAGTGCCACTGGTTGGAAGGGATGATGCAGGATGTCTTCCAGAGGGCGGGCACTCTCCCCAGTCGTAGACTGAAGTTGAAGACTCGTTGTAGGGGCACCCAGAGTTCAGCAGCGCAAGTCTTCAGTAGCCAAGGACACACCTTGTCTGGGCCTGCTGCCTTCCTGTGGCTAAGCTTCCTCAGTTGCCCCCTGACCTGGTCTGCTGTGACACAGAGAGGGGATTGCAAGAAGGAGGGGGAGGAGGACATCATGATGTTGAGAGGGGGTTGGGAGGACGGGGGTGTCATGATGTTAGGAGGGGTGTTTTGAGGACGGAAGGAGAGTAGGGAGGGGGGTCTGTATTAAAGGTGAGGGTGAGGGTGGGGGCTGGTCAAACTGGTATTGAAGGTGAAAAGAATTGAAATGTAGGTTTTTTTCATTAAAACTGAATTAGAACATCAGTCTTTTTATTTAATAGTCTCACTTCAGAGACAGGCCATTCATTGATGGCTAATGAGCATATAAATATTGCACATTCTGCAATCAAATTAAATAAAGAAATAATAATCAAAATGAAATAAATTTCTAAATAAAAATGTCATTACCTCACAATGCCTTTCTGAAATTAACACAAGGTAAAATTATACATATAGTTCAAGTTCAAGCTTTTATTGTCATTTCAACCATATACATGTAATACAGTGTACAGTGAAACGAGACAGCGTTTCTCCAGGACCAAGGTGCTACATACAAGACAACAGCTTTAGCACTGGGGGAAATGTACACTCCGATAATAAATACAGCAGTGAATTCTCGTGGTAAATAAAAAGGTCTGCAGCCAACTGTCACAAACTCCACAAGCGGTGAGCAGTAGCTAAATACTAGCACTGAGTTCTGGGTAGTCCGCTGGAGTCGGATACAGTCCAATCCATTGTCCAGAGAACAGATGTTGGAAAGTATTATGGTAGGGGGCGGCCGGCTCTTAGCCTAGATCGGACCCCCCTGCCTGCCGCACTTCCGCTTCCTCGCACACCGCTCTTGGCGAACCCTCCCCCGGCCGCCGGCATAAGGCGACGCCGACGTTTGGAGGCCTGGTTTCCGTAGCGACCCAAGGACACGTAGCGTTTCCAAGAGGTCTTCCTGCAGGTCAGATTTTAAGTATTTCTTTATATCCAGTAATGTTTCTCGTGGGTAGACATGAAAGTAGCCCATCTTTATTTTTGAGAGACTCTGCCTCTCTAAGACATCCCTTTTATAGCTAATCAAGTAACAGACCTGATATCAATTAACTTAATTAGTTGCTATATGTTCTCCCAGATAAATCTTTTTAAACTTTCTTGCTTTTTCAGCCATTTGTTGCCCCCATGCCAACTGTTTTGAGAACTGTAGCAGGCATCAAATTTGAAATGTGCTCATTTAGTGGATACAATTTACAATTTAGAGTACAATTTACCAGTTTAAACATTTCTGTTATATATGTTCAGTGGTGAATAAAATATCGTCTCGTGATTTGAAAGTAGTTTAGTTTTTATTTTATCCAACTTTAAAGAATGTCTCAACTTTTCTGGAATTCGGGTTGTATAATCAATACTTAATTTCACAGATTTAGCCTTCACGTCAATAAAAAATAAAGGAAAGGCTTGTTTGATTTGAAAAAAGGCCTTTCCTTTACTTGCCTATATGCTCATGTATAGCAGATCACCAGGAACATAAAAGTATAAGCTTTCTTGTCATAGATGTAGGTTACATCTATATGAGCATAGAGGCATGTTATGCACAAACAGCAACCACTATCATGCTGTGCAGATTTACAATAAATAATTGCACAAATTATATTACAAGGAAAGTAGAAGTTGGAAACAATGTATAGCTGCGGCCAGAAGTTTACATACATGGATATGAGTACCATCATGGACATGAATGTCATGGCAATTTTGAGGTTTTTTTAACTGTTCTTTTTTTTTTGTTGTTCAAAAATGTCTTTGTTTTAAAAAAAAAAATGAATTTGGTGCTCAAGTTTTAATTTATTTTAGGTTTTCTAAAATTAACAAGGGGTCAAAATTATACATACAGAATACATAATATTTGGTTAAATGTCTCTTAAGTTTCACCTTGACCAGAGCCATCAACAAACTTCTGGCAGAATTCTGATTGGATATTTGACCACTCTTCTTAGCATAATTGGTAGAGTTCAATTAAATTTGTGTTTTCTCTGGTATGGACCCAACTTTTAAGCATAGTTCACATATTTTTGATAGGGCTAAGGTCAGGATTTCTATGTTATATTCCAGCCAGCTTTGATGCGAGTTTGAGATCATTATCCCAAAAGAAAACCCAACTGTGTCCAAAAATCAACCATCCAGCAGATGATTTAAGGCTGTGCTGAAGAATGCTGAAGAAGTCTATTCATTATTTTATCCATTGCCAGGAACAGTCCCAGAGCATGATGCTACCATGCTTAACAGTTAGCACAGTGTTCCTCTGTACTTCTGGTCATTGTGACCAAATAACTCAATCTTTGTCTCATAACCATAAAACATTCTAGAAGGGTTTTTGTTTGTCCATGTGATCTGCTACAAACTTTAGTTCAGCTTGAAGGTGTCAATTTTGGAGCAGGGTCTCCTTTCTTGGACAGCAGCCTTTCAGTCAATGCCTATTTAAAAGTTTCTTGACTGTAGACTCTTCCAGCAGCTTCCATTTCATGGCAGGCTTGTCTTTGACCATCCAAACCAATTTCCTCTCAGCTAAGCATTACAGTTTAAGTCTTCTTCCAGCAAAGTTGCCTGGCAAAGTGGTTACACCTCCAAATCACTTGCACATGCCTGCGGCTATGCAGCCTCACCATCTAGGAATATCAAGCGTCCCACCCCATTGGAGAAACCCTGTCAGGAAGTCTCAAGAGCATGGGGAAACCCCATCTGCCACTGAGGAAGGGCAGGGCCAAGAAACAGGAGCATCCAGTGAAGGTGGGGCTGCCTAATCCAGCATGGCTGGAGGTGAATGAACATCGGTCCTCCAACCAAAAGTGGCGAGAAATAAAAGCGTGGCAATGAGGAAATGCGGTAATTAAGGATAGAGGAGGTATTAATCTGATGATGTAAGATGAGATGAGATAAGAACTTTTCTCATTGTCATTGGCATGTTCAGTGCAACAAGAGAAATAAAGATAGTACAATGAAGATTTAAAAAGAAAACAATAGTAATTGTGCAAATGTACAAAAATACGACAGCATATGACAATTGTACAAATATACAAAAATATGACAGATTATTATTAAATACAGATTATTAGTGTAGGTTATGAAAAGTGACTTAGTACATGTGCCTGAGTATAATTATCTAGCCACTTGTGATGACAGGATGGGATGGGACTAAACATACCGCCATAAGGGCTGAAAAAGATCACCTACAGAACGGAGAGGAGTACATACATGGAATAACAGTGTATAGTGTGTTTTTAAAGTGTCCTTCTGTCCTCTAGTCTTCTGACTGGTGTTCTTTATGCGTTCAATGTGGGAATCATATCAGACTCCACAGGACATGACCTCCCTGCTCATGGTGCCTCTGATGATGAACAGAGGAAGGATTGCTACTACAACCTAAATGACGTGAACTTTTGTGAAAATGTGCTCTCCGGTAATGTCACCAAGCAGGAATGCTGCTGTACTGTGGGAGCAGGCTGGGGAGACAACTGCAACACCCACCCGTGCCCACAAAATGGACAAGGTAGGGTACACCCCCCCCCAGCCCCCTTACATATGTACATATGCCTGATTTGTACATGCAAATGTGTCTTATGGAAGCCATTTTGAATGTGTATATCCTCAGTGGAGTATACTGAGCTGTGTCCTCATGGTCCTGGCATTCTCCCCATCATCACCTCAGTCCAAGGCTTCAGTCAACTCCACAGTAGAGGTACTTTTGCATCTGCAGTGCTTTCTATTGAACTTATTGAAAAAGAGTGTATTGTGTACTTGACTTGCCATTATTCTGTCTATCTGTCCATCTATAATAATAACAATAATAACTTTTATTTCTATAGCATTTTTCAAGTCAGGTGGCACAAAGGGCTTTACATCATAATAATAAAATATAATATAATAAGAGACATACAGACAAACAGAAAAAGAAAAGGAATATATGAATATAACATTACAAATATAAGCATATACTTCAACAAATAAAACATAGTGTAATAATACAAAATTAGAAGCACAATTATGTAAGATGATAGGGGTAATACAAAATAAAATAAAATATAAAACTATCCAAGTAAAATACATTTGGTTTAAAACATCAACAAAATCTAGCCATTTAAGTTTTGAGATTTTCCCTGTTTGAGATTTTCAGGTATACAAATCGGTAACAAGAAGGGCTATATTGTTGGCAGCAGATGCATCACCATTGATGCCACTGGACATCAAGTTCTATTTGTTTAGGTTCCAGTGGAAAACTCTAAATGTTGTACAAATCAAGTCTGTATTATAGACAAAGACATTTGCACGTGCAGTGAGCAAGCTGGGACAAGTGATTGGAAGGTCATGAGTTCAAATCCCAGCACTGTTAAGCTGCCACTGCTGGGCCCTTCAGCAAGACCCTTATTTCTCAAGTGCTTACTTGTATAAAATGAGAAATATGTAAGTTGCTCTGGATAAGGCCATCTGCATTACTGGCATTACGTGGCATCCATCCATCCATTATCTATACCGCTTTATCCGTTTGGATCGCGGGGAAGCTGGAGCCAATCCCAGCATCTTCGGGCAAGAGGCGGGGTACACCCTGGGCAGGTCGCCAGTCCACC
>JAQMYM010000005.1:6961896-6973561 GCA_030014255.1 Parauchenoglanis ngamensis | reverse complement strand
GTTGACCTAATCTGCATGTCTTTGGACTGTGGGAGGAAACCAGAGCACCCGGAGGAAACCCACGCATGCACGGGGAGTACTTGCAAGCGCCACACAGAAAGGACCCCAGGACCTTCTTGCTGTGAGGCAACAGTGCTAACCACCACACCACCTTGCCGCCTAGAGTGCCTGACATTATAGTTTAAATGATCAAATATCAAAAGTGTCACAAAGAAACCAAGACAGCAGAAACATGCCTGGTTGGACAGAAGGTACTTTTATTTAAGGTATTTTGCTTAGAGGAAGGTCAGCATTCCTCTACTCTCTGCCTTTTGTCAGCTGTGGGCTGCATCAATATCTGTGTCCTGACTGGTGTGTATCCTGGTATGTGGTAGTGTGTTTCAGTGCCATCCAATCCAAGACTGGTATTAGGCTGCAAATCAGAATCCTGGTGTAGGCCCATTCCTATATTATTTTCATCCCATCTGAGCAATATTTTGTCTACACACCTCTCACATTCAGCTTATCTCTCCTCTGTCACTTTTTACAGGGTATATCCCATAAGACCAAGGCTCTGTCACCCATACTATGGATGTACTCCTCTCTCTCTCTCTCTCTCTCTCTCTCAATCTCTCTCTCTTTCTCTCTCTCTCCCCTCCATTGCCTCTCTAAAGGACTGACATTAATTTTGCATCAGTGAAGCCGAGCCAGGTGAGCTCCAAACATGAACACAGTTACAGTCAAAGCCTTGTACATACAGAATTATACAAAAAGAGTGATTTTAAAAATGAATTCACATTTTAACTGGACCTGTGAAGTTACTCAGTTTTTGATTGATCTCAATGTTACCCAAATGGTGATTACATGCACTTTATTTACAATTTACAAGCCTAATTTGTTATTAGACGTCATTCCAGCCTAGAATTGTGGGTCAAGGCTTCATTGAGGGGGTTTGGGATTTGAGTTGGTTTGTTATCTGTTCTATAATACAACAGTTAGTTCCAGTCCACTAATTTGGCAGGAAAAGAGGCATACCAAAAATGCTTATATTTAGTATAACCGCACTGGAATGTTTCACCGTGTGTATCACACCACTTGTCTGTGTTCACCACATAAAATTCCAAATCTATTATCAGTCACAGCAGATATCGTTAATGATCCTTTTTTATTGATATAACTTCTGACTTAAAATATGAATGCTCATCAGATGAAGATGAAAAGGATGAAGGGGAGGCAATAATTTCTTTGAATTATTTGACCATATTGTACCTGAAATATCAGTTACTCAATATTAAATTCTTATTTATAGAACTATTATATAAAAGCAATATTGAATTCCCGATCATTCTATTGTAGTGAATAACGGCACGGCTGTGATTACGTACGACCGAGTCACAGCTGTGCCAATATTTAGTGTAACCACATTCTTGCTTGTATGCTATTGCTTAAATAAACTCATCCAGCACCCCCATACTTTCTTTGACCAAAAGGTGAAAGTACAAAAAAATCAGATTAACCCTGTAGATTTATAGATTGATTTACAAATGTTTTGTAACACTTTCCTTTTTGTATAAAAAAAATGGTTTGCACTGTTAAGTAAGGTGTTAAGCCACAACAAGCTGCAAGAACAAGTTCAGTACAACACTGTCTAAAAAGAAAATTAAAAAGAACCACTGGATGGTCATTTGGATGATGTGGAAATCTCTAATTTCTTCCTAACATTCATTAATAGGCATAGCTAAGGTTACATATTTAGCTATTTTTATTTTTATTGTTTCTCATGACAATATATTGCCGGATATGATGAGTGTATATGTATGTATATTTGAAGCAACATGGTAAGCCTATTAATTACCATTAACTGGCCATTACTTCATGCTGTTTTTCTTTATTTTAGATCCCATCTGTATATCCCACCCATATCCTACAGCCAGCAATCCTGCATTCATATTATGGGGCTTGATATATCTGTACTTTACATTGACTAAAGAAAATCTTAAGATCCCTGTTTCCATGTTCAGAGCCAACCATATTGTTAACCTTAGAACCCCTCACCTCCCTCCGTACACTAAATAAATCATCATAACAAGCAGCAGTAAAGTTGGTATGCTCATGCTGTCTAGGCTACTCACAGTTCAAATGTCTCGCCATTCGTCAGTAACAAAAGGTTCTGCTATACCCAAATCAGACAAATAAAAAGTTGCCCTAGATGCACTTCCATCAAAGCAGGCCTATAAAATACTTTACAGCAACAACATCACAGGACCTAACTAGTTATACTGCCTTTAAAAACACTCAAGAACTTTGTAAGCCCCAGAGGGTTGTTTAGAGATGTTAAGAAATGTGCTGAACAGTGAGATAAAGTTGGTGTTGATGGCTTCATGCAGAGGATGTGTGTTGAAGACCATGGTCTGCCTCATGGCTATATAAGTGTGCCAGCTCACGTTGAGGGAATCCCAACTTTATCAAAGAATAGAAGGTGGTTAGTTTAACGGTTGAATTGGAAATATCCACTCTCAGTCTTCTCTTTCTGTTGCCCACCTGATGATCATCTGCTTTCCAACATTTCCAGTAAAAATCCAGCATGCTATTATTATTAAATTTAGTCCTCAGGAATGTCACTTCAAGTAGTCAGTGATTTTCTGGAGTTTAGAAACACTTTTTTAAATTTACACCAGTTTTTCTCAACGGTCATCCTGGGAACCCACTGTGCTGAACAGTATTTGGGTGTCCTTACTCTCACCACACCTGATTTACAAGATGGATTCCCACTCTAAAAATCTTCATACAATTTCACCTCAAATTATTCAACCCCCATGGCAAATTAGGTTTATTGGGAAAATTTACAAACTTGCAGCTGTTTGCAATAAAAACAAAAAAAAAAAATCAAACAAGAACAATTTAAATAGCTCAACACAACTAAAATTACAAGTGGTTTCTCCACATTCAACACAAAATGCCATTTTTAATGACTACTGCAGTTTCAAAATTATTCAACCCCTTCATGACAGGCATCTTTAGTACTTAGTAGAGCACCCTTTTTATGTTAGGACCTGCTGCAAACTTGAGGCACAGCCAGACACCAGCTTCTGGCGGTGTTCCCAAGGAATCTTAGCTCATTCCTCACGGGCAACGGCCTCCAGATCACTAATATTCTTGGGTTTGCGTGCTGCAACCGCCTTCATCAAATCCCACCAGAGATTTTCTAAGGGGTGCAAGTCAGGCAACTGTTACAACCACTGTAGAATTTTCCAGGACTTTTCCTGAAACCAAGCTTTGGTAAACTTAAACTGTTTGATTTGTTTATTGGAAAAAGCTAAAAGTTTGAAAGTTTTGCCAATAAACCTAATTTGCAATGGTGGTTGAATAATTGTAGGTGCAACTGTAGGTTTAACACTGTCATTGAAACTGGATTAAAGTAACATGTAATCTAAGTTATAATTTCCAAACAAGTGTAGCTCCATCTTGTCCTTGCATTGAATGTGACATCAAGAGGTTGGTTGGCTCGGAGGGCCCACATTAGTTTACATTAGCTAACTAGAGACAGCACTAACAATCACTGGCTCAATAGGAAATAAGGAAAGCCAAACTATACAATGATGCAAGAAGGGTCCCTTTTGTATTGCACAGAGCCTTGACCTTAACCCCACTGAACACTTATGGGATGAACTGGAGCTCTGACTGTACCCCAGGCCTCCTTACCTGACCTCACTAATGCTCTTATGGCTGAATGGGTACAAATCTCCACAGCCATGCTCTGTTGTCTGCATATCAAAGTTTGAAATCTAAAACTGACCAATTGTGGTGATGTCCATAGAATTGGAACTGAAATGTCATGATTGCCATTGTAATGAAAGTCATTAAAAGAAACCATAAGTAACTGTAAGTAACACACGCTTGGAATGAAAGGGATAAGGGAGGGGGAATTCAGATAGTTGCAATCTGCAACCTCACCACTAGATGCCACTAAGTCCTATATAGTGTGTCTTTAAATCTTGTGCTACTGTCAGGTGTATTGTAGCAATGGTGACAATGCTACTCATTGGTCATACCACCCTGAACACACATATGAAAAAGATCTTTATAAATGAAATAAACTGGAAAATGTACATTGGTTGTGCATGTTTTCTTACATGATTATGGCCCCTAAAAATAAGTTGTTTACTTTGAGAAACATTTGATATTTATCTGTGAAAGAAATATTAAATCATGTAAAAGCATAAACACGAAATATAGGCTACACACACATACAACACCAGCTGGGTGCTGGCTCATAGGAAAGCCAGATTTATACAATAAATGTTGATGATAAAACAGTGACACTGTCATGTACTTGCAAAGCAGGAAACGAACTGATAGCAAGCATGAACAAAGTACACAAACATTATACAACAGCAGCTATGCATTGGCTGTCATAAAAGCCAGATTAACAAATTGTATTGATGATGAGCATCGACCACGGACATGGTTAGTATTCACAGGCAAGGGATCATCAAACTAACAGTTAATGATACTCCTGTTTGCAACAAGTGTGTTTCTTGTCAAACATAATTTCCAACTGGATAGATATGAACTAGATATGAACATAACCAGCAAAAATTAAATGAAAACGTTTAATTTATTTCTTTAATTTATAGCTGTGTACATGCAGGTCCTCTACCAACCACCAGGGGGTGCTGTAGCACATGCCGCACCCCCTTTTCCCATGGGCTTGGCTGTGTGAAATAGTCATTTAAAGTGTTAGTGCACCACCATGCGGATTAGCTTTCAAATGCACACAACCGTCAGGACCTCTGACAAAACTAGTCTGAGGGAAGGAATTCTGGAAGACGCGAACTCCGCGAATATGACAACACGTACACAAAAAGAAAACAGTGTTTGTTTTGTTTCGCTTGATTAAAACGCTCTTAGTTTAAACTCAGTTCTTGTCTGTAGTCGTGGCCGAGTGGTTAAGGCGATGGACTAGAAATCCATTGGGGTCTCCCCGCGCAGGTTCGAATCCTGCCGACTACGAATTATGTTTTCCATATGTATTTAGTAAACTTTTTCTTAAATATAAAGAGCCATAAACTAACAAGCAAATTAATGTTAATTTCACAGAATTACTGCGCGTTATTATTAACAGCTTCGCTAGTCAATCCATAAACAGTTTGCTTGCTAGCTAAGCTGCTTGCTAACTAAGAGGGAAAACCGAGTCCCGTGACTTAGCCACAAGCTAGTCACTTCCACCGTCTGCTTAATAGCTGGCTGTATACGCTCCAGTCGCAAGATCTTTTTCAAACGAAGTGAAGGAAAGGATAATGAAGCTTCTTTAATAAATCTGAAACATTCACCAGTAACATTGCACGGTTCAGTGATGCCAGAAGGACTTGTTACGAGCAGGTAACTTTTTTCCCCTGCAGTTTAATGAAGTAATTAGCTGGCTAGTCATGTGTGTTTGTGCTGACTGCGAAAATGCAGCGAAGTGTACCAGATATATATCAGTTTATATTTTGAATTTTATTTTTAGCATTCTAACTATATACCTGTATATATATTTTCAGATCTAGAATATAATACAGTATCGTTATTGGAGTACAGTGAAATTTGGTTGGAGACTCCCAATATCGAAAAGGCAATAAATATCTAATATAAATATGAGTGTGTTTATATGTAGACAACAAATAAATGGGTTTGTAGATGCAGTGGTAAAGCAGATGATTAGTGGTATTGGTAGACATTATAATGAGTATACAAAGGTATCAGTAAGTATTGTACATACTAATAACATGTTAAGTTTACATGTCTTGTGTAAATAATGTTTGAGTTATGCTCAAATGTGATTTTAAATCACACACTGCTTGTGGAAAATAGAGAACAGGAAATGGTTGTGCAAATACACACCTCGGGGCAAAACCACCTGGGGCAATGTTCAGATCAGTCTATCTGACTATCATCTGTAGGAGGGGATAAAACTGAATAAAATCACGCTCACTACGGGTTTATGTATAAAAGCTGCAAGTCAACCTCAAACACATAATTATTTAAACAAGTCTGCTAAATTAAAATGAAAGGTTTTTTTTTTTTTTTTTTGGTTCACTCTTTTTTTTGCCCAAGAATGTATATTCATGTATTTTTGTTTATTTGTCTGTTTGTTTAATCGTAGGCCTCTGCAGAATGAGGCTACAGGTATTGACGTGCAGGTCCCACTGTATCAGGAGGTGCGGGGTCCTATGATGACAGGCCATGTGGAGTACCAGATTGTGGTGGTCACCCGCCTCGCACCCTTTAAATCTGCTAAACACAAACCAGGAGATGTTGTCCAGTTTGTGGTGAGTGGCCGATTTCATGATCTAGCGTAAGAATTCGGAGACTAAAGAGAAACTTTTGCGATGTTAAACCTGATTTGAAAGCCAGAGGTGTGTGGATCCAGTTTTCGCCCGGATCATGTTTTGATCCTGTGTGGGTGTACATATTCAGTCCCTAATAAAAATCAGTTGTGGTTTGTTACAGGTAGATCGGTGACACACTAAATAAAAGACCCCCACAGTGGCTGTGCTATCTTGAAGCATTTGAAGAAACTGATTGTGTGTCCCCTTGGATTTAAACTGTTTTGAATCATGAATTTGTAGCAGCACCTCTTAGACGTGTTATGCTAATTAAAATGATTGTTGTTAATACTTCAGGTGTCGAAGAAGTACAGTGAGATTGATGAGTTTTACTCCAACTTGATTGCTGAGTATCCCAGCGTTCATCTGCCTGCCATGCCCCGCAAAGCACTCTTTGTGGGAGAAACAGACATCCGTGAACGGCGTGTGGCCTTTGATGAGCTTCTCCGCTTTATTTCCAAACATCCGACTCTCTCCATCTGTCCAGAGCTAATGGAGTTCTTAGGTGAGAGACCTGGTAATGTCGATGCATTGTATGTTATGTATTTAACCCAAACATCACATTTGTGTTAAACATCACAGGAGCAAAAGGTGCACTTCATGATGTGAAAGCGTCCAATACCCCTGACGTGGCGCAGGACGAAAATGAAGACGATGGGTTGGATTTCTTTGGACGAGATGAGGTACCTACCACTCAGCCTGAGCGAGTGAACAAGCCTGTGAAAGAAGGAAAGGCACCTGAGGAGGCGGAAGACGATGAAGAGGAATTGTTTGACCCCTTAGGCAGTGTTAGGTAAGAACATAACTATGTAGAATGTACACATCATCCCACATGACAAACCGAGTGGCGTTTACTCTCCAAGCAGCACACAGATATGTCCACTAGAGGGCAGCACAGCATTTGACTAGGACTTGCCACGTTTTGTTCAATTTTCTTGAACGCCTTTTATAAATCCTGCTTTGTAATTGCGTAGAAAGTTTTATATACCCTATTAGTCAGTAGCTTATGAAAACAAATGAGTCTATAATTTGTTGATTTTATATGAAGAATGAACATTAGCAGCAGTTCCATTACTAAAAACACAAGGAAGCTATGTCCTAATTTTATGGTTAACCTTAATGTTGTTTTGTAGCTGATATTTAGCTAAATTTTACATTTCTTTGGCTGCTTCGGATAGACATAAAAATCGCGTTGTCTTCAAAACATCTTACCGCAGGACCAAGTTTTTATTAGGCTTCCTGTTCCCTATATGCAGTATGTGTGTACATACAGTACCTAGGCATGTAATGATTCACCCAATTCATGATTAGATTTGATTTGTGATATTAGGTTCACGATTCGATTTTCTAATGCTATTTTTGGAAGAAGAGCGCGAAGGAAATTAAAAGAAACTTTTATTACAAAAAAGCGTTTATTAGAACGTCCAGTGGCTGTCAGGTGCCTATAGCGTACTTCCATTCACACTCCCTTGCCTTTTCCATGCTAAATAATTCATGCTGCCACTTGTGAAAACATGAAGCACAGAGGGCGCTCTCTAGAGTTTGGTCCGTTCTGGACTCCCGTAACAGCGCAACATTGTGGCTCTGAGAAACTGGACCTGCTCCCTATATAGGCATAAAGGGCTTATTCTAAGCTTAAGAAAACTCAATGATTTATAGTTGCAGGTAGTAATACACTAATGAAAAGATGCTCAGAAATTCCTTTAGCGTATTATGGAATATGTACTTCATTAAAAATTAAAAGACGTTAATGACAAGCTTTTTGTTAAAAACTGAACAGTTGTGAAGTCGGTAGTCAGGTTAAACACAAAACAACTACCTCCATTTGACTCTCTTCTTTTGGTTTCAGCGGTTGGTAAAACGATAGCTCTGAGTTCTTGTTGAATTTGTTTATAAAGTCAATCAGTACAGCTTTTTGCCATTTTTAGATTCGTTTTTTTCATTACAGCTGTATTACTTCCTCCTACAGTGACGTCATATGTACGTTTATTGTACGTTATTGTGCCCTCTGCAATTACAAATAGGGAAAACTAAGAGATTAATCACAGATCGTTTTTTAATTTCTGTCGATTTGAATGTATGCGTATACATTTTTAACCGATGGATGTTTTCCTCATTTAATGATCTCTGTGATTCTGCGATGGGCAACATTTAAGTGCTGTTCACTTTCTTTTAGTGCTTAAGGATTGCTTGTTACCTGGTTGCTACTTTGTTGCACATGCACACAGGTCCGTAATTAATCTGTCTGTCCAGGTAAATACATTTGTAGTAGGCGAGGTTGGCTGAACTACATATTTCAGTCATGAGATTACATGTCAGATCTGTGCTGATTTGTTCTGTTAGTGGTGTTTGGTTCTGGTGTCTTTGGAAGGATTTTTCTCATCGAATGTTTGCTTGATGACAACTGCGTGACAAGGTCCTTCATGCTGCATCATTTATAGATTTATAAATGGTTTCACGGAAAAGGGGTATTTAAATTAGTGTGGTTTTGTATGAAGTACTGTGATTATTTAGTGCCAGTTTTTTTTTATCATTGAAATTGTTTAAAATCCAATACAATTGATTTAAAAGGCAGTGAAAATTTTGAAGAGTTGCTGTAATGCCTGATATGTGCACCGGCTCTGTTCTGCTTCAAAATGACACGCACTCATAAGGCCAGGGGCGAGACACGCCTGCACCTTTCAATGCACTGGACGTTGATACCAGTGTAGTTTGTTCTAGAGTAATTTAAACATGTCTGAGTTTTCTCAGTGAAGCCTATTTAATAAATGTGGAAAATCTCTTTAGTAACCATAGGCTCATTAAAGTAAGTGTTTTTTTGTTTGTTTGTTAGGTTTTTTTTTTTTAACCATTTTCATCCATAATGGGTGATAATGTAAAGAAACCTCCTTTCATTATGTCTGATTTGTCAGTTTTGAAGTTACCGGACGTCTTCCGGCGGTACACACTCTTCAACACCGTTCCAAATAAAGATACTGTACTATAAAAGGTCATTCATTTGTGCTATGTTTTGGAAAACAAAATTTATCTCTTGTTATAGAAATGCTTTTTATAAATCCCAGCTGAGAATTTTCAAGAACCCGACGAGGCACCCTCTCAAAACTTCTCTTAAAATAAAACAGATGTTTGTTTCTTTGCATCAGCGCCCTGCACTGCCTTGAATAGTGTCGCTCGCCTGCGTTTCTTAGCGAATTAAAAAAAGGAAATGGTCGTCTGTTGAATTTTTAATATAATGGTTACACATTTATCAAGTTACTGGTGATTTGGAAAACAATTGGATTTAACTGGGTGAAAAAGTGAGCAGGTAATGTTTTAAATCAGTTGTTGACTGTCCAGACTTTTAAAATAACACTGCTGATGAATGCTACTTGAAGACTCCGGGGTCACCACCCATCCTGAAACGATAGCGGGAACATGGTGCGCTGATGTTTTGTCTCAAGTTCATAAGGCTGACCTTTTCTACGTCACTCTGAGTCACAAGCACGCTTACTGGAATGAACCTCATGTATCTCGTGTGTTTAGGGAGTGTCTCTAATTTCTTTTAAGAAGTTACGCAACTGTTTGTCTGATGTGACCCTTTCAAACAGCCTCCTCCACCCAGACTTTCTAACAAAGCACCCTTCTGTGTTAAATCACAATCCTTTATATTGGCCTTTATTTGGCTTTAGAAAGGACCTGGTATGTGAAACTGAAATGTTATGAAGTCACTGACTTCCTGACATTCATTTGCGTTGTTTATCGATGTTCTGAGAAAAAGGCTTCAGCTCGTTTAGAGGGAAGATAAATACACTGTATATCACTGGGTGTGAACTGACAACGAGAAATACGATTTTGTTTATTCTCACTTCCAAGAAATCTGTTATGCAGTATTGTGTCCATGTCTGTAAAATATTAAATCATGTAACCTGTCAGTGATTTTGAAATTCCATTATAGTAAAATATTAGAAAAATAACACAACCATACTTTCATCCTCTACCTAATCTACTAAGGTACTTTGTGCTTATAGGTCTAAGAAGCCTAAGCCTGCCAAGCCAACACCAAAACCAACACCAAAACCTGCAGCTAAACCCAAACTCTCTCTGTTTGATGAGGAAGATGATCCAGACAAGGAGCTTTTTCAGCCTGCTTTAAAGAGCAGTGAGTCTGGCTTTTGGATTGTTTTACACCACAAATGTATGAATTAACATGTATACAAAATGCAATGTCATCCTAAGGGGAACTTTTTAAAAAGTGCAGAGTGACATGAAGAGTTTCCCCCACCCCCCCCCATCATTCCAAGGAATCAGGTCAGAAGATGCAGGGCAAACTATTAAATTAAAAATACTTCACTGCTAATATTCCCACATTGCAGTATAACTAAAAATAACCAATGGGCTCTTTTAGGACATTTACCAGTGCTCAATGTGATGACCCACTTTCACTGCAGCTGCATACAGTCAAGTCACACTTCATGTTCTGCCTCCACAACCACACTGATGGCAAACCAGCTTCTCATCACCAGAGATTAGTTAATGATGATTCTAATTTAAATAGCAATCTCCACTAGTGATGTAGGTAATAATGCCTAGGACTGGTGAGAGCATTCTTTTAGCACATGGCAGGAGCCACTTTCTGCATTTCTTCAACTGTGAAAGTATACTAAGACTGAGAAAAAAAACATGCAAGGTTTATTGTTAGGATTGATTTATTTTATTTTAATGGATGTCATCTTGATTTCCCTGTACCAACAGGTGATGTGAAATTGTTTGAGGACCCAGATTTAGGTGGAACTGTCTCACTTGGAGACTCGTTGCTGCTCCCTGATGCCACCCAGAAGAGTGAAGCCCCTGCCACCACTAAACTAGATGAAGATGTGGAAGATCTCTTTAGGTCAGTTCGTGTGTCTCCTCCACTTTCCTGCCAGGACTTGAACTCTTTTTGTCCTGTAGTCAGGGATAAGTGTGACAGTGTTGACTCAGAAAAGTGTATTACTCCAAAATTTAGTTTTTGTTACATTTATGCTGATACTAGTCTTTTGTACATAGGAATAATTTTTTTATAACAAAGCTGCAGTGGGTGGTGCGGTGGTTAGCACTGTCGCCTCACAGCAAGAAGGTCCTGGGTTTGATCCCCGGGGTGCCTTTCTGTGCGAAGTTTGCATGTTCTCCCTGTGTATGCGTGGGTTTCCTCCGGGTGCTCCGGTTTCCTCCAACAGTCCAAAGACATGCAGATTAGGTCAATCTGGCTACTACGACCTACTACAACCTGCGAGCGTGTGTGGCTGTTTGTCTGTGTTGGCCCTGTGGTGGACTGGCGACCTGCCCAGGGTGTACCCTGC
>JAQMYM010000005.1:6935132-6953593 GCA_030014255.1 Parauchenoglanis ngamensis | reverse complement strand
ATGGCTTCAGAAAAACAAAATCCACCTTTTGGAGTGGCCAAGTCAGAGCCCAGACCTCAACCCAATAGAGATGCTATCGAATGACTTAAAGAGAGCCATACACATGACGTCCAAAGAATATGACAGAGCTAAAGCAGTTCTACCAGGAGTAATGGACTAAAATTCCTCCTGAACGATGTGCCTTGAATAACCTCAACCAGGCAGTTCCTGTAGCTGTGGATCAAAAAAAGACAACCCAGTCAGGTTCTTTCAGGCTGACTACATCGGAAAACATGAGATTCAACAAGTTGTTCAGATTTGGCTCCCCTTCTTATGCAGAGAGAGGAGCTCATTAGAATCATTCGGCCCCTCATCTAAGTATCTCCATACGTGGCTTGAGAAGCATCTTCGCGAAGGTGTGCCATTTTTTCTCGCAAGTGCCAGGCCCCTTAGCATTATGTTGAAGTGAGCTAAGAATGAGAATTGTTACATGAACCCCCAACCTCAAAGGACAGAAGAGCTGAATGGATTAAATTTATTTTTGATGGCAACATCCCAGCTACTGTCAGCAAAAACCTGTTGTGCTGTGTGTGCTGAACACTGTGTGTCTGACTGCTTTAACAACTTAGGCCAGTACAAGACAGGATTGGCAACACAGGAATGAAATAGCACCTAAAAGAGGTATTTTAGGTCCATGGCAAAACTGCCGATGAACGAAATGTAAGTATTTAAAAAATTATTCTATTTGCTTCTTTGGCCATTTAGCACTAGCTAATTCTAACACTGTTAATGTAGTTTGTTATTGAATGTCTGTAAGAGGAACGTTATCTTATAAACACTTGTAAGTATCATAAGAGCAAAATGAGAGATTGGGTGTAGGGGTTAGTAGCTTGAGTAGCTTGAGTTTTACTGGTGCAATGGAAACAGCTTAATGTTTACCTTACCTTACTTACTTTTGATAACCAGTGCATAAACATACTACATACACACTCTAGCCACTAGCAGTGGGTTGTCCACAACAGCCACTATAGTCAGCATGATGACCTTAGCCAACATACAAAGCTACAAAAAGAAATGTCAAAGTGACATAAAGTTAATAACTAGCCATTCAGAAGCAACCTATGGTATCCTTAATTTTCAACCTTGTTCAGGAGCCTCTTCTTGCTCAGGGTCTGACTCTGGTTGAAATAGGTATGGTTGCACCACTGCGGTCTCTTCGGCAGCCATTTTACTCCCAGCATTCACACAGCAGTTTCCATGGTAGCCTGAACCCATATTAGCATCGGCGCGCCCCCGCCGAAGGGGTTGGTCAGTAGCGGCTCATAAGCATATAATTAAAATGTACTCAAACCAGCCATTCAGAACAGGGCTGATTAGACAGGGTGAGGAAGGAGCTGTGGTGCGTTATCCTTGTGGTATTTTGACCAAAGCATGTCACAGCATTTCATTAAGATCTCAGGGAACTGATGGAACTTGTGGAAAAATGTCTCTTTTAATACCAGGAAACTGGATGAAAAACAGACTCCTTGCTTGCTGAAGACAGGCTGCTTTTGTTGTCAAAATGAAAAAGACAAAGATAGATTTAATTACCGAACTCTACTTAATAATGTCTTATCTCTTATTTTCTGTCAGAGTCAGACCTGTTACATAAGTGTATCATGCACCTACTTAATAATCCCAAAAGCTCAGCTTTCATCAGTTAAAATAAACAGGATGGGTGTTCAGAAAGATTCTGAATTGGATAAGACATGAGACTATTTAGGCCACTGCTTAGTCTAAGTTATTGGTCACATTATTTTTCTAATGTAGACCATAAGGTCCCATAGTAAGGCCACAGTAAATTAAGGCTATCGTGAACAATAATTAACGTGTAGCTAAATTATTGATTAAAGTGATTATAGTGATTGGTTAATGGGATAGTTCTGACTTTGTTATGTATGTTAGGCAAGTAGGAGAAAAACAGATAAATAAAAAATACACCGAGTCTATAAGCTGTCAATCTGTCAATTATTAATGCCATTACTGTGCTCATCAGTGCAAATGTGTCCAATAATCGCAGAAATGCGACATGTAAAGAGTTTCTGGGGTATTCAAAGCCATCATGATGTCAAATTAGCCAACGTGACTACATACAGCACATCAGGACATACTCCTAAGGAACTTCAAAGTGTCCAGAGAAAAACAGGAAACAGCAAAGTAGAGTAAAGTCTCTCATCCTGTTGTGATCGTAGACATGTTTTTGCCCTGCTTGGTTTAACATCTGGTTTCCTTCTTTTCTATTATACACTGTATGACACATCAGACATTTTGTCCCATACCAGACACTCATACCTGGTGTTTTAATAGTGATAAGAGAAGGCACAGAAATAGACTCGGGCCAAGAATGTGACTGAAATCAGATACAAATACTGAGAACATGAAAAAGAACAGTAAAAATCAGTACTGTGTGATATCAGTAGAAGCTTGTTCCTAATCTGGCTAATGTTTTTTTGTTATTTTACATTCTTGGGGGAAAAGTGCTCCTCAAGGAATCTTTACTAAAGTGGTTCCACTTGAAACCTTGTGAAAAAGGGAAATCGTCTGTTGTAGGTTATTATATAGAACCTTCTAGAAGTGCAAATGTATAAATAATAAAGCAATCTTATGCCACAGCTTCTGATTGGTCAGAAGTGACGATTAGTCACTAATCAGAAACATTAATTCATGTCACAGGTTTATATTAATGCGCTCATTCTAATGTATTATCTCTTCTATAGTAACAACTCATTCACAGACACTTTATTTGACCATGCCACATAATCCACATGAGAAAAATGTATAATAAAAGCTGTAAAGGGGTAAAGTTTTCCGCTACGGGAAAGCCTTCAGGACAGAGGACAGGGAATGACTCTTACAACATAATTAATAGCAGGAAATAACTTGTTTGTGGATATGCTACAAAATTACACTTAACTATGAACAGATCAAAGGTATGACATTCTTTAATTAATAAAAGTTGTAATCTTTGGCAAATTGTTGTAGTATAAAAGGAATTAAACCCTTCGGGACATGCTGTTCTAGGGAAATAATCAACTTAGGGGTGGTAATGCATCGCCTGCACTGTTGTTTTTCTGTAACAGCACACCCTGTTGTGTTTTTTATCTTGCATAAATTATATGAATTAAGATAATAATAATAAAGACAGAAGGTTTGGCAACCCAAGAGCAAACTTTCTCCTTTCATCCGAGTATCCTGGATCCCAGACCGGATTGAAAGTTTATATAATAAACTATTATAGTCTATTTGCATTGGACTTTCCATTAGGAATTATGAGCCCTACTAAATCAATAAATATAATGAAAGCTGTATTATCCTTTTAAACCATTCATACCAGTATCCTAATGTGGGGTCATTTTTATTATGAAACCTCCGCCCATTCCATACATTTATGACTGCACACAGTCTTAAAGGAACAAAACATTTCCTTTCATTGGGCTCACTCAGACTCAGAATCATATTGCCTGTCTCAGCATCAGCTGCTGTAGTGCAGTGGGGTGCCATGGGAATAACGGGTCGTCTTTCTTGCCTGAGCCACTATTTAGAACAGAAACAGTCAATAAAAAGATGAATAATGAATCAGTTCTTTTTCTCTTGAGCCTCCTGACCTCATAAAGTTGCAGTGCTGGAAAGGGCAAGCACATAACATACTGATGGTCCTGGATGGAATGTCATTTATCTTTTCCCTGTTTCACAGACATTAGTATTCAGTCTGAGGTTTCAGCTCTGTTCAGGCCTACAGTGTTTTCCAGTAAACCACTCAAATGCCTGGTGTGAATTTTATGTGAATTAAAAAAAAAACACATTCCAATGTGCATATGATGCTTTTCTCTCTCTCGCTAATGAATAAATACATATACAATTTCACAGTCATCACTTTAAAGATTTAATTATACCCACTCCTACACATCAATTAATTGTTGATGTAGTTATCATCGATATGTAAAAGGGGGTATTAATGGCCAAACCATAAAGAGGTGCTGTGAAACCTGTTCAACTTCTAAAACATTTATATAATTTAAATCCATTCAGAGTGCAGATCTATATAAATTTGTTTATATTGCAGGTTTAATTCCTATTATTCCATTTCTCAGTGAAATTGTATTAAGTTTTGATTACCCTGCTGAATGATCCTGCTCAGCCTAATCATCTACCAGCTGCCAAAACAGCTGAGCTGGTCAAACGTAGACCAGCTGCCATCTGATAAGTCATTTTCCAACTTCCTCGTTATTTATCTAAAGTGAGCAATTAATTAGTACCAGTAATACAGCAACTGTTTCTTTCCAACCAGCACTTGCCAGCTGATAAATACGGTCTACCAGTTTGATCAGCTCTGCAGTTAGTAGCTGGTCAGATCAAGCTGGAATTTTCAGACCAAAAAATAAATAAATAAATAAATAAAATTCATATATTACAAAGATTATTTTAGAAGTCACACCACACCTAGCTCGATATCCAGCGATGTAGATGATCCAGTTTTTTCTGGGGCATAAAATGAACTTTGTGAGTCAAGCAGTGATTAGCAAGAGCTAAGTAATCAATAAAGACAACAGTTAATGTTGTGCATTTAAAAAAGAAATTCATGTTTACTCCATGTTATTGACAATGTGAAATCTAAAAAAGAAAATGTTAGTAATGACTAGTAAATACTTAGCTGATTAGCGAAGTTTAATTTCACTAAATACATCTAATTACATCTACAGTCTCTATCTCTGTCTCACACACACACACACACACACACAAAACAAAACTAGCACTCTTTAATGATTTTCTCTTACCGGTCTGACTTAATTTTCTTATTTTGTGGATTTATATTATTTATTTACTATTTTCTATTGTGACTATCTTGGCTTATACTTTGTCATTTTCTTACTGTTGTCTTTTTTGTATGATTGCACTTCCTGCTCATTATCCCTTACAAAATCAGTTACAGGTATTGTTTATACATTGAACAATAGTATATGTAATGTTTATTCAGTATTAAGAACCTTAGTGGGTGCTTTACGTTTTCATTATACAGGGGTCTGTAATAAAACCTGGCTCAGACCCCCATTCATGTAGTTAATTAATTAATTAATGCTTCATGTCATATAAAACATAAAAGTCATCAAAACCAGATTTGTAGTCAGATTATCTGCTTTACTTATAGAAATACAAAGTCAGTTTAACTGAAGTGGTTAAAAAAAATCAGTGTGGCTCTGATGCTACAACACCTCCTCAACCAACACCACACCAAGCCCAATGAATCTGCTCATCTCCACCTGATTATTTGCTTCACCTGAACTTTGTTAGCTCACATTTATATAGCATGACCAATTACACCACCTGCTTTTACATGGGCTTTAATACTTAGAGGCATGGTGCTTTGATTTATACCTTGTTGGTGGTCTGATTTAGATTTTTTTGCTCAGTGTGGATCTAGCTGGATCATAGCCATGCCCTGGGTAATGATTTTGGATTGGATTATGTGTTATTAACAGCCTCTGAGAGCTGTTGATAGGTCCTACTTCCTGTTTTCTGACACCAGAAAATGCCAATAGGTCTAATTCCCCTTCACTGCAAATAAATTTGACCAAATTTCAGTTATTGTTACTGACAGTGATTTGGCTTTCATTCATTTTAGTATTTTATGGAATTTGTAGTTCTGCTTTTATTTCAGCTTTGCATTTTTGCATCATGGCTGTATCTTGTGCCCATATAATGGCAATCTAATCAGTGTAGGCCTACAAACAACAAAGCTGGGAACTGGCTGACCCAGGCTTGCTTTTTTTTTTTTTTTTTAAATTGGATTCCACAGCTGTCATCGACGCACATGTTTTGAGGCCTGCTTCCTCTCCGGGCCCAGCTTTGATGCACTTTTTTTATTCTTAGGGGGAAATCCTGGGGTATAAATGAACACAGGAGCTATATTATGGATAAATAGTAATTTTATTTCTGTGGCTTTACTAAAAAGATATTCATGTTTTTGTGGGCATATTTGCAACAGAGGAATACACCCATTTGTCCACAATGTTTTGCTGCAGCTCTTAATTACTTCACATACACAAGCTTTGACCTAATGCAAAGCAGAGCAGCAGCCACCTTAATTGAATATTGACTGCAGTGCTGTGGTTCCCTGATCTTCCTGTTACTTATTGACCAATGCATTTAATTTGTTCTTTCTGTGCAGCTTGCAAAATCTTGTTGCTGAATATCAACAGCATTCTCTTTTTGAGTCTTGTAGATAACAATATAATAAGGTTTTATTGCACTTGCAGATCAAGCAGGATTTGAAGATAGATATAGAAGGTAGTAGGGTAGCCTGTATGTAGCATTATTAATCATCAGGAATGATTATATGAGAAGCATTACAGTATGAGAAGAATTACAATGCATTTAGTTTATAGGTTTTTTTTATGTATAATCTTGAAGTAATAATGTGGCACATTGGTTTTCTCATTATTGGCCACAAACAGGTTCATTAATTACAGCTTTAGTCTTTAATGCTGTCAGATAAAATCACAGTGATCTGAGATTCTGATGCCATGCATTTGAGTTTTATTTAGAACTTTGCAAGTATTGATTAAATTAGTATTAATACTCACAATCTATTAATTAATAGTTTTGCTTAAAATTCTGTGCATTTTACCCATTAATGTTTTTCATGAGAGTTTCGCTAAACATGTTTGTGCTTTGGCATGATATTCTAAACATATTAGGCCTTGACTGTGGACTGTACTGTGTAGTGTAGTGAATCATCATGTCACAGCAAGTATATATATATATGTACATTCATCTTCATTAACCACTTAATTATGGTGAGGGTAGGGAGCCTATCCTGGAACAACACATGGAACATGTGAAAACTCCACACAGAGCATAATTTAGACTTTCAGGGATCTCTCATTCCCGGAATGATCACTATTTATTGTATTATTTTTCTAGCTCTGTCTGTGTGGAGTTTGTGCTTGTAGTCCAGTTGAGATAGCAGTCTTTGAGAACAGGAAATGTGCAGCAGGACTTTCCTTATAAGGAAGTCTCTAAAGGGGCCAACAGCACCATTTTCGGTACAGTCTGTGTGTGTGTGTGTGTGTGTGTGTGTGTGTGTGTGTGTGTGTGTGTGTGATGGGACTTTGTGCTGCGTATGTACAGTAAGTGAGTGTGACGGGGGTTCAGATTCACCCCTTATCATTTTACAACAGAGACGCCTGCGTGACTCTCTACACACCACAATGGGATGTCATGCTCTTTTGAGCTTGAAACATGACACCACAGGAGTCACCAGAGAAGCACTTAACACACACACACACACACACACACACACACACACACAAGTTTAGTTTACTCTTAATGGCTGTTAAACCATTTAGCTGTCTGTTTTAATGCTTTTATATATTAGTAGTATATTTTGTTGTGTGTGGACTCTTTTAGTACTTATTGGTTCTTTGAAAAGTAAAATACTCATTTCCCCAATAGCTGATGAAGGTTATCATGTTACTTCTACTTCACTGTCTGAGTCTGACATTTAACATATAATATGACATTGCTGCATACATATAAACAGTTACTATTCGTTGCACTTTGTGTAAACGCACTTCCACTTTGCATGTGTTGACAAATTTACAATTACTGGCATGGAATGGTGAACATAATGTACTTAGACTGGGCAGGTACAGGAACTAACAAGACAACTACAGGGAAAATACTCAGTGTACATGCTGCCAGCACTACAGCCTGACTCCTGCTGTGCAGTTCACCAAACAATGGAAGACATGTGGGCCATAGACTCCTGAAAAATACACGGAAATGATGAATAAGAGCAAAGAGCGTGGTTAATGCTTTAGGATGTAGCACACAGAAAGGCAGTGCCACTGATGAAACATGAAATATGAGTTCACACACAAACACCACGCCTAACCCAAGTGTGGCAAGTCTGTCTTTCAGCTGCTACTTGCATTAGCAGAGTGTATGATTTATGCTGTGATATTAATCAGACATTTTATGAAAGTTACCTTGTAGCTGGTGTCAGAAGAAGTAAAGAGCAGTGAACACATTGTCAAGTATAGGTGAGTGCTATATGTGAGGAATAAAGTATGATGGTGGAAAATAATCAATAATGATGTGGTGTTATACTGTTACTCCTACAATGTTTATAATTTTCCAATAAAACACAAGGTGTTTTATTCCTTGTGCACCACAACAATTTGATGATGATTTACAATAAATAATTTATTAAAGAATGACATGTTGTACTTTTAACTTTCTATATTTGTATTTATTACTATGGAATGTCCATGGAACAAGTTCATTCCTATTATTACTTCTGTTATAGCAGCTTTAAATAGTCATTTCCTCACCGGTCTCTTGTTTTTTTCTCTTCCTTGAAGTTAATAAGACAAAAATTGCAGCTTGTGATATTACTGAGAAATCACAAAACCCCATGTCATGAAAGGTTTCTTGTGGTGGAAAACTTACTGACACTAGAGACGCTTTCCATAAATGTTAAATAAACAACCATTAAATAAGACATCAAGTATGGGATGACGTTGCTAATTGACAAAGGCATTAATACTTCTTAAAGATGGGCAAAAACCACATGCATTTTCATATCTCAAATGTAAAGATCTTGAAATCAACTACAAAATATGATTTCTGCTACGAAATCAACCATGGTTTCTGAGTATGTGTTATTTTTGCAGGTAATAGTAAAAAAGTAACAATAAACATAGGTATCACACTAAAACAATATCATGAAATATAACATTATTAATATATAATTCCATTTTAAAACTGTGGCAGGGTTACAGTTACATGTAAGAAACTCAGTCACAATAAAGCACCATAGTAAAACCGTGGTAGCAATATGGTTTAATGTATACAAATTTGTTTGACTGGGTTCTCTTTATCTACTTTCAAGACTTGTGTGAAAATGGAAAATGGATGATGTTTTAGGTCATATTTATGCAGAAATATAGAAAATTCTAAAGGGTTTACAAACTTTCAAGCACAATTGTATAGAATTTGTGTTCTGTTACCATGAGTGCCATAGGTAAGTTGCTTTGGGAAAAAAAATCTGCCAAATGAGTAAAAGTAAAACTATAAATGTGTAAAATGTAAAAAATGAGTAAATGTAAAAAATGGAAGTGAAAGTTTCTTCATATCACCAAGGGAATATATCGACATGTATAAGGAATTATAACACAATTCTCTGCATTGTAAATCCAGTCATAGCAATATGTTTGATATGAGTCTCTTTTAAGCAATATATAATGCATACTGATGAAAGGACATAAACACACACTCTCAATACATGCTACAGGGAGTGTTCCTCTTTATATACCAGACAACACAAACACACAGAATCTCGGCATGACTCATTGTCACACACACACATACACACACATTGAGACAATTGTGCCACCCTCTTTTGTTCAGTTCACTTTAGTAGCCCTGGATTCTAAAACTAGCAGAGCTAATTAAAGGCAGACAGATGTAGGTCAGCGCACTTAACAAAAGCATGAAAGACAGAACTGACAGGAATAACACTTCCCATCATTGCTATACTGCTCTGCAACATTTCAAATCCCAAACTGATGATTGCATTGATAAGACTAGATTAACCAATGGAACATTGGAAACGGTGCATACACACAACAGTAATGTGGTAAATCTAATAAATATAGCCAATTTGTGTGATGATAGAGCTAATGTACTCTATGACTAATGTCATTTACTAGCCTTGTTCTTTTCACAGTACACTCGTTCAGCTGACACGGAACCTCTCGCAACTTCAGATTAGCATTCCACACTTTACATTTCTTATGCATGCAAAAGAGGCTAAGCTGTATAACATAAGATGAATTTGATGAATGAGACATTGTCTTGGCAAAACAGACACTGGAATCGCATTGAAACCACTGAACAAAAGCAGACTGGCCTCAAAAGCTCACTGGGTGTTTTGTAATGAGTTTTTTTGTATTCTGGTGAAGCAGCGGATGAGATGTGAATGGATCTGAACTGGTGTGTAACAAATAAGCTGTGAATCATGGGAGCAAGCTCATCCATGAGTAATGCGAAAAATGTAGGCCAGGCCCGTAGGCCAGTGTAGACTCACTGCTGTGTCTGAGGAACGAAGTTCAAACATGTTTATGATTATTGAGATTAAATATGTGTGGCGTGGTAAAATTTCACGTGGTAAAATTTTGACATTTTTTCCAAGTATAAAAAGCGCAACTACATTTGCTGCTGCTTTTGTTAAACTGGGTCTTTACCCAACATGATCTTAGGCAAAATTTCCATGTTGCTTTGCTATATTTTATTTGTTTATTAATAGAATTTTGCCTTGATGGATCAGATGCCACATCAGTGTTAATCAACAATCCTAAAGTCAAGTTGTTAGAAACTTAATTATTAGAGTTAAATATGTCTGTAATTAAAATGTGTTATATATACTGTACATTATATTGTTAAACGTTTATGGATATGTGACCATCACACCCATATGTGCTTGTTGAATATGCCATTCCAGATTTATTCTTCCCTTTGCTGTTATAATAATCTCCACTCTGGGAAGGCTCTCCATAACATTTTGGAGCATGGCTGTGGGGATTTTTGACCATTCTGCCACAAGAGCATTAGTCAATTTGGGCACTGATGTCAGAGAAGAAGGCCTGGCACATAGTCAGCATTCCCTTTCGTCCCAAAGGTGCTCAGTGGGGTTGAACTGTTAAGGAACTTGAACCCTTGAGGTCAAGGTTCTGTGCAGTCCACTCAAGTTCTTCCACACAAACCTTGGAAACCATATCTTCATAAACCTCGCTTTGTGCACAGGGATATCATGGAACAGGTTTAGACCCATTTTTTCCAGTTATGAGAATTCTTAATGTTGCATCTTATAAAGATAAACAATTCTGTGCTTCCGACTTTGTTGCAACAATTTAGCAAAAACCCACATATGGATGTGATGCTCAGATGTCCACATACTTTTGTTCATTTGTTCTGACCTCAGCTAAGTGGATAAGTGGCTGTGTTGCAATTTCACCAAACCAGATCAGACTAGCTCTATCAACATTACTCATATAACAGTGTCTACCACTGCTTGATTAACTGCACTAAAGTCTGACCTCATGAATTTTTATGACAAAAATACCTTTCACACTGTTCATCCATCTTCCAGATATTCTCTTCAGATTGCAAAACAAACCATTTAACTGAGAATGAGCAAAGTTTGGTCCACATCTTGGACAAATTAATCTTGTAGATAGATGGGTTGGATGTTCTCCAGGAAATACACTGATATTCTTGAAAATGAGGGCTTGTTTCTGCTTGTTGGTGAGGTAAATGTGTGACATTCTGTAAAACACAGAAGCATGATTTCAATAAACGTAACAATGCCAGAAACTGTTCTGAGATGGCTGACATGGCTCAATTAGATTTATTAGAGATTCATTTCAGCTAGATACAAAACCCACTATTCATACCCTGTTTCCACTAATCATGCTTTAGGAAGCTCAGCAGTTCTTTTAACAATGTCTTAACTACGGTTGTAGTGGTATCACGGTTTGTCAAGGTGTACAATAGGATGAATACCGCACCATTTTCATAATACTTATTAAAATGCGTTTCCTGCCTTTTTTTTGTTTGTTTGTTGTTTTCTCAGCACCACTTTTCATCACAGCCACTCCCTCTTTCAACTTATAAGGATAACGTGATGAATAGCCTACTGACTATGTAAACATTTTTATGGAAAATTTCTTTCATTCAATCTTTATCTATACTGCTTTTCCATCAGGGTCAAGGGGAAGCTGGAGTCAATCCCAGCTGACTTCAGGTATGAGGCAGGGTATACCATGGGCAGGTCGCCAATCTATCACACTACTAACACAAAGATAAGCAAACATTCATACCCATGGGCAATTTAGAGTGCATGTCTTTGGGCTGTCGGAGGAAACCCACACAGGCACATGGAGACCATAGAAACTCCACACAGAAAGGCCCCAGTCGGCCTCCAGGTTCAAACCCAGAACCTTATTACTGTGAGCCGACAGTGCCAGCAGTGCCGACCAATGCACCACCATGCCCTATTCAAATTGGGCTTGTTTTGTATCAGGCAGTGTGGTAATCTTATTATTATTGGTGTGTCATGTACACGTCCATCATATCAGTAGTTTGAATTGACGTTGGTAAACCTTCCATTATATGCTGTGGAAAAAAAAACTTTAATGCGTTTTCCTCAGTGTATAAGGGCTATAAAGAAAGCTCTCTTTTCTATCTTTTCCTGCCAAAACTGATTTTAAAATTCAGAAAAATAAAACATTGATGATGTTTAAAAAGGACTTCTCAGAGAAATTACACTTTAGGGGTTTTAGGTAAATTATGGACTTCCTAGCACAGGTGAAGCCTTCGTAAATGTGATGACCATGTGACCTACTAACAATCAGGCAACATAAGAATTTCAAACCATAACACCCCTAGTCACGACTCATGCTATTTCTAAAAGTTGATCTATTTTTTTTTTATCACATTGCTAAACCTTGACCCTCGTCATTCATTATAGTAAATGCGAAAGGGAAGAAAATGTATTCATTTGTCAGTACCTTAATCAGGCCTGAGAACATCTCCTTTAGTCCTGCAGTCACTTTGGCAGTTTCCCAGACTGTGATAAAGCTTGTTCCACCTCCACTCAGACAGAAGGGGTATAAAAGAACATTGTGCAGATTTTTGCCCATGGAAACACAAGGTTTAGTCATGTGTTTGCAGGCTTATGTAAGTTTTAATCAGCAGTGCTGTATCTGAGACAGGTCGTTTTCGATTCCTCCACCATTGAGTTGCTGTGTATAGATCTATAGGAATGTTCAGCCCTTTATAAATCAATCCTATAAACTTGTCCTAGCAATCTAGCTCTGTGTCCTGGCAATCTAGCATCACCAACATGAAACATTTGCTGTTCTCTGAAGGTACAATTTGTAAAAAATAGACAGTATTAATTGTATTACAATAACTGGATGCAGATCAGAAACCCATACACATTGGCTTTTCATATGATTTAATTTTTTTTTTAACAGAGTTTTTTTTTTTATTTGTGGGAAAAATAAATATATGGAATTATAGTTACAGTTTTACACAAGGACTTCATTCTCAGAAAATTGGTTCATCAGAGCTTAAAATAATACATAGGTGTATGTAATTTTTATACAAAAATAAGCACACAGATATAAAGGCATGCACACAGACACGCATATATATATATATATATTTGCTAACCTTTACACCTTGCCTGAACACACAATGATAAAGAGCAGGAAATTCCAAACCTAATACCCCCAGATCCCTCTCTTGCAACCTTTCTATTTAAAGTGTTATAAACACTTCACCAAAAAATGTACCATGGCTTTGTGTATCTTGCTCTTCTTTTCATCCTCTCTCTCTCTCTCTCTCTCTCTCTCTCTCTCTCTCACACACACACACACACATTTGCATACAGAAATGGACTCTTAAAAAAGAGTACACAGTGGTGGCTGGCATTGCTCTGCTCTTGCTTGGTCTGAAAACAAACAAGCTTGGAGACCTTCCCAAGTGAATCATTCATTAGGCCAATGACCTCAGAGCACAGATTTTGCTGGAGGAAGTGTTTATCCAGCACACAGCAGATCAGAACACTGCCCCAAACTACTAGCCACCAGGGAACGCAGAACAGATCATCTAGTTCTTTCTGTCTCGGTGCTTACTCAAGCATGTTGCAACTGTCTCTGATTATTGTCTTTCGCCACCAGTCCTGTACAAATATGACTAGCAGAATATTAGGACTGTCTAGATGGATCCAGTTTAAAATGACATCAGTTGTTTTGAATGATGCTTCCTGTTTATAAGTGACATCATTTGAATAGGTCTTACTGGAGATCAGGGTCTTTAGGTTATCTTTCCAATGCCAAACCTCTCCAAAGTTTATAATGAATCATAATCAACTCACTTTCCGTAATCAAGTCCCTCCACTTCTGCCTTTTGTTTTTTTTTTAAATATCAGTACCTGCCTAATCAAACAACCATTCACAGGGAGAACATGCATACTCCACCCAGAAAGGCCCCAGTTGGCCACCAGATTCAAACCAAGAACCTTCTTGCTGTGTGGCGACACTGCTACCCACTGCACCACCCTTAGCTACTGAATTAGATAATATAATGCTTAGTTTAATTTAGCTTGACAAATGATTAACATTAAATAGTTTAGAGAGATAACTTTAGCTAAGCTAACTAATAATCTATTAAACATTAGTGCATTTCTAAGTTTAAGTAGCTGGACAGTTTAATAATGTGTAAAAATTAAAATGGTATTTCAGTCTTTAGTGGTGATATAGTATAGTCAAATGTTTGATTGGCTGATCAAATATGATTTGCTTGGTGTTTAATGATTGGAATAGCTATAGCCTGCTGTGTGGTCAGTGTTGTTTTCATCCAAGTTCAAATAGACACTTTCAAAGGTACAGTATGCAGATGGCTCTGCCTGTTTTTTCTGTATTCTAACACTGTGGAAAATTTCAATAATGTAGGATATGGATGAAGTGGTCTGACTTCCTCTATGGCACTGCTGATTCAGAACAATGGTCAATCGTCAGACTTTTATTTTAGGATTCATTTCTAAGTGCTTCCTGCAGGTTTCCTGTGTAATATTAGGTGATGAGCGAAGCTGTCATTTGTTGGTGCATGCAGCTGATTTGTGAAGATTTTGCTCCTACTACTCATATCCTGTCATTGTGTAAAATCAGTATTTTCCCCTTTGGTAAAGTACACTCAACAATATTTATGTACACGCTCAGAAAAAAGGTATTAAACTGTACTTTTACTTGTTGCTGGGGTGAGACCCTCAAATGTATACCTTTTGTTCCATCAGTATTTGTTTATCTGCAAAAATGTTTGTAGTATATCTTTAAAGCTTTAAACTAAAATGTAACTAACGTCCAATTATGTACCATATTTTGTAAGAGTCACTATATCCACATTTCCAGGTGAAAGATACATATTAGCCCTGCGATAAACTGTCCACCTGCCTAGGGTTTTTCCCGTTCTCTCACACAAAGTCAGCTGAATGACTCCAGCTACAGCAACCCTTAATGTATAAGCAGTATAGATAATGGATGGCTGGATGGATGGATGGATACAAACTAAAGGCCCACTAGGTACGATTTAGGGGGATCAATTAGCAGAAATGGAATATAGTATTCATAAGTATGTTTTCATTATTGAATAATTACCTGTAAATACAAATCGTTGTGTTTAATCTTAGAACAAGCCCTTAATATTTAAATAGGGCACAAAATATGATAACTTAAGGAAAGGTACTTTTTCTCTGAGATTGTACACATGGTTTACAATAAAATGTATATTAATATTGACATTAAAATTGAATTTAATGCTTTATTCTGTGCTTATTTTGCACATGCTATGCACAAATACATATAGATCACATCTCACATTAGTTTCTGTTTAAGCATAGGATTTGGATTTTCAGTCAAGATCTTTGTAGCAGATTTTTTTTTCCATTTGCTTTGATGAGTACCCCAGTGACATATGGCCCTGAGACAGAGAACACAAAAAGAAAGTTAAAATATATACATAAATCAATAATTGCCCCCTTTCCTTCAAGCAAACTAGTCAGCCCACGCATTCCCTTTGAGCTATCCCATCATCCTCCCCTGAGCTCTCTCCGTATGCCTCTTCTGTTTGATGGCCTATATTTTCCCCCTATATTCACCCAAGGGAATGCAAGGATTTTGAGAAGAAAATGCTATGCTCCGTACTGCTCAGGTGAAAGAGTGCAGAAATCGTCAGACTCCCAATATAAAGGATGTAGCTCTGTGTATTTTTAAAAGCCTTGACAAGCATTAGCTGCTCTTACTGATAGGAGGATGCATAATAGATCAGTAAACTGGCACTCGTCAGCATTAAGTAGGTCATCTATTTTTATTTCATTTTTTATTCCACCCTGAAAATTCTGCCCAGCAACAAGACATTTTTCACCGTGGTTCCAGTAAAAAATGACATGGAAGCCATATCGCAAACTTCAAATTGAGTCAATGTGTATATTAGGATAGAGAAACAAACTACTATGTCATGCATAGACTTATGTATGTAGTCTTGTTACGAAGCATTAATATAATGTGTAAATTAGAAAGAAATCGGTGTTGATGGGACAATATTCTGTTGAATTCTTGATCCTGATCAAGAAGTGTTGATTAATTTTCTACAACAGCAGCCTTGACAATAGTGCTGGCTGTAAGACAAATTACAGATTTATTTTAACGCGCTTGTTCTGTATCATTTCTATAGTGACAACCTACACAGGGATTTGTATGGTTCCACATAAATGAACTAAAAAAGGGTTAACTGTTGATATGGTGATATTATCTGTAAAAAGATGTTTTATTTTTTAGCATTTTTGGAAGGAGTGTTAGTGCTATGTAACAGTCAGAGGTAAAGCTGAAACTAAGTTTTCCTGCAGTTTCCATGACGGTGCACTTTCTGGATTTATTGGTAAAATGACAAGCTGTGTTTTTGTCATACTAATTTCAATAGAGTGACAGATGGTTGCTGATGAGAGAACAACTGTATGCCTGTCATAACGTGAGAACATGAACTAATTTGTTTAGTGGATGTTGACAAATCACTGCGGTATAAGAGGAATAGAACACTTCAGAATATCAAGCTGCATCACACCATTTTTTTATTTTTATTTCCATTTTATTTTACTTTACCCGATAAATTCACTTATGTTTTGTTATAGTAATATGAATACGAAGAGGTAAAATCATATTAGGGAGTATAATAATAGGGTGGATAAGATTTGTCACCCATTCCGTTGTTGCGTCTGTTACATTGTTTTAATTTCCTGAAGTACAAATGGAAAAGTAATGATGCCAATTACAACACAAAGGTGTTAACATAGTGTAAAAGCATTTCTAGGTCATACTGTTACATCATCATCAACAAAAACTTATTATTATCGTCAAGTTCATTTATCTTAGTTTTGTCATCCTAATGACAACCTTCAGTGTTTTGCAAGAATGTTCTCCACATATTTGAAACCACTGTGATTTGGCCTTAAGCTTGGTAAACTAGCCGAAACATGTTAAATAGTCTGAAGAACAACCCTGAACTTTCTTGTGCTAATGAGAAGAGCACAGATAACTGCTCACCAAATTAGCAATGCGGGAACATCACCTTTAACTCTCAAATGTCGATCAAATCTGCAGTGTAAAGGTCCGCAGGAGGTCTCACATCTACTATAGCCTTAGGGAATGTGTATTGTGTGAAAAAAAGCTCAGGTGATATTTCTTTATGTGGAACTGGAACCACCAAACATTTTAAAGTCAAACTAATAAATCATATCTTACTCTAACAACTCAATATTTTTATTTTTTATATTTATGTATTTATATATGTGTCTCCCACAACAATATGTGAGGTTGTAAGTGTAGCATGTGTTTGTATTTTGTTGCAAGGGTAATTGTAAAAGACAAAAGTGAATTTAGCTAACAAGGACATGGTCATTTACATATTGTCCAAAAGTAAAGAGACGTTTAAGTTAAACAATTCATGCTATCCCATAACCTCACTTTGCATTTTGTCCTTAATTTAACAATTTTGGGTCAGTATATTGCTGTGGATTTCTTGCTTCTTTTAATAGAGGCTTTATAAAGAACCATAAAGCAAGTCTATTATCATATACTTGAACATGCATGACTACTCAACATTACTGAATGGGATGATAACAGATTGTTCTATTCAAAATTCAAGGAAAATATTTCTCTCAATACTGTACCATTTACCTCACTAGCTTTTGTCAAAACCATAAATTTATGTAGAGGGGAAAACAGTAGTACCTTTTTCCGTGCCGCAATATCTAGGTGTATAAATACATGTACAACTAGGACAAAACATGACTAGCTGCTGTTAGATGAAACTTAAACGGTGTGGTGCTCAAAGCATCTGACCCCACCCTTATTTTACTTCACGTCCAATATTTATTACTGTAAAACCAGTTATACAATTAAAACCACAAGATTTCCAAAGAAAGAAAGAAAAAAAAAACACTGAAGTCTCAAGGCTTCTGTCAACATAAACACAAGACACATACTTATATTTACATGAACATTTAATATTTGCTCTGTAAAACATTCATTTCATGTCAAATACTTGCTGGGTTTATGTAAACTTGAAAACATACAAACATGAAAATAATTTTAAAACCAAACTTAAAAGTACCACAGACATTAAGAAGTGGAAAATATGCATTTATTGTAAATCTCCTCTTAAGCTGTGTGCCTTGGTGCTATCGAACACAAAGAAAAGGGGTTGTATGCTATTTTTTAGACAGCAATTGGCAGTTCTTTTCAGTGCAGTGGGATTATTCTTATTATGCTTAGGAGTTTAAAAACTCCTGATTTTTCCAACTGTTTCCAACAAACAATAAT
>JAQMYM010000005.1:6918684-6934982 GCA_030014255.1 Parauchenoglanis ngamensis | reverse complement strand
AAATACATCTTTCATTGGCTGTGATTTAAAGCAAGTTGAATTTTGAGCAAAGCACAATGAAACACAGCCCTGAGCCCTCCTGACCACCCGCATCCCCCACTCCTATTATCCTGCATGCATCCTCATGCATTTATTTAAGCTTTTGCAGGACTGCGTGGCAACAGTTTTAGTGTAAGCAACACATTTCTTTCTCCATCTCTCTCTCGTAGTCATGCTTGGGAGCAGGATAACCCGAGGCGTCAATTTTTGACCCTATAGGCCTAAATATTCAGTAAGGCTGCTCATAGCTGTAAACCCCATTATCGGACTTGTAGCAACCCCAGCCGTCCGATCCCATTATACAACGAGCACGAGAGGGGGGTAAATCAGTGTCCCCACTCCCTCTCAATGGGCTGTTGAGGAACTCGATACTTCACAAAAAGGAGACGCGCCCATTTTTTACAGCAACAGCTGCTGTTCTGCGTGTGCGTTCGTGTAGCGACGGAGCAGGACACGTCGTGATTTCTCGGTATTTTCAGAAGAGTTCAGTGAAGGCAGTTCAGAGCAGTTTGCAGCACCGACCACAGCCCGGGGCGGGTCTCGTCCTCTTCTGCAGCGCGGCGCGGGTGGCCGTCTCGAACACCTCCCGCACCCCTTCTTTAGTCTTAGCTGAACACTCCAGGTAGTCGTAGGCACCGATGCGCACAGCCATGGCGCGCCCGTCCTCGCCCTTCACCGGCTCCTGTTTCATGCGCGCCAGCTCATTGCGCACATTCTCATCGTTGCGCAAGTCTTTCTTGTTGGCCACCAGTATGATGGGCACATTAGGGCAGAAATGTTTGACCTCGGGCACCCACTTCTCAGGGATGTTCTCCAGCGAGTCAGGGCTGTCCACAGAGAAGCACATGAGTATAACGTCCGTGTCTGGATAGGAGAGGGGTCGGAGCCGGTCGTAATCCTCCTGGCCAGCCGTGTCCCACAGCGCCAGCTCCACCTGCTTGCTGTCCACCTCGATGTCCGCCACGTAGTTCTCAAACACCGTGGGCACATACACTTCAGGGAACTCGTCCTTGCTGAACACTATCAGGAGACACGTCTTGCCGCACGCGCCATCCCCGACCACCACCAGCTTCTTTCGGATAGCAGCCATTGTACTCGTTCAGTCACTCTTTCGGTTCGCACAGAAAATCAAGTAACCACAAGACAACTTTCTTGGATGCAAGTTATCTGTTCGCTTCAATCACGCCGCCCTAGAAAGTAAAAAGCCACACTTCCTCTCCCAAGGTTTGATCACGGCGTTTTCATGAACAGCTGCTAGGCAGAACTTCTTTATAAAGCAACCTCGCTGCTTTCTTAATATAGCACTCCAATGAAGAGTGGCACGATGACTTCATGGTTTTAAACACGCAATCTAATTGGTTCAGTCAGCTTGGAGGGCGGAATTTATTCGTTCGCCACGAGGACTAGAATTGCATAGCCGCTAGTTTGGCCTGCGCATGCGCATTTGCCGTCACATGTTACTGGTTACTGCCCAGTGAATGAGGCGGAACTACTCAAGGGGCGCAGCTACACGTATAGCCCCGCCCCCAACTCTAACCACAACTATAACCCATTGGCGGTGTAGCTCCGCCCCACGCGTAGCCTCGCCCCATTACCCAGGATGCAGCTGGGTGTACTTGCGCTAACCTGAGAAAAAAAAGCTTTCTTTAACAGGATAAACAAGAAACAAGAAAATTAATTTTAAAAAAGCATGACATTTTGAGATGAAGAAAATTTGGAACATTGATTTTATTTGTGCTAACATGACGATGAAAACCTTTAATTAATTGAGTTGTCAAGATGTTCGTCATGGTTTGCCATTTATTTTAGATGCTCAAATGAACCAGCCTATTTGTTTTTAACGCGTAAACATATCAAATTGATTTTGTTTTTATTGTTGCTGTTGTTGTTGTATTTTAAGCTAAATTTCACAATAACCAAGTTAATAGCCAATTAAATGTAGCCACAGTCGATCTCTTTTTGTTTGTTTCTGAACAGCATGTTTGAAAATATTATTTAAAAAAATTACTTTTCCTTGAATAAAGCTAGAGCACTTAGGACTCTTAACTTATCTTAGTTGTGTTAGTTAGTAATTTCAGCTCTTGGCATGTATTCTAGATTATAAAAAGAGATGTGTAGACAAGCACTGGTTTATTAATAAAAAAATGATGGGATTTGTAAAATTGTGATTATGAGATTTGCCTTTATTCTGCCTATATAAAAGGGGGTAGTTTTTTTATGGCTGCTCCCAATAAACGGATTTTGTTTCTATGGCAACACAAATTCTCGTGAAAGTTTAAAAATCTCGTGAGACGTGAGAAGTAGACATCTTCTGACGCGCCATGACGCGCGGTGGACAATTAACTGACGGCGCCCTGTGGCGGTGACGGCTATTTACTGCGCTTGTAGGACATTTAGGAGTTTCAATGATTTTTGTTGTCATAACAAACAGTGGCCATGACATAACAAATGTTCTTTATCATTATATGCCTGTCAGAACAGACGTAACATACAGCTGAGTTACTTCAAAGTTATAACTCTTTGCTGGTGAGGAAAGCTGATAATAGTATCAGTGAGATGTAAAATGTAACCTCAGCTTTATGGAGTTGGTGAAAGAAACACCATAAATTTAACAAACCTGAGTTTCATACTCTGAATAACTGAAAGAAATTTTTATTTTTTATTTTTTGGTCTTGGTCTGAGATAATTTTGCCCTCCTTGATTTTGGTATCATTAATTTGACATGTGATCTTGTGAATATTTATTGGAAGCACAGGAATTTTGATTTATAACTACCATACAACCTGTTTATTAGCAATGTAAAATGTTATTCCTAACTTCATACTTCTACAGATATTTTGTACAAGTATCTGCAAAGGACAGACATTTAGATATAGTGTTTTTCATCTGATTAAATAGCAACACTCCAAACCCATTAAAGCTTGAATGTAAAAAGTGCACTTAAATAAATTCTATATAAAAGTAAAGTAATATATTTAGAATTGTTCTTTTAAAGTACTGTAGTTTGCCTCTTTATTGTGGTACCATAAGCAATACAGCATGTTACTAATATTTTATAAGCTCATAAAAAGGCAAAATGCTTAGATAGACTCTAAATGCTCAGCATTAAGAATACAGTTTCAATAGAAAAATTGCAAATAGTTATAAGGGCCCAGTGCTGACCAGTGCAATAGGCTGAAAAGTTATGCGGTGTTCTATACATTTTTGTCAGCTGGCGCCACCTCCAGGAGGAGCTGCAGGAACACTGTGAGTTTGTCCAGAAGGCCTGGACACAGTTTGAAGTGAATGAATGGAAAATAAATTAAAGCTCCACTTAGGATGAAGAGGGTCACATATAGGTACTCGAGCTGAGGCTTGTCAATGATGGGTGCAAGAACCAGGAACACAGCCACCAGAATCAACAGAATGGGGATAAAAATGGGTACCTGAGAAAAGTATACACAGACCATTCATTTTTCTTCTGCCTTTCCTTAATAAACATTACACACAATAATTAAACAATTACACTCAAACAGTAGGAGAAACTATTTATCTTTGTTCTAACAAAATATCATTCTCATTAAAACTACTTTTTAAATAATAGCATTTTTCCTCTCTAAAATAAATATGCCAAAATTATTGAAACCACAAAGGGGTATTTTATACAAAGGCAAAATAGTGTCACTCTTGTGAAATGTATTGTTTTTCATTTGCTCTCAGTCCAGCAGGAACTCTGTTGTTGTCTTTAGCCATGTACTGTTTCTCTGGGATATTAATATGATCTTGCACATGTGTAAAATGCCTTTGTCATCCATTGGCATGAGAAAAAGCAGAGAAGATTCAATTTAAAAATGACAGACAGTTGTTGACCTGCACAAATCAAGTAATGCATTATAAAAAAAATTAAACTGCCTTAAAATCCCAGAAGATCAGCATTTTTTTTAAATACTCAAGGCACCGGGAACCATGCCACAGTCACAGGTCACATTTCCCCTGATTCTCCTGTCTGATGTGAACTTTAACTGAAGCTCTGCACATGCATTTTGCTGCTGCCACCTGATTGGCTGATTGAATAATTGCACAAATGAGATGTACAGGTGTTCCTAATAAAGTGACAGTGTGTGTGTATGGGAATGTTATCCTGTGTAGGTATTCTCATAACTTTATTGTTAATGATTATCTTTAATATACATCTATTTTATATAAGAATGAAAGGATTTCAAATCTATACTACCTTGTATGCACGTGGAAGATCAGACTTTTTGATTTTTAGGTAGAGTAGTCCAGACACCGTAACTCCATAGAAGAACCAGGATGTAAAGCTGAAGGTCAGAGTGAAATTAGAGGAACAGGTGTTAAATAAAGCTGATCATCACACACACAGCCTAAAATAAAAACTGTTTATATTGTTACTATAAGGTAATGGAGTTTAGCCAAATTGTTTGATATCGCTGTATTGCTCACATTCAAAAGAGCTCTTATCATGGCCCGACAGCTCTTATCATCTTTTTCACCATGTGTTTGCTCAAGGTCCGTCGTATTGTTTGCACAACGGCATTAATATTATATATACTATATTGATTATTGTAAAATTGATATATTATAGTAAAAAACTAAATATCTTTATTCAGAGGCAGCTTTAAACATTTTGATTTGGGTATATTATAAGATATACAATACATTTTTTAACATTTAAGTGAACACAAAAATAAATGTATTGCAATGAACCGCAAATGTTCCATGTTATCTATACCTGAAGAAGTTGATTATTTCCTGGAAGTCCCCAGGAATGAGCACAATGAAAGCAATGATGGTGCTAAAAATGAGAGCTGGTGAAGGAGTGAGGCGTCGCACATGGGCCATGGACAGGATGCTAGGCTGAAACAGCAATCAAACATGAAGGAAGAAGTATCAGAGGATATAACATCTTAGGTCAGACATTTGAGGTGTGCTTGATACACAAGCTCAAATCAAAAGGTCATTAAGATGAAAAAAATAGAGAGAACATACTAAAATAATAATCATTTTATTCTGTGTGCATTTCTTTATTAAATGTATACTAAAGGTTTAATTTACTCTTTACTGACCATGTGACCCTCTCGGGCAGCTACGAAGCAAATTCGTCCTCCACCGAAGAACGATCCATTCAGCGTGCCAAAGGAAGATAATGCTGCTGCAATAGACATCACCCAGCCCCACCCGCCCAGCACTTTATTGCTGTTCTCAGAGAAAAAATGGTGATCTTTAGTGGGACATTATTTTATAATACATACATGAATTTAGTGCTCTTCCACAGGTGTTTCATGCATTATCTTCCATGAGTGCAAACTGAGATGACCTACCCCCAAGTAACTGCTACAGCACTAGACGTCATCATCTCTTTTGGAGTCATGACGGCCAGATAGCTGATATTGACCAGCAAGTAAAGGATCGTTACTATTGGGATGGCAATCATTAATGCCCGAGGGAGATTTACCTTTCACAAATGGATATAATGTAAAATTCAGAACAAATATTTGCTTATGTTTACAAATCTCATAATCATTCATACACTTTTAGATGCTCTACCAACTTGGATTTTTGTTTCCTCCAGCACATATCTTTGTTCATTACCCTTTTATCACATAATTCCATTCGCCTTTACTCTTTGATCCTGGTATACTGAATTGATTTATAATCCTACTCTATGGTAAGGTATGTATAGATTAGTCGACTAGTCACTGCTGTGGGGAGCAGCTAAATGTACTTTGTTTCTCTGAAAATACTTCAGACTAGATGAAGCCATTTCTACAGTCAACCACTTGACTACATTGAGAAAGGTTTTTTTTTTATTTTATTTTGCATTATTGGAAGCAAAAGAAAAGTTTAGCATCAACTCAGTGGTGCACATCACCTCAAATAGACAGATCCGGATGCTACTGAGTGTACAGAGTGAATATTATGTTATTTATATATCACAAGCTTTCTTCCTCATGTCATATCAGGGAGTTGTTCCTTGTCGCTGCTACCTCAGCTCAGTAGGAATCCAAGTCTAGTCTGAGACCCAAACTCTAAAGTTGTGCGCCTTGTAATTTCTCCTCACTGTTTCTGTTTCTTACAAGGATATACACAAAATGTAGTGGGGAGAAAATATGATGTCCTCCTATGAGGACAGTGAGGTCTCATGAGGTTAAAGCTGCTTTGTGACACTATATTGCATATTATTAAGAGTGCTATACAAATAAAATAGAGTTGGACTGAAATTTAACTGAATATCTAAACACTTTGTTGTGGAGGGATCAGTGTGTAGTAAAAACTGAGCATACTATATCAAATAGAGATATAAAAAGACAGAGAAAATATACAATATAAATATAATGTCAACTAAGTATATTATATGAACACAAAATCTCATACAACTTACCTCTGGCTTTTTCACCTCTTCAAGCACAAAGGTTAAATTAGACCACCCTGCGTAAGACCAGAGTCCCTGATACAGAGCCATTCCAATGGTACTGAGCTCCAAAGTTGTACCCTTAAAGGCAATGTCTGGATTTCCAAGACTTTCCGCACCATTTTGGGCCATGTTAACTATTCCACCAATAACAATCACCATTAGACCCACAACTTTAGCCACCAGGAAGATAACCTGAATGGCCATGGCAAAGCGAACATTCAGCATATTGATGGGAGCCACCACCAAAATGCACACCACAGCTATACATTTTATCACCAATGTAGGTGGCATGCAGCCTGGATAAAAAGGAGCCACAGCATACTGAGCTAAACTCAAGGCTACAGCCGCAATACCTGCTGGCTTCACCACAATTGTGAATGTGAATGCCACAAAGAATGCAGGTAAGGGTCCGTAGATTCTCAGGAGGTAGATGAATTCACCTCCAGATTCTCTGAAGATGGTGCCGAGCTCTGCATAAGAAAGCGCAGCACACAGAGTCACCAGGCCACACACAGCCCAGATAATCAAGCTCGCTCCAGGACTTCCAACATTGGACATCACAAACTGAGGAGACATAAAGATCCCTGATCCTATCATAGTGCCTGCGACCAGAGATACTGCACTAATTAACCCTACCTCCCGCTTCAGCTTTAGCCCTTTTTGCTCGTTGCTTGTCATGGTGCTGTTGTGTGAGTGAAAATGAACTTAATGCAAATTGCAGTAAAAGAAAAGGTCTGAAGCATGGGCAGTAAGAAACTAAGTACAAAGTATTTCTGATTAAATATTAACATTTATGACAGCTGGGTTTAAAGTACTGTGCTGAAGTCTTAGAACGTCTTAGGCCAAAATTGTGGCAGGGACCTAGTTACAAATTTGACAAAAATTTATTTTGCAAGCAACATAGAGACATATATAGAGACCTTTTTTTAGAGACTTTCAAGGACAATTTGTGCAAAATAAAAATAATTATATGTACTCGCTTGTTTACACAATTGAAAACTTTTCTGATGTCAGTTCACTGCACCATGTGAATACTTCTGTTTATTTTTTGTGCACAAAATAATGCCTTCACGTGATCTTTCATTAAATTACAAAGGGTATTTTTTTATTTTTCTGTGGAGGAAGGCATCATCTAAAACGAATCAATTAAATTTGTATGCAACAATGTCCATTTTAAACATAAAGCCGCATACGGAGCTATGATAGGACTATATCATATCAGCCACCTTCACGCCTCTCCCAACACACCTAGACCTGTTTAGGGAAACAAACAACATGCCTAATAAGATGGTGTATTAGATTTTCAAACCTACACTGGTATAAAACTGTATGAACATTACTTTCTCTTGACACCCATGTTAGATGCAAGACTAACCTGGTTTTGTGTCTGTACACTATTTATGTCAGCCATAATACTAATCTTATCTTGTTACTTATACATAATATATATACTGTATATATATTGTGACCAGAGTTTATGTGAATCAGACAGCTAATACAAGAATACATAATGAAAACTGTATTACAACCAAAGTTAATACCAGAATCGCAAAGGTTTTTGTGAGCATAAACACGACAAATTATCTGATATAAAAGCAGTATCTAGGTAACTAGCATTTTGATTTCTATCAATGTACAAAATTGTCTATTGTGACCTTATTCCTACCTCCCTACATCTTCCAGATTGAAATTCTGTACTAAGACAAGAAATGAAGCACTAAAAATTTATTTATTTATTTATTAATTGTAAATAAAATTGAACAGAATTAGATAAATGTAAAAAAAAAACTCTTTGGAAATATCAAAGTATATTTAGAGAGTCACAAATGCATATATTTATCATGAAATTGAAATATGTTGCAAAGGATGTGTATTTAGAGTAGAAATCCATAAGGCCTCTAGTTGTACTATAAGCTGAGACAGTATGATTTTTTTCCCCCATGAAATTCACAAATGGCAACCTGTTGACGGTTTTTTACTTCTTCTACAACTACGTCAGACTCTAAATGCTCGCCACACATAACACACTGGTAATAAACTCACGAAAACCTCTTTTAAGGGGCCAACATTGACCAGAGCAATAGGCCAAAAATGCTCTGAGTCTGATGTGGTGTTTTATACATTTTTCTCAGCTGGTGCCACCTCTAGGAAAAGCTGCAGGAACACTGTGAGTTTGTCCAGCAGGTGTGGACACAGTTTAATGTGAATAAATGGAATATAAATCAAAGCTCCACTTAGGATGAAGAGGGTGACATACAGGTACTCAAGTTGAGGATTGTCAACAATGGGTGCTAGAACCAGGAATAAGGCTACCAGCAGAACCAGGATAGGGACAAGAATAGGTACCTGAGAAGATCATATAAAAACAGAATATCAAAAACATCCTCTTCACATGCATATAGACATTACATTCACATACTGTATATGTGGCAAAACTGTTGAAAACCTTAAGGAAAATTTTAAATAAATGCTGACAAATTACAAATGGCTCATAATCCCCAAAAATATTAACTGTGTCCTTTTTCACTGGGGGTGTAAATATGAGGTTGAATGCATGTAAAATTCCTTTGTAATCCAATAACATGGGAAAAAAGTAGAGAACTTTCAACACAAAAATCAGGTAATTATAATTTTACAAAAACTTTGTTTGATTTACAAAATGTATGTAATGGATATAAAAATAGATAAGCAGTTAAAATGCCATTAAGTGCAATTAGGGTAATAACAAAACATTTTACATGTCTGAACCATGTTGGAAATTTGGCAGGATTGGATTCATAACCATACTGTTTCCCTACACAATGAGGATGATGCTGAAGGAGAAGTAAAAGTGTCTAATGATCACAGTTTTAGAATCACACAGTTTAGTTGGTTCTTGTGGTTATCAAGTTTCAAGACTGTTAATCAACACTTTTATATGAACAAGCTGTTACAAGAAATGTTAACATAAACATGGCTTAGAAACTCATATTAATGATAAGGGTTTGTGATGAGACAAAGACCCATGAGGGAATAAATAGACCAATTAGTCAAGCGATGAACACAAAACGCCTGGACACACATGGGAAAACACCAGTACAAAATCACATGACAATGTAACCAAAAGTCACACTGAGGGGTGGAATTTGTGACATAGACAGTACAGGAGTCACAGAGTATTAACTGTGAGGATGCAGACAATTTTGCAACCAGTGTTTTGTAGAAGAATTGCACTATAGGGATCTTTATTATTATTATTATTATTATTATTATTATTATTATTATTATTATTTGCATTTCATCATATAGGAATAAAGGCCACAGCTTAAGTGAGTTTTGGGCATGCGAATCTCTCTCACCTTGTATGCACGAGATAGATCAGACTTTTTGATTTTTAGATAGAGTAGTCCTGATATTGTAAGTCCATTGAAGAGCCAGGATGAGAAGCTGAAGGTCAAATGGAGTGGAATTAGATTAAGAAATGATTATAAAAGTAAAAATATAAAAATAAAAGTAGTCACATAACATTTCAGGCATAACCTAAATTAAACACATATTTATAGTAATAACAACTCTTATTATGGACAGACAGCTCTTATAATCAATTCTGCATGTGTTCATCATCAGTCACATGATTTACATGCATGATTTACATGATAAGCAACACTGTCATATGGTTACATTTAACGCACACTAAATTAAATTCTAAAGCATTCTGATCTGGGTATATTATATGCCATATATTACTTTTTATATCCTTTCAGTGGACACAATAATAAATGCATTAAACTACTGTTATCCACACCTCAAGTAATTGACTATGCCCTGGAAATCTCCAGAAATGAGCACAATGAATGCGATGATGATGGTAAAGATGAGAGCCGGAGTGGGAGTGAGGTGTCGCACGTGGGCCATGGACAGGATGCTAGGCTGAAAGAGCAACAAACATAAAGAAATTTCCAAAGAAGAATTGTAGGATATAACATTGTGGGACAGACATTTAAGGTGTCTTTGATACAAATGCAAATCATAGAGTCATTGTGTAGTTTTAAAAGGTATAACTGTAAATTTTTACATGTTTCATAAGTACTTACCATGTGTCCCTCTCGGGCAACTGCAAAGACAATCCGTCCCCCACTGAAGAACGACCCATTCAGATTGCCAAAGCAAGATAATGCTGCTGCAACAGACATCACCCAGCTCCACCTACCCAGCACCTTATTACTGTTCTCAGAGTAAAGATGGTAATCTTCAGTGGGTCACTTTTTAAATAATACATACAGGAATTTCATTCTGTTCCACAGGTGTTACATGCATTATCTACTGTGAGTACAAACTGTGATGACCTACCCCCAAGTAACTGCTACAGCACTAGACGTCATCATCTCTCTAGGAGACATACCGGCCAGATAACTGATATTGACCAGCAAGTAGAGGATCGTTACCATTGGGATGGCAATCATTAATGCCCGAGGAAGATTTACCTTTCACAAATGGATATAATGTAAAATTCAGTCATTTGTCTTTGATATTGACCAGCAAGTAGAGGATCGCTACCATTGGGATGGCAATCATTAATGCCCGAGGAAGATTTACCTTTCACAAATAAATATTTTCACAAATATAATGTAAAATTCAGTCATTTCTTTTTGCAGGTGTATACAAATCTCATAAAAGTCATTCATGCAACAAAATAGATTTCTGTTTCCCCTAGAGAAAATCTTAACACTTTGTTGTGGAAGGATTATTTTCAGTTGATCAAATATCAGTTAGATATTTACCAACTGATGTGCCATTTGAGCCATCGACTGTATGATTTGAACCATTTGAGATATTAAAAGTTGCATTGTGTCTACTATGTCGAATATCTCATATCAACACAAAATCACACACAACTTACCTCTGGCTTTTTCACCTCTTCAAGCACAAAGGTTAAATTAGACCACCCTGCGTAAGACCAGAGTCCCTGATACAGAGCCATTCCAATGGTACTGAGCTCCAAAGTTGTACCCTTAAAGGCAATGTCTGGATTTCCAAGACTTTCCGCACCATTTTGGGCCATGTTAACTATTCCACCAATAACAATCACCATTAGACCCACAACTTTAGCCACCAGGAAGATAACCTGAATGGCCATGGCAAAGCGAACATTCAGCATATTGATGGGAGCCACCACCAAAATGCACACCACAGCTATACATTTTATCACCAATGTAGGTGGCATGCAGCCTGGATAAAAAGGAGCCACAGCATACTGAGCTAAACTCAAGGCTACAGCCGCAATACCTGCTGGCTTCACCACAATTGTGAATGTGAATGCCACAAAGAATGCAGGTAAGGGTCCGTAGATTCTCAGGAGGTAGATGAATTCACCTCCAGATTCTCTGAAGATGGTGCCGAGCTCTGCATAAGAAAGCGCAGCACACAGAGTCACCAGGCCACACACAGCCCAGATAATCAAGCTCGCTCCAGGACTTCCAACATTGGACATCACAAACTGAGGAGACATAAAGATCCCTGATCCTATCATAGTGCCTGCGACCAGAGATACTGCACTAATTAGCCCTACCTCCCGCTTCAGCTTTAGCCCTTTTTGCTCGTTGCTTGTCATGGTGCTGTGGTATGAGTGAAAATGAACTTAATACAGCACATATTATAGTAAAAGAAAGTGTTGAAACATGGGTAATAAGTTACTAAGTATAACAAATTTCTCATTAAATATTAACATTTAAAACAGCTTGGTTTGTGGTACTACACAGATGTCTTAGGTCAACCTAGAAAATGGTGTTAATTTATCTGTGTAGTTAGCGGTGTAAGGGAGGGAAGGAGGTTAGGGGAGATGAACTCTCTCACTTTTGGTTTATGTGAATTGAAGCTGAGCTCCAGTATTGTAGCTTGACATAAATTCAAACTATAGCCATTTAAGGGGATTTAAGTAATTTAGTGGTATTGTAAAATGTTGTGAATACACATTTGATCAGTAAATTGAAATGTTTTTGTTTTGCTCATTTAAAGGCCTAATTGTATCACTTTTCTTGCCAGAAAAAAAATCTGATAAAAGTTTGATATTATTTTAATAATAAAAAAATAATGATAACATAAAAAAAACTCCAGCTGCTTATATGTACTTAGAAGTCATGGGCATTCCTATTTAGAAAAACTCAGCCAAAAATTATGAATGTTAAAAATATAAACAATCACTTTCAAATTTGGCAAAACATTGTTGTGGGAACATTAATGCCCCATTCAATCAAGCACTTAACAGAAACAGGTGTGGTGAAAACTTTTATTTAATTAATTCCATTTCAGTGAACTTATGTAATAACGCAAACTGCATCATACTGTTTGCACATGTTTATTTGTTGGGGAAAAATTATGACAACAGCTCAACCAATAAGAATGTAATAATCTAAGCATTCCTTAAAAGCATAACTAAGTTAAGATGATCTTAATACAGTATGTACAAGGAGTATCCAGTGTGATGCTTGCTCAACCATTTAATAATAATCTTTCAAAAACTAAGTCAAAATTGTAACTACTAAGAAACAATTACAAAAACAAATTAGGCTGTAACTGACTAGGAATTTGATGAAACATTGCCTTGGGAAAATTAAGCCCCAAATATTGACCAGCAAGAGGCGAAAAAACTCTGCCTCACAGTCTGAAATGGTGTTTTATACATTTTTCTCCGCTGGTGCCACTTCTAGGAAAAGCTGCAGGACTACTGTGAGTTTGTCCAACAGGCCTGGACACAGTTTAAAATGAATGAATGGAATATAAATCAAAGCTCCACTTAGAATGAAGAGGGTGACATACAGGTACTCAAGTTGAGGATTGTCAATGATAGGTGCTAGAACCAGGAACACGGATGCCAGTAGCACCAGGACAGGGATAAAAATAGGTACCTGGGAAAACCGTATAAAAACAGAATGGCAAAGAGTTAAAGAAATAAAGAGAAAGCTATTCTTTGTTCCTTTGGTAAATTTAATCTTGTGTCACGGTGCAGAGTGTGTATATATTCTTTCACAATTTGACTAGCAGATCTTCATTTTCACATGCATAATAATTTAACAATCATGCGAAGTTCTCTCACCTTGTATGTACGAGGAAGCTCTGGAAATTTTATTTTTAGATAGAGTAACCCAGATATCGTAACTCCATAGAAGAACCAGGCTGTAAAGCTAAGGATCAAATGGAATGGAATTATTGAAACAATACAGAGACAAATGCTTGCATTAAAACTATTCTTCACATGCAAAATCTGAATTAACTAAATATTCATAGTGCAGGTGCTTCAAAGGCATGGAGTTTAGCCAAAAGATTGCTACATCAGTCATATTTAAAGTATAATAACTCCTATCAGGGAGAGATAGCTCCTATCATGTTAACCACATTATTTTCTTTATACAACAGCAATAATGTTGTATGCATACAACTTAACTTATAACATGATTGGATTAAAAGGTTGTAAAAAAACATCACACCATTTAAAACACTGCTTCTTGCCTTCTCTGTGTGAATAATTAATAATTATGTATTGAGCTTGTAGTGCCATTAAAACTGCAGGTTACATGCTATCTGTACCTGAAGAAGTTTACTATGCCCTGAAAATCTCCAGGAATGAGCACAATGAGGGAGACGATGGTGGTGAAGATAAGAGCTGGAGAGGGAGTGAGGTGCCGTACATGGGCCATGGCCAGGATGTTTGGCTGAAAGAACAACAACAAAAAAGCTTTTTTTAAACAGTGTTTTAAATTTGGGGGGCTTGAGCTTTTTTTCAGGAAACTAATACTAGATAACCTTGTCATAAACCAAAATAATACATTAAAATCCAAATGTTTAAAAATGCCATGGTGGTGAAGCGTGTAGCATTGTCTCTTCACAGCACTAGAGCTCTATCCTGAGCTTGGATTACTGCTTTGGGGAGTTTTGCATGCTCTTCCTGTGCTGGTGCACTTTTCCTCCAAGTTCTATCTCCACCTCCAAAAACATGCTGGTAGGTGACTGGCTACTCTAAATTGTCTATAGGTGTGAATGTGTTTGTGCATAGTGCCATTTGATAGAATGGCATCCCATCCAGAGTGTATTCCTGCTTCACGCCCAGTGTTCCTGGGATAGGCTCTATCATCCATTCATCCATCTATTTATCCATCCATCCATTCATCATGACCCTGACCAAGATAAGCAGTTATTGAAGGTGAATGAATAAAAACTAGAAACACTGCCTCAGAAACTACAACCCTAATTCTAAAAGTTGAGTAAAACGTAAATAAAAACAGAATGCAATGACTTGCAAATCCTTTTTGACCTGTATATAACTGAATACAATGACAAGAAATGTAATGTTCAATCTGATCAATTTTATTGTTTTTGTAAATCTAAATTTGATGCCTGCAACATATTTTTCAAAGTTGGGCCGGGGGCATGTTTGCCTCTGTGTTACATCACCTGTTCTTTTGAAAACACTCAGTAAGTGTTTGGGAACTGAGTTCACTCATTGTTGACGTTTTAAAATTGGAATTCTGTGCTGCTCTTTCTTAATATAAGATTTCACTTGCTCAACAGTCAGGGATCTCCACTGTCATCTTTTGCACCCCATAATACAACACATGGATGTCCCTGAAAAAGATATGTTGCTCCAAAACCTGTGCGTTTCAGCATTAATGGTGCCTTCACAGATGTGCAAGTACCATCACAGATGCTGGCATTTGAACTTTGTGCTGGTAACATTCTGGATGGTCCTTTTCCTCTTTACCCTGGAAGACATGTGTTAGATTGAAAAACTTGTCCCTGTTTCTTTAATTTGATCACTGTCCCTTTTCTTCTCTTTCTCTGTCCTTTGACCCTTTAACCCTGCTGCCAGGGAGTGTCATTGTGGCTTTTCCTGTAATTATGGCTCTTCGTGACTCAGGAGTTAACGGTGTCCAGCTGTCCTTGCTCTATCCTGTGATAATATAGGTCTTTATGACATGACCAAATTTGTTTAGGTTAGCTATCGTAGAGAACATGATTTACTGTCCTTGGTCATCTTGTGTTGTACTTCTCACACAGGAGACTTTCATTATGTTATATGTTTTGTCCAAACAATGTGTTTTTCTACTTATCGGTTCCCTGGAGAATACTATGACATAATGTGTTTCTCTGTTGTGACGCAGATGGCCACACAGCTCCAGAGGCTCGGATCAGCAAGCGCTCCGCCCCGTCGGGGAATCCCGGAAGCCACAGGAGAATCCCCGCAACACGCTACTCACCGACAAGAAGCGGGGCGGGGCTGGATAATCCGGCAAGGCTGGCGTGCGATTCCTGGCCCATCTCCAGCCTATCGCGGCAGTGGATAAAGAGGGGATGGCTGATAAACATGGTGAGCGAGGCTAATGTGACGGTAATGTGACTGCTTCTTCTGCTCCGTCCTGTTCTTTAGACTCTCCCTGAGAGGCTGCTACGCCACGCCGGAGGAATTCCTTGTCACCGCTGCCCCCAGTCCTGGAGGATCCGCGCCACCTGAGGAAACCCCTTCTCCAAGTCAATCGGAAGCAAACACTCGACTGCACAGACTGAACTCTGTAATATTTTCGTTTTCTGCACGGTTGGAGCTTTTATTTCCCCCTTTTCCCGCACGACTGGAATTAAAACCCCTAGGAAAATAAAGACACTTTGTTAAGCAACGCATCACCGATTCCCCGACTGTTTGTTCATCTTGTCATCCTTGCACTCGCTCACAGTGTATAAGTACTCCTAGACTTTCTTAATTAAATTAGACTGAGTTTAACATGACCTTGTGTTGTAGGGTTTTAGGAAAAAGCCTTTAGCAATGTATGCATTATTAGATACAATTCAATGACGTATATGGTCACGTGTAACAACT
>JAQMYM010000005.1:6882117-6909629 GCA_030014255.1 Parauchenoglanis ngamensis | reverse complement strand
TTCAAAGCACTTATGTAAGTCGCTCTGGATAAGGGCGTCTGCCAAATGCTGTAAATGTAAATGTAAATGTTTGGCTGGATTCTGTGAGTCACAGAAGGAGCTTTGTTATGGACATAACAACCAAAATGGTAGGGAAATGTTCAAGAAATAATGAATATTGAGGAATATAAACAGAATTCATACTGCTATATATTTCACTGACAAACAGACTTGTAGAAGGCCTTGTAGAGAGAAGACTGTACATATATGTCTTAAGAATCACAGTTCCACACCAGAGTTAAACTGAAAATAGATAATCTGTAACATTCTTAAATGGTAACGTATGATTGCATCTGCACCTATGTTAAAGCTGCCTTTTCTAATTCCTCATTGTTCACTGTGTGGAGAACATGCAACAAGACAGTGATTTGCTACTTCTGTATATTCATCATCATGTTTCTTTATCTTAACATAAGAATTACCTCAGGACGCTTAAGCTCGTCAGTCACAGAGTTCAGGTTGTTCCAGCCATCGTAGGACCACAGACACTGATAGAAAGCCATTCCAATCACCCCAATGCTTTGACTGGTTCCCTCAAATGAATTTTGAAAATTGCTGGTGTTTCCTTGAATAAGCAACACAACACCACCAATGGAAATAACCAACAGTGCAAGGAATTTACCTGCCATGAGGATTGTGGTGACTGCTATGGACAAGCGCACATTCAGACAGTTCACTATGACCAAGATTAAGAGGCCAACAGCAGCTACAGACTTCAGCACCACAGCCGGAGGTTCACAGTCTTCATAGAATGGTGCAACAGCATTCTGGGCAAAGCTGAGTGCCAGTCCAGTCATACTGGTTGGCCTCACAACCAACACAGAAGTGAAGGCAAAAACAAAAGCCATCAGGTTGCCAGACGTGCGTATTATATAGATGTATTCACCTCCAGATTCACGGATTACTGTTCCTATCTCAGCGTAACTCAGTGATGCCAGCATTGCCAACAGCCCACAGCAGGCCCAGATCACCAAGCTAGCTCCAGGACTCCCGATGTTCCACAGCACAGTCTGCGGGGACATGAAGATCCCTGAGCCGATCATGACCCCTGCGATGAGGGACACTCCTCCCATCAGTCCCACCTCGGACTTCAGCTGAAGTTTCCTAGGTGTGTTGGCCATGTCTATTTGTGTATTAGCAAATGGATTTCCAGTGCATTCACTTTTCACAGACACTGCAATGTGTTATGTGCACTGTGCCCCACCTGCAATTAAGTCAGTTAATAATTACAGGCTCGAGGCCACATTTAATCTCAACTCAGTCAGTATTATCTACAAAGTAAGAGAAGCTATGTTTGTGTCAGACCACTCATTTAACTTCTTGGGTGGTGTTTTTCTCCTTTGGTCACGACTTTGTGTTAAAGAGTTATAAAATTATGGAGGTTTACATGAATCTTTTCTGCTTGACAAGCTCTTGATTTTGAATAACTCACCAGCAACAATATGATTTAATTTTTATGAGGTAGTCATATAATCAAACTATCAAATCCTTATTTTACTTCATAAGCTTACGATATTCACAGTAACATCTATGTCTGATCAATACTCAACAAATAGGTCTACTACAAACAATAAGCAATGTTAAAATTTATCTAGATATATGAACAAATAATGCAGTTAATAACTAAATAACAATACTTGGATTGCACTGTTCTTCATTTTTTAAGATATAAAAAATTGATCATTTGTTTGTTTAAAATATATTTCAATACACTTTTTTCGGTATGGGAAAAAAGAGGAATGTAACGTTAATGCACATTCCTGAGAATCCTTTCTTGTGTCCTTGTGTGTATGTGTGTTTATTAGTCAGGTCTGAGTTTTGACAAAATACCATGAGTGCTTTCCTAAACACCCCCTTAAGATGCCTGATCCCGTCTTCCTTTAATTAATTTTGGTGAACTCCCATCTACCTTTGAACACATGATGGCAGCAAGCGGAAGTCATTATTAGGAAGATGTTGCTTATTATTTGGAAGGTGTTACTTATCAAACCTTTACAATATTTTGTTCTTGTTTTTCAAGATTTAAGTAAAGAAAGTTTTTTAAAATATTCTTGCAAGGATTGGACAATGTTTGAAGCACACCAATATTAATGTCTCCAAATTTTTAATTATTGTACACTATTATTGATCTGTACAAGTAAGTAAATCTGATAGATTTGATCCAATGTAATAAGATCATATAAGATCCTTTGCCACTCAAAATATAACATAAAAAGTAATATTTTAGAATAGAACCAACATCCTGTAATATATTTCTTTAATTGTTATCCCCTGTCAGATCTCAACTGTAGTTTGCAAAATTAATTATTTTATAACCTCTGGTTTATCCCCATCCTACACATTTCACCCCACCAATGTGCCCCTACCAACTTTTAAGCCAAACCTGCACCCTTGATGCAAGGGGGAAAAAACCTTGCAGATGACTAGGCTAGCAGATGCTATGTTTTTTTCATAGCATTTAAAATAATGCTTGTAAGAAAGGAAAACAGACCGTGAGACACTGACAATAGTCAAAAAATTGCTACGTGGACACGGTGTTTGAATATTCAGACATGAGCACAGGCATCAAGCAAAAAGAGAGTCATTGGTGTATGACAGCAATATTTCAGATATTGCAAATACTGTGTTATACGTCACTATGCGAACTTGTTCAAATATCTCACAAAAATGCTGATGTGTTCCACACGGAACGATTTTGCCAAGCCTGCTCTAATACGTCAAGTGAACCCATGCTAGCAAAAGGTCTTCACAATATAAGGCATCTACTTATTTTTTTCTTTAATATGTTATTAATCTGTATAGAATGTGATAGTTACCTCTGGACGAGTAACCTCTTCAGTGACTGAATTCAGGGTGCTCCAACCATCATAGGCCCACAGACACTGATAGAAAGCCATTCCAATCACACCAGTGCTATAGTTGGTCCCCTCAAATGCATTCTGAAAATTACTGGTGTTTCCTTGAATAAGCAACAAAACACCCCCAATGGAAATAACTGCCAATGCAAGAAACTTAGCTGCCATGAGGATTGTTGTGACAGCCATTGAAACGCGCACATTCATGCAGTTCACTATGGTCAAGAGCACAAGTCCACAAGCAGCTACAGACTTCACTACCAGGGTTGGAGGTTCACAGTCTTCATAGAAGGGTGCAACAGCATACAGGGCAAAGCTAAGAGCCAGTCCAGTATTGCTGCTTGGCCTCACAATCACAAGAGAAGTGAAGGAATATATAAAGGCCACCAGGTTGCCAGAAGTGCGTAGTATGTAGATGTATTCACCTCCAGATTCACGGATTACTGTTCCCAGCTCGACGTAGCTCAGGGTTGCTAGCATTGACAACAATCCACATCCAGCCCAGCATACTAAGCTAGCTCCAGGACTACCGATATTCTGTATCACAGTCTGCGGGGACATGAAGATCCCTGAGCCGATCATGACCCCTGCAACGAGAGACACTCCTCCAATCAGTCCCACCTCTGACTTCAGCTGAAGTTTCCTAGGCGTGTTGGCCATGTCTATTTGTGTATTATAGTACAGTCTTTCCAACTAATGTACTTATTACAGGCACCATATAATGTCATAGTGCACACTGAATCACCTGCTACTACGTCAGTTAATAATTACAGGCTTAAGGCCCCATTTTAATTCTACCAGCTATTGAGTATTGTCCACTGCATAGGAGAAGCTATGTTTATATTTCTGGTCACTCATTTAACCTTTTCTGTCACACTTTGGTTTGGACCTAAGTTAATGTGTTATAAAAGTACAAAGGTAGATGAAGCTTCCTAGGTGTATTGTCCATGTCTATAGGTGTATTAGGCAATGGCCTTTCCTATTGATGCACTTTTAACTGACAATGTGTAATGTTGTTGTGTCCATTGCACTACCTACTAACTACGACAGTTAATATTTACAGGCTTAAGGCCACATTTAAAGTCAACCCTCTATTCAGTATTACCTACTGCATAGGAGAAGCTATGTTTTTATTTCTGGCCACTCATTTACCTTTTTTTTTATATTTTCTCCTTTGATCAGTATTTAAAGTTAAAGTGTTATAAAAGTACAGAACTTTATAATAGTTATTTCTGGTTGACAAGCTCTTGTTATTGAATAACTTATCTTATCATTGACAGAATCCTTGATTTAATTGTAACAAGATAATCATACTAGCCAGACTATTAAAACTTTATTTTACTTCATAAGATTACACAATAACATCTAACTAACAATCTCATATGAATCAGCAAGTTACATTAAAAACTTCAAGATATATGATCAAATAATGTGAAGCAGTGACTACGTGCATTGTACTGTTTTTTGGGGTTCAAAAAGGACACCCAGGTATTTAACAGCCAGTCACATGTTTACAACGCATCTTGAAGAATTTTGGATGAGATGAATTTTGCCTCTGTTGCCATTTTTGTAGGTAATCTTAGCTAAGGTCAACTAATGTAGCTAATGTCAGAACAAGAAAATCATTTTGTGGTTGCATGGTCAAGCCCAATTTTGCCATCCATTTGGGACAGATGATCCACTTGTTCAGGAAACTACAAGTGTGTTTTGACTGACGGTTTAAATCAGTCAGTGGAAATAAAGGTGTTGCAGATTATATAGAGGCCACAAATAAAGCTCTTTGGTCTTGTTTCTGAATTCTACAACAGTGAAGCAGTGCATACTGAGGTAGATAGGACAGTCATGGGCCAGCTCATCCTATCCAAGAGGGCTGTCTGTCTTTGTCAGACAGAACTACAACCAGGAATGGGAAAACTTCGCACAGACAAAGAAATACACCTGGACAAATACCAGCAAGGTGTGGAAGCCAGACATCAATTCATCTGCCAGGGCTATATGATGAACTATAAAGACTTAGTATACATCCAGGGGAGTCCCTGGATGTATACAAAGTCTTTACAGTACATCATACAGCCCCGGCAGTTGAATTGATGTCTGTGAGGCCTGATGTGGCTAAACCCACCTGAAGAAATTTTGCATAAAGTAAAAAAAAAAATCACCTGCCCTCATACTGTCCTGATTAACCATACAACATACAGTCACAATGTTGTTTCAAAAACATGGCAAAGTCTTGAGAACCAAAATGGTCTAATGGGAAAAATGGACTGCATTATACTCCAGTGAGTTGATGCACCTGAAACCATGGGGCCACCTCCCCCGGTACCCGCTATGGCACCAGACAGCCTCCAAGCTATTAGGGATCTGTGATTATCACTCTCTAGTGAGCCCAAATGGGACTCATTCTGCTAGAATCACGTTTCATTGCCAGATGGTGACTGTTCAATTTATTTCAGTACCCTTAGGTCCAGTTGAAGGCTGATGACCTGTCTCTGAAATGCCTGCAGTTGTAGCAAACCTATAGGGGAATTGGTAATGCCATAGACATCATCAGTTTAAGTATACTCAACTAAATATAGTGAAGTTCAGTCAGATCTAGCAGAACTTCATTGGCAAGTGTGATAATACACCCTGATACGATTGGGTGTTTAGCATTATTTTTGAGACTGGCTTCATACTAGTGAATTATCCGATCTTTAGTTTTTCTGAGTTCATTGTGAGCAATGTATGACAATGTGAAAGAATGGCTTATGTGTTCTGGATGGCCTGCTCCTGGTATGAGCATAGGGAACCCTGTCACCCACATACGTGGCAGTATCTTGATGCCAGCGGCCATCAGAAGGGCAAAGCTGCATGTAGGCACCTTGTGAAAGGTAGGACTTTAAATTGGCATGCCTGGCATTGCTATTACTTCAAACGTACACTCATGTCTTTAGAGACAGTTGTGCATGAAAATCCCAGGAGATCAGTAGTTTATGAAATACTGAAATCAGGTCTACTGGCACCAATAACCATGGTCAAAGTAACCAAGATCACATTCTTCCCCATTCTGATGTTAACTGATGTGACTGGATAGTTGTATGAATGAGCAAGGCTTACAGGTGTTCATAAAAATGTTTCCAGTGAGTGTATATATCTGTTACTGTTTTCAGCAGTCTCCTCAGTTCCAGCCTGAAGTCTTTCTGAATGTAAACTGCCACCTAAACCACCAGGATTTGCAGTCTTCCTAATGATCAAATTTAATCAAGAGCTCTTTTTAAAAAGCCACAATATTTTCATTAAAATGGAGGACCAACATGGGATGCAGTATATAATTATAACTTTAATACCAAATGAGATTTACTATGACATGGCTAAAAAGTAGAAAATCTTATCTGTGATTATCATTTTAAAATAATCTCAAAACTAGTTGTAAGGAAGTAAAAAAAGTTCTTTATCTGACACCAATATTTTGTAATGACAAATTTATCCAGAGGATGTCATCATACACTACAAAAAAAAATTATTTTATTGAGTGTAAAACATCTTGAAAATAATCAGGTTTATCTCATATTTCTTATTACAAGATTACAACAAACCACATATAAGATTATTAAAACTTATTTCTAGACATTTGAACTAATTCCAAGTTTGAAATAGTCTTGTTCTATGGGCAACTAATTGTGCTTTTAAGCATTTATTTCTTGAAAGAAGCAAAATAATCTACCAATACAAAAGAAAGGGTTGGAAGGAAACCTCATTTATGTAAAGATTCCAAACCTCATTAATGTAAAGATTTTTTATAAATAGTGTAAATAATCATGACAAAATGATAATGTTTCAATTATAACATAGAATGGTATGCTTCTAAGAAAAAAAAGGATTTTCAACTGATACAGAAACTATTTAGCTTTATTAGGTGAACTGTAAAAAGTTATTTTATGGTGTTATGGCAAATCGGATCCAATTTTACACGACGCACAAATTACCAGGAGTCAAACATCAAGGATAAATGTTTAATTGGTCCAGAGAAAAATCAGGTACAGAAATCACAACGACAGGGTCCAGGAGAGATCAGACGGACCCCCCTCGGTGTTATTTCCCGGTATATATACCCCTCCAAAATTACATATACATTTAACTCAGCCCCTAGGGCGTGACATGCCTCAACTGACCCCACTGCCCCGTGATCGATTTCCGAGATCTTTACCTTGTTTATCGCTAAGGAGGGGGCTAGGTCCCTCTCCCTTTCACACCTTTTTCATGGCCGAATTATGGTTATGGTGTCTAATTTCACGACTTTACAGAGGCAGCGGAGCGCTTGTGACATGTCATGCTCCTAATAATTTCAGGGCGTTCACCTGTCAGCTATTCCGGTGCTTTCCGTGCCACTCCCAAACCAATCCTTATCATTGCTGGCTATTTTGGGTATGCGTACATCGACTTTAAAGGTCGTGTTATCAAGCGCGTTTACCACATACTATGGGTCCGCAATTTCACCAGCTCTGCAAATGTATGAGTAAAAAGATAGCCATTACGCTGATATCTGCACACACACTGACACACATACATTGGGCTGAGGTGACAACTGGCGCTCTTTAGGAGGGCAAAGGTCTCACCCTGCACCGTGCACGTCAGGTTTGTACCACAAGGCTTCACACCTCTGATCTATGCTGTCGGCCTACGTCAAACAGCCAGCCCAGACATAACCACAACAATACATGAGCAATGAATCAAACAAGAGTTCACACAAAGTTTAATACAGAGAATTCTTCCACAATGGCAACATAAGTAATAATGTTATTAAGATTCGTTGATGGTGCATCACACCTCAGTATAATTGTACAGACCTTGTGGTGATTTTACTTCGTCTATTTACCCACTTCCCCCCGCCTCAAATTACTTCCTGCCTATGACACTGATTATACCTGATGTGTTTCTGCAACATTTTAGATGCATGTCTGATTTGTATCAGGCAATTTTGAGATGTGAGTCCACATGCACTGCACAGTGGCAAATACAGAGCTAGATAAGAAACAGACTAATACTACCACAAAGAACTTTTAATTACATGTTTCACTAATATATTCTTAGGCCTTGAGTCTGACACCTGTGCTCTAAGGGACAAGTGAACCCAAGCCATGCCACCAAATACCTGCCAGAGCAAAAACATGCACCAGATGCATGTGATGGTTACCTCAGGATGCTTAAATTCTTTATTCACTGAGTTCAGAATGCTCCAGCCATCGTAGGCCCACAGACACTGATAGAAAGTCTTTCCTATGACACTGATGCTTTTGTTGGTCCCCTCAAATGCATTCTGAAGATTAGAAGTGTTTCCTTGAATGAGAAAACCACACCACCAATGGAAATAACTAGCAGTGCAAGGAATTTAGCGGCCATGAGGACCATGGTGACAGCCATGGACGAGCGCACATTCAAGCAGTTCACTATGGCCAGCAGAATCAGGTCACAAGCAGCTACAGACTTCACTACCAGGGTAAGAGGCACACAGTTATAATAGAATGGTGCAACAGCGTTGTGCGCAAAGCTTAGAGCCAGTCCACACATGCTGCATGGTCTCACCACCAAGAGGGATGTGAAGGCAAAAATAAAGGCCATGAGGTTGCCAGAAGTGTGCAGTATGTAGATGTATTTGCCTACAGATTCCCGGATCACTGTTCCCAGCTCAGCATAGCTCAGTGATCCCAGCACTGACAGCACTCCACTGGCAGCCCAGATCACCAAGGTAGCCCCAGGACTCCCGATGTTCCGCAGCACAGTCTGTGGGGACATGAAGATCCCTGAGCTGATCACAACCCCTGCGATGAGGGACACTCCTCCAATCAGTCCCACATCTGACTTCAGCTGAAGTTTCCTAGGTGTGTTGGACATGTCTATATGTGTATTACAGAATAGTCTATCCAACTAATGTACTTATTACAGGCACCGTATAATGTTATAGTGTATGCTGACCCACCTGCTTCTATGTCAGTTAATAATTACAGGCTTAAGGCCACAATTTAAATCAGTATTATCCACTGCACAGGAGAAGCTATGTTTAAATTTCTGGCCACTCATTTAACTGTTTCTGTCATACTTTGGTTTGGATTTCAGTTAATGAGTTATAAAAGTTCAGAGGTTCAAACTATTTTCTTTTTCTTAATAACTACTTTGATCCATCAGAAATACAAAGAAGGTTTCCATTGTTTACAGGTCCATCTGAGCTATACATCAGGCTCTTATGACTTTATTTTACTTCATCACCACAGTAATTTGATTTAAACTTGATCTAAATCAAGGGTGAACAAATAATCAGAGGGTTTTTTCTGGTTTATTCAATATCAAAAAAGAGAGCTCAACAGTTTGGAATCATATAAGAGGATGCATCTACAAACTAGCAATCTGAGAACCTCAAATATATTCAGTACTTACAAAGAAATATGCTTTGCAGCTTCTTATCACTCTCCTCAGTTCCAGCCTGAAGTACTGTAAGTCTGTTGCTATAATTACATAGATTCAGACCAGCTCTAATCAGTGGGCAGTTATAAAGTGGGTGGCACATTAAACCTCAAGATTTGCACTTTTCATATACACTGCTACTTAGTCTTGTTAAACATATACAGTTTTATAAAACGCCACACCAGAGCTAAATACCTAATTATGGATAGATACAGCAGGATAATTTCTCAAATTATAACTTGATCAAAAGTCTGTAAAATATGATTTTATGCCACGGATAACACAAATCATTTTACTTTTATGCTTTAAATGATCATTATTAAACTGTAAATTGTATGTCAACATGAAAAGAACTAACTTAATGTCAATATCTTGTAATAACTTTCTATTCCAGAAGATGTCCTCATATAGCTAGTTTACAGTTTCACCAGCCTAATTAGCATTTATCTATGCCAGTGTGATCATTAGATTAACATTAGAAGAACATTAGAAGTTGCAGGCATTTAGAACATGTAATTGTTTAAGATAAACACTTTAGCAATTTGTGAGAAAATACTTGATTTGTTTTACATAACCAATATCAAAATCATCAAAAGAAAGAAAGTGCTACATGGTCCCTCTGGTTCTGTCCCAGTAAAAGCATAAATAACAATGACATGTAATGATATATACATTTATTTATTTAAGTAGTAAAAATTAATCAAACCCTTTATTTGTAAGTAAATTACCCAACCATCTTATTTCAAAATATATAGCCTACATATACAGGCTGATAAAATATGATCAATTTAGACCTTCATGTATGCATGGAGATGACTTTATTAGGTGCAGCCCTTGTACCCTTTCCCCTGTGGTATCCAGTGCCACTGGTTAAACACACTTTACAAACTTTATGACATTTATATGGCATAATACAGTTTGAGGAGCCAAAGCAGGCATTTTGTGGTTACCACATTGTGGATGTGTATCTCCATTTATCCATTATACTGCTATATTGCTTATCCATCGCAGGAAATGTCCTAGTCTCAGTGAAGCTGGAGCCAGTCCCATCTGTCTTTGGGTGAGAGGCAGGGTACATTCTGGGCAGTTCGCAAATCTATAGCAGGGTTAACACTGAGACAAACAACCATTCATACCTATGGACAATTTATAGTAGCCAGTTGACCTAATCTGCCTGTCTTTGGGCTGTGGGAAGAAACCGGAGCATGCAGCAAAAACCCATACAGGCACGGGGAGAACATTCACACTCCACACATAAAGACCGCAGCCAGCCAGTAGTCACTTCTTTATGTGAGGCAGTAGTGCTAACCACTGCACCACCCCAGATGTGTATGTATAATATAAAAATATATGAAATATATCTGTGGGTGTCATGGTGGTGCAATAGGCAGCATTGCCTCCTCACAGCTCCAGTGTCCTGGGTTCGATCCTGTGCTCAATTACTTTATCAGTCAGTGATCTCACTAATGATCTTGTGGCTGAATGGGCAAATCCCCACACAACACTCCAAAATCTAGAGGAACAGCAAAGGGGGACTAAATCTGGAATGGGATGTTCAACAAGCACATTTGGGTGTAACGATCAGGTGTTCACATACTTTTGGCCATATAATATATTTAATTTGTTAAATAAGATTCATTTTTGGAATCAGAATCACTTTATCCAACCAATGCACATTACACATTGGATTTAACTTGCTTTATCTGCACTGCTAAGTAACTGCTGAATGCTACATTTACTGCTAAATAACCAACAGTTACACCTACAAGATACCTCACACTATAGATACACTGCTATCAATCAGTAATATCCAGAACTATTTTCAAAAGTTTACTTTCATTTTAACATCTCAAATAGACCAACCTGAATTACTGAACAAACATAGACTTTCATTATCTCAACTAAAAGTATTAATTTCAGTATTCAGTCCAGACCTGGCTGCAGATTTGTGTGAATGATGTTGTCATTTTGTAAGGGAGATGTTTACATAAGCATTTTAGTTAATCTGTTAATTATGATGCCAAATAATTGTGAAATAGCACAGAACTTATTGTTGACGTTTAAAGCGTGTTATTAAAATGCCCTACCTTGATGTTGATACAAGACTGCATTGCTGAAATACGGACTTACTTCCTGTTTGCCATCATTGCTGTCAACTTATTAGGGCGTCTTTAGCTAACAGTTTTGAATATAAAAAACCCTTCAATTATGTTTGGGAGAAACAAAACATAGAAGTAAAATAAGCTTCTGATGTAAATAAACAATATTTAAAATTAGCCAAAATTTAACTTGTTGCCTAGCCAATTGGGTTATCTACTGGATACTGGAGTCTCATCTGCCATTTTAGTAACAGAAAACAGGATAACTTGGTTAAATATAGCCATTTAATTTAAGCACATAAAATTATGAAACACACCTCAACATGCTTTCGTGCCTTCTAGGAATGCAAAGGAGACACCTCATTTTATACAAATTTCTGTTTAATCCAGCATCCACCCATCCATTATCTACACCGTTTATCTATTAAGGGTTGCAGGGAAGCTGGAGACAATCCCAGATGACTTCAGGCAAGAGGTGAGGAACACCCTGGGCAGTCAGAGTCAAACAAACATTCACACTCCCATCTATGAGCAATTTAAGGTAGCCAGTTGACCTAATTTGCATGTCTTTGGGCTGTGGGGAAAAAACTGTACCCAGAGGTAATCCACATGCATAGGGAGGACATGCAAGCTCTGCACAGAAAAGCCCCAGTCAGCCTCCACTCTCCAACCCAGAACCTATTTGCTGTGAGGCAACAGTGCTAACAACTGCAAACCATGCTGCTCTGTTAATTTAACAATGTTAATATTTAAACATTACCTGAGGGACAGTGTGCTCATCCTCAAGTTCAACACAGCAGTCTAGTAGCTTGTCCACCTTCAAACAGAGTTATAGTATTAACTATAATGTGTAGCATGAGAAAGTCATGACCGAATTGCCATGAGTCTTTTTTTTTTTTTACGTTCATGACCCATGTATATTGCATGCTAAACTGAAATGGATGTTAATCTGAGCCCATTTGGTTGATATATAATGTACAGTCATTGGCTGGATGAGAGAAGAAGAGAACTTCAATAAAATATTAAAAAAACAAAATAAGTATTTTCCACCCCTGATTATCAACTCATAAAATTCTTACAATATATTATAAGAGTCTACTAAAATATAACAGTTGTGTTTACGAAATTAATTGATGCTCAATATAATTTACTAGTATTTCTAATTTACTTAATAAGTAATACAATTTATTTCTAATTTAAAAATTAAAGATAAACAATGCAACAATGGTAGGATATGAGCACAAATTTGACATTAATTTGAAATTAATCAGCTACCAGCAAAAATGCTTCAGTTATGCTATCTTTATTTTTATATTTAAAAAAATCTTATCTTATCTTATCTTTATATTTTATGCATTTACCTTGTTCAGTTTACTGTAGATATTACAGATTCAGTCCAGAATTCAGGTTTTGCAGTCCAGTGTATCACTGTACTTCACACTGATTAAATCACTGTATGGATGGGATTACATTTATTGGCAAGCCACAGCCTGCTATAGAGATCAAACATGTGATGAAGGTGTGATGTGACACAAATTAAATGTTCAAAAGACAGAGCATGAGAGAGGGAGAGGCTTAAACAAGCTTTTACATTTCTCTCTCTCTCTCTCTCTCTAGCTATATATATATATATATATATATGTATGATTGGATGTATCAAATATAATACAAGTCTCATTTGCAGTCTATTTTCTGTCCTGGACCTATTCCATAATCTATTCCATAATCTAAGTTTTCCTATAATCTTTTTTATTCTTTTACCTTATTGTATTTGAAATGTGACTACATAGATAGATATATGAAAGAATTAGCTAGACATATGTTCTCTGTAGGCCCTTGAATATTTTCCAGCTGTTTAATCTATTCCTATAACTTACATATTAAAATGTTTTCCAGGATTCTATTTATCGCACTGCCCGGCATTTTAAGTGTATAATGCTTAAATGGCATTTTGGCTCAAACTCATACCAAGCCCCGCATCACTGAGCAGGCAGCGCTTTAGTGTGGCATGAGGCAGACGCAGACATCAGATCAACAGGCAGCTGCTTCCAATTACATTCAAGCAAAGCTTTTGCAGGATCCCTCATTAAGAATGAAAACCCAAAGCCACGTGGCAGCAACCTGTGGGAATCATGGAGCAATAAGAATGTCTCTTCACCACAATTATCATCAAATTGGCACATGCAAGGCCTCATAGATGTGTAGTATAAAACACTTTTTTCTGTCTCTGAAAACATATCTGGATGCCTATTCTGTGGAAATTCAGCCTGTTACTTAAATCAAGAAGTGATTCTGCTTACTGACTAACCATTTATTCCAGAAAAAAGTGCACATAAGGAACTGTGAATCATTCTAAATGTACTGTTCAGTCAGCAGATTCCAGACAAGAACTGATACCATAAGCAATGATGCAGTATATAATCATACTGACCACAGAGGGAAAAGACACCGATTTCGTCAGACTACATGGCAAATGATATGACTTCAGCTGTGCAATCATCATTTCCTACACGTTCCACAAAAAAATATGAAGCCTTGTAAAAGTCTTCATTGAGCATCATTCCTCACTGCACTGTCAGGTGGTAATTATGCCTAACCCAAAGCCTTGCTGAGTTTATCTTGAAATGCCTTCAATCGTAGTTCAATTCATTGGGTGGAAATGGTCTGTTACTGTATGGCAACACTGTTCCAATTCCCAAGAAGAAAAAAACAGACCAGTGAGTGAAATAATATATGGGTGCAGTAGTTTGCCATTACTCAGTTGGCCATTCCATGTACAATTTTAGACTAAGATGATTAAGAAAAAAAACATCTTTTAATATCATACCTGAGTTTACCAACAGAGAGCGTGTTAAAGCTGTTGAACCAGTAGGATGAGTTTTACAGGTTTATGGTTGCTCAAGAGTTTGTGATGTGGCAGTACTAAAAGCCAAACATCATGACTGGAGGTTTAACTTACTGTTAGTGGAGGAATTTTATTTGTCAGGGGATCCATTCTTTTTAAAAAAAAATGTGTAGTAGATTTGGACTCTGAATCATTCAGAACTCCAGCCCAAGTTCTCCCCCCACCTAACACACACACACATACACACACACACACACACACACACAAACACAGACACATTAGTACACTAACACTCTTCATATGAATGAATTATGAAATAACTGAAGTTACCACGTCAGAAACTTTACCTTCCTCTCAGTTCATTTCTATAAATTCCCATCTCTCTCTTTTCCTTCTTGTGATGGATTGTCAGCACCCACCACCTCTGTGTCTCCTCTCTGCTATTTAACAATTTCTGAAAACCAGGTCTGTACTATCAAACTATGCTTACTAAGGTGCTTCAAATTGTTTTTCAGCCAAGAAGCTTACCACCGTTACCAGATAAGATAGCTACTTGCAGAGGGGAGGAATGTGTCAGATGCCACAACCTCACATGAACACAGCTGGCTGGCAGACTCCTAAAATATACCATGATCTTATTTCATGTAGCACACAAACACACAAAACATTCACGCTTGTCTACAGGGATGTCAGTGGAATAGCACCCACAATTGGACCCTGTGCCCCATCCTGTCCACTACTGTCTGCAAATGAATGATGTCTAGGTTTGCCATTACTTGAAGTCTCTATCCAAACACTTTTCTTGATGGTGGAACAATCTACCTACTGAGATTCTAATACATTCACATGCACTGTATGTTCCCTGTTGCATTCTGCCTTAGTATGTGACTGTTACTTTTGATTGTATGGTGTGTGATATTTAGTTTCTGTTCTGTTCAGTGTATTTTTATCCTTGAATTGTATGTAGTGTACAGTTACTGTATCATTTAGCTCTGGCAATGGAGTGAAGATTGTTTTATGTTTTAATTTATGACGTTACACAAAGTTGTGTATTGCACAATATTAGGATTAAACTTTGTATTATTTTATATTGCTAAATTGTACTTTGCACCATGTTTGTTTGCACTTCCAGTTAACTGTAACTTGTAGCTCTTAGCAGCACATTTGCTTTGTCTTCTATCACCTCCAATGGGAATGCTAGCTTCTACTATTCCTGACACTCAGGCTGCAAAACACAATTCAGATTTTACGCAAAATCTATGCTGCTTTGACACTTCACATTCCTGTTTGTATGAGACACATGTTTGTTATTACTTTATATGGACCTCTGCTATGAAAGAATCAAAAACACCATGTTTTACCATAGTTGTGAATCAATCCAGTAGTAAATTAGACTTTCATCACATCACTTAAATGTCAGCCTATGTTAATTAATTACAGCTAGAAAGCAAAGAAGGCCAGATCCAGAGGTTTTCCTATTTTTTCAGCCATTACTGGCACTTCTGGGCCAAGACCTGTGGGTGCAGGAGAGGAGCCAGGTGATGTGCCAATGAGCAATTGAGTGTTATGGGAAAAAAAGCACACATGAATTATGATCAGGGCTGAGTTTTCCATAAGCATAACAAAGTTAAGGTCATCCTAACTGGGAGAGAGAGTGTTCATTGTGGTGCTCATTCTACCATTTAGCAATGACCTTTGTTCTGCAAACCTATGGGAAACTCAACCCTCACAGTTTTTATTATCCATTTCAGTGGTAGTGCAACACAGGCCATGCATTGGATATGTATATGGATACACTATGGAAGACTTTGTTCACCCAGCATTTCAAATTATATTTCTTTCTTTATTTATGTCTATTATTAAGTCACATGTCTATAAACCTATAATTAGATTTGAAACCACCAAGCAATAAAAGTTGTTGCATTTCTGCAAAAATCAAATCAATCTGTTTGAATAAAGTACCTCAAATTTGAAAATTTAATTTTGTATGTATACTGGCCTAAAAAAACATCAAATTTGCATGATATCATCCATGTATCATGAACGTAGTTATAGTTGTATAGCACTTTCATTGATGCTCAAAGCTCATAGATGAATTGGACTGTTCTTGTTAGGCAATGTCTTTGAGGAGCATTCAATAAACAATCAAACAATCAGCATTCACTGAACAATCTAACAATCTACCAGTCTAACAGTCAAAATGCCCAACCCAGAGTCCTGGCACTACTGGTATGATTGTTGGTTTGATTGCAAGGATCACTTCCTCAGTCAGTCAGATTACCATCTGGTTTGGAATCTTTTGAACTAATAAAAATCTTCTTCATCTCTAACAGTAATAAAATAATAGAAGATTAGTAAGGATTACATTATTATTGGTGTTTCATTGTCATATTTTCCAATATAGGCTTTTGATTAAGTAAAATATCACATAGTCATCATGGCACTGAACTGCAAAGGTATAGTGATTTTAAAACCTTTATTAAGAAGACATTTTTTAATGTTTAAAACTTGAAGATTACATATTGCTGCAACTACTAGATGTGCAACTACTTTTTTTTTTTTTTACATATTGCTGCAACTACTTTTCATATAGCTTAATAGCCTCAAACAACATTTATTTTCCATAATTAGGGAAAATAATAATTCCATAATTAATTAAAATTAATTATAACTTTCCAAACTTAATGGGATTAGCTAGCTATTTTATTTGCCACCCCTAACCTGCTACCATTAAGTGATGTCAACATGTTACCAGCTATGTAGGTAAAGATTTTGGTTCAAAAAAAAAAAAAAAAGATGGTAATATATATATACACACACACACACACACACACACATATATATATATGTATATATAGCAGTCTTAGCAGTCATCTATAGACATAAAAGAGTAAAATAAGCAGATGATGCAGCGTTACAAAGTACCATTTGAAATACGTGGTAGTATATGTAGTGTGTAATAAATATGATCAGGATATTGCCTTCAGTAGCAGTAAAGTGATAATAGTGCCCTTAAAAATATTGCAACATGCCCAAAAGTAACAGAAACATGTGAAGAGATTGTCCATGAGTATCTGTGAGCTATCAGTGAGGTGGCCAGTGTGTGGCAGGAAGTGGAAGCATGAGTGAAAGAGTGGGAGAAGGAGTAATGACTGGATTACAGTTTGTTCAGGATCCTGATGGCCTGCAGGTAGAAACTGTTCTTCAACTTGCTTGTTCTGAATTGAATGCTATGGTACTGTCTTCCTGATGGCAGCGTGGTAAACAGTTCGTGGGCTGGGTGATTGTGGTCTGTGGTGATTTTTTGAAAGTTCCTCAAACATCATGTATGGAAGCTGTTCTGCAAGGCTGGGAGTTTGTTGCCAATGATGAGTTCTACTCTCACGGCTCTCTGGAGGGCCTCGCAGTCAGGGAAGGAGCAGCTGCCAAACCCGACAGTCACGCACCCAGTCAGAATACTCTCTATGGTGCATTTATAGATGTTGGTCTGGTTGTTGGTGGGAAACCAAAGTTCCTGAGCCTCTGTAAGAAGTAGTCACAGATATCACCACTGTCTGTGTGAACAGTCGAGGATTATGTGCAACTTGTGGGACAGTTACAAATACAGTAGTGGCAATGGCAAACAAAAACAAAAATTACCAATAGGCATGGTAATTCTTCGTAAAGTTCACTTTAAATAATTTTTCTGAAATGTTTTACTGATTGATGACGTAAACAGAATTTTCTTTAATAGCAGGTCTATCCTTAGAGGATTATCGTGTAATCGTACACACAGTGAGACAAGTAAAAACCCTAAAAGACCTGTGTAATCGCACATTGTAAAACTTAGCCCTGACTCAGTGAGCCAGCATGAGGATATGATCTTGATAGAGAGAAACAAAGCACAAGCGCGTCTGCTATAAATGTAAATATAAATATAATACAGTAAAAAGTCGGCTGCCTTGTAGGATCGGATGTGACCATATTTGTCTGTGGGCGGAGCTCTAAGAGAACTCACCTTAGGCCAGCCGTGAAGGTGGGTGGAGTCTTGAGTCTCTCGTCACCAAGCGTGTGCTTATTAGCCCTTCTGTCGGTGTTTGATACTTTTGAGTAGTTGGATCTCTTCATTCAAGAAGTTCAGTCTGTCTGTAAATCGACGTGGAAACTCTGTGTACGTGACGCCTGTGTGAAAATGATGCTTCATCCTGAAACCGCTCTTGTTGTGTGTCTCTGCTTGTGGATACCTGTTGCTCAGTCGGTAAGTTGTGAGTTAATTAAAGCGATGTGTTCGGTTTGATCACGGAGTCTGAATGATGCGTCAGTAGCTTACTGATTCCGTTCACATTTTTAGTGATTTTGTTTTCTGTAATGCGCTGTTTTCACACGTGGCACATAAATAAATAAAGCACGGTTAAGCGCTCGAGCGCGACTGTTGTGCCTCTGGGAGTTTTTTTTTTTTTTACTTTATTATTTTTAATATCCAAATTATTGTAATAAAAAAGGCCAGTCAGAATTAAGAGCAGTCCGAAAACTTTTATCGCGTTACTTGTATTGCCAGCGTTAAACAGCTTTGTAGACAAACACTGTGTTGTATCCGTGTTTAGTCTAACAGGTAAGTAAGTGTATTGGGAAGAGAAGCAGGCACGCGCAGTTGAGTTATCAGCAGGCCACGCTGCTCAGAAACTAAACCTCCCGAGGAAAACCTGTATTTCCTTTACAGTTTCACCTCTTACCATGCATTACATGTGATCATTTCTGTGTCTGTGCATGCTTACTGAGCCTGATCCTTCCGATCTTATTCCTGATCACTTAGGTGCCTGTATAAGAACCTGGATATCAGATCTTTATATGCATGTTAGATTCCTCTATTATCTCAGATCTTCATGGGGGAAAAGCTGAGCTTCAGTATCAGAGTAACAGGGTTTGATTGCAATACTGAGGTCTTTTCCTTGTGTGGTAAACTGCACTGCCCTCACCTTGCAAGCATTCACACATGACTTCTCAATAAGGAATGCTGCACATGGAAAGTCTGAATGGCTTGGGGGCTTTTATTGATGGTTGTTGCTTTCAGCCAAGCCTTAATTAGACTGCTCCTACTCTTACTTGTAGATGTAAATGGCTTTTCACTCAGTGTCGGCTTTGCTTAGAGTTTAAACAGATTGCTTTGCCATATTGTCCCATCATGGTTGTCGGGGAATGTAATTATGCTAGGCACTTTATGGTAAGAGCTTACGGCTATTTATAGAATTACAGCCCATTTTTGGTTGGTTCCCTACTGCAGTTACTGCACAGAGTTCAAGAAGTACACAGATTTCTGTGTTTTGTAACATTGTCCCGTCCGAATACACTTGTGTTGGGTTAAATAGCGTGTGGCCAGGGAACACAATAGTAGGGCATGCTATTCATGAATTACAGGGTTGGTACAATGACGAGCACAAGAAATGTACAGGACATCAAAGAAGGCTACTGCAAGTCTCCGGGCCTCATCAGACTTGGTCAAATTGCAGATCATTGTAAACCCTCTACAATAACAGTGTATGAGACCAGTACATGTAGGTTGTGCTTATCTGGGGAAAAAAACAGGAACTGCCTTTTGGCTCTTGTTTTACATGGCCATTTCCTGAGATGTTGGATTAGCAGCTCTCTTGTGTCGTACAGTAGCTGTGTGAAGTGTGTTTTAAAAATGAGCCGGCCACCAGGTGTTATCTACAGCAAACTCTGAGTAACACGAAGACAAACTGAACACACCCAGGGACTCCATTATCCAGACCATTAGTTCCCCTTCCTGTCATGCCCTCTTAGCATGTTTGGTTTTCTTGGATGCTAGAATTTGGTTTTTCTTGGTTGCTATGAAAGCAGAGCCTAATTTAGGATGAGAATGTTTCATGAGGCTCTCTGGTATGAAATGAGAAGGTTTGTGAGTGAACATCATGCACCCATTTGCGTTCAAGGCTAGGTATGTCCACCACTGTGGCCTTTTTTTTCTTTTTTTTTTTTTAAACCATATATCCACTTTGCTTCGTGATGTCTTGAACTGTCTAGACACTGAGTGTAATAAAGTCAGCAAGCTGCTAATCCACTGGGAAGAATCCTTTGGTTGGCCATGTTTAATTTTATGCCCATTCTGTAAACTCCTTTTCTTACATATGTGACAGGCTCTTTACCTCCCTTTTGTCAGGCCGATTTTTCTACCTGGTTATATGCTGTGTTTTTTGTGGTTGCTGTCATAACAAAATAATTGCTGTGACTACAGACTAGTTCACATGGCTGTGTCATTTTGCCTGACTCACTGAGTCTGTCTGAGAGCTATGCTGTACACACACATGCGCACCCAGCAGACTACTAATGCATGCCTTTTTTTGAAGGAACAGCTTTTGTTGGTATTTGTAAAGTACTAGAGCGCACCCTTCTTTAACTTCAGCAATGAAATCCTCTGTATTTGTATAAGGCTTATTCAGAAGGTTTCCCCCCCAAGAAAAAGGTGGATCGGTGTAATCTCTTGGTGATTAATTAACATAACAATGAAAACCGAGTCCCAGGCACTTTGATGAAATGTGAGTACATCACCATCACCTTTTTTTTTTCTTCTTCTTCTCCCCTTCACACCTTCTCTGAAGTACCGTCTGCCCATTCTTCACAGCGGTCACTGATTGGCAGCCTTTCCAAGTTGTTATTGTTTTCACCTTTCAGATAATCCTGGTGAATGTTTGGTTAATCCTACTTTAGCAGTGAGCATATGCAACTTTAGACATTGACTGACTCTTCACTACAGTGAAAGTGAAAATCCAGAATGTTGAGCATCTGGCAAAAGGGGAAATCCTATATATTATAAGGGCTGTGAAATAGGAAGGCATACCTAGTGGTCTCTTTCTGAAAAACAATGGCTTATTTTAGACTTTTAACTCTCAACATTTGAACTGATCAGTTCTGAGAATTGCACATAAAAGCTTTAGCAGAGTTTGTCCATATGCTTATTAGATATTTGTTACAACTTCCCTCCTAAGCTCATCACTAATCACATGTCTGGACAAATTATGCATTTATGATTGGACAAATAAAAGCTCTATTGTGCTGTGCTTGTGTTTGTGCCCATATTTTAATTACCAAGGTGTTTATGTGAGTATGGTAAAAATGATACTTTTTATTGGATGATTTTACATAGTAATGTGGTATGAGCTAGTTAGTTACTACAAGTGCATTAATAGGGAAAGCTATATCGTTGTGTAGCATATTTGCACTGTTGCCAAAATGTCAATTGGTCCTTGGCTGACATTTTAGCTGTAATATTTGATGGTCGCTATTTGCATGACATGTATATTATATTGCTTTTTCTGGCTATCATCTGTATTCTTTTCTCTGTGATATTTTAAAACCTTGGTTTATCAATGTCCCCTCATATCTGAAATATACCATATGTGAAATCTGTTTGTCCCGGGCACCATTTGTCCACCTTCTGAATCAGATGGTATGTTTTTTGTTGCTATTGCCTTATCCACTCACATTTTGTTCATCGTGCCCATGCAGAAAGCATAATGTACCTTTTGTGGTATACGCCTGTTCAAGGAAAATCCCAACTCTGAATTCCAGTCATTGATATGTCTCAGCCTGTTTGTCACATGCCTGAAAGCACAAGCTATGGTTATCAGAGCATCGCCACTGAATGCAAGCCGTTTTTTTCCCATGCATATGCCTTAGTGCACTTGTGTCACACCCAGCTTTGTGTAATGTTTTCATGCTCTTTGCAGGTCTCTAAGCAGCCTATGTTTACATGACTTTTACAGCTGTGCATCATGTAGTTTTTGTTTTTCTTCCTCTTGTCTGTTGTCCTGGACCATCAGTGACCCAGGACTTTTATTAAAAAAAAAAAAAAAAAAAATCTTGAGAGATGGGAAGTTGCTGTGACAAACTGTCCAATGGTGTGCGTGAATGCTTTGTCACTTTAACGTGTGACCACTCCAGTTGTGATGGTTGCCTGTGACGTATTCGTTTTAATGAGGCTTTTCACATGAATCCTTGAGCTCATCAGCAGGTTGTTATCGCTGATGGTTCTTCAAGAGAGGTTAGCATTCTAGTAAATGCTTGCTGAAATTGCTATTAATTCATTTCTTTGTTTTTTAGGTACTTGGCTTAAAGTACCACCAATCTGGACAGGTGCTGAAAGTTTCTTTTCAGAATTTTTAATATAACCTTAATCCCCACATTCCACAAGTGCTAGTGTGTAGGGTGGTCAGTGAAGCCCTTGAATCCTGCAGTCTATATTTGTTTGCATAGAGATAATAGAGTGCATGTTTCATATTTTTTGACAATGACTGCCAATACAAAATACACATTTAGTGGCGTACTGTATAATCTCAGAACAGCGTAACGTTGTTTTGAATAACTTGAAGGATGAACTGTTTTCAAAGGACATTGTTCTCTGTATGTACTGAATGTGTGCGGTCACATGATGTGTAATACATAATTACACTCGGATCCCACTTGATATCTTGTCCATATGAAATCAGGCCTGGTTGTTGTTGTTGTCTAGTGATAAGATGTATGACTGTGACAGGTTTGTATTATATCATGCAAATGGTCCCTCCAGTCTATTTTAATTTATTGTCCTGTATTGCCATACCTTTTGTGGTGAAAGCATGTTTCTTTTCTTCCATTTCTACTAAGTAAAAACAGTTTTGGGATGCAGTCAATAAAAGGGGCCAGCTTGTGAGGAACATGATATTCAAACATAAACTGGTCAGGACTTCCTTTTGACGCATGGCCTGTGTTTATATTGGTCCTGTCATGTCCATGGAGTTGGGATTAAAGTGATGCCGTGCATACCAAGTAGTGAAAGATAACGTCTCCCTGTCAGATGTGTTGGCTGAAATCTTCCAGATGCTGCGGGTGTCATGTTAGGGTTCTGTCTGTTGGAGCATGACCATCCTGAACTCCTAGGTGGCAAACAAGGCTTAATGTTATAATTAAGATGTGGGGTTTTTGTTTGGTTGGTTTTTAAGGATTCAGTATTCAAATGGCTAAATATTTTTCTTGCAGAGCACTGATGTGATGTGAATAATTTTTCCATTGTCTGCCCTGAGTGAGTCGGTGACCTTGAGAGTATAAGGGAGAAAATTGGAGAAATTGCTCATTATTTTCTGGAATGCTGGCATGGGTGCAATTAATCTTCAGTCTGCAACCCATCCACAAATGTTCTTATCCGCAAGTCATCTTCTATTCTGATGTATATTCAGGAAAACCAATTGCAGTCCTCTTGGCAGGGCAGAAAGCCTGTACTAACTTGAATGATTTCAGGAAATCAACACCTTGTGTGAAATTCGTCTGCCCCCTCACTCTTCCCCGAATAGTAGTTAACTTAACCCAGGGCCAAGAAGACTTCTAGAGGCGGGATGTCACACGTGTATGCGAGTGTTCAGTGCAGGGGCCTGCACTGGCTCTGGGCTATTTATACACAGCTTCAGTCTCCCAGCAACTCCATGCTACTCCAGTAAACATGCAACTTGGCATAGTCATTTACTGTGATTAGCGTAAATGTGATCGGATTGTGTGCGCCATTGTGTTATTAATCAGACCCTGAATTTCTCTACGGATCGGAAAGTAGATATGATATATGTCAACACTGTGCAGGAAATACATACAACAAACTCTTACTTAAAGACTGACGATGAATCAAGCCTTTTGAGTTGCGTTTAAATGGGAATGGGATTGTAATTGAAAAGGCTGTGTATGTTATTGAAGCAGGAAAATGCATTTTTGTTTCCCGAGTTTTGCACCTTGCTATAAAATGTCTGCTTCAAATGGCCTCAACTGACAAAAAGGATAACTGTCAAGGATAAGTTTCCACTAGAGACCCAGGATAAGCATGGGTACACTGTGAACTTGTAACGAGGAGCCTGGGGACTACTAGAACACCCCCATTGTTATAACTGTCTGTTAATTGCACAGTCGTACAGCTGTTGGGTCCTGTTAGCTGACTGATGCAGATTTTGAAGAAGCCTAAACTTGAATGCCTAATGGTAGCAGGAGGGCTAGCTTTATTACCTCTTGAAAGATTTTTGTGTGTTTTTCTTTAATGCCATTGAATCCGCCAAAGCACCTGAAGTTGTATACGTTTTTGTAATGTGAAGCTGCCCCACTGGCCTCCATTGTGATTGGCCACTGGACTGAGACTTTGTGTAAAGTGATCGCCTGAAGCCTGTGGCCCAGTGACTTGGCGCAGATTTACTTTTCAAGCTTTGGATCATTTGAGCAATGTGAATTGAGTGAACTCGAGCAACTTCTTCGAGAGCCTTAATTCTTGGAACAATGGTTTTCAAAGTGAGGTCTGTGAAGGGTTCAGGACCACATGAAAGTGACTCAAAATTGACTTGAAAAGATCGGTATTGTGACTGTGACGTGAATGAGAACAGTCAGTTGGGGTCAAGGGCTACGGCTAAGATTGAGTTTATTCTCTGCTATCGATTCCATTTGGCCTCTTCATGCTTTGGTATAGTACAAATCTTCAGAACACTGGCAGCGCAGCAAAACGACTATGGAGGAGATCTATAGCTGACTGCTTGCCGTCCTCCAGAGCAAAATGCATATATTCGCTACTAGCACATCCATTTTGTCAGTTTAATACCTGAAGTTGGCTCACAAATGTTTGTTTGTTTTTTTTATTTTGGTGATGCAAATTAGTCATGTAGCAATATATTGTGCCTATAAATTGCAATACGAATTTATGCTGATTCAAATTGATGGAAATAAATGAATCGTGGTTCATTTTTCCTAACTGTAATCGTGTTTACGGCAATAACGCATTATAGCGGGAATACATGAGCCCTCACTGTAAGCAGAAGTAATGTCTTTAATGCTGCGAAAAAACAAAAACCAGATCTAAATCGAGAAGAAGCTTTTGTACTCCTTCACAAGCAAATTCAGCAAGAAATTGGAGCTATTTTTTACAAACTGCCAAAAGCTGAAGAAAAGAGAAAGTAGTAGTATGGAGGTAGTATTGTGTAAGCTTTTTTATTTTTTAATTCTAAAAGTTTTAAGTATATAGACCATTATCTCACTCCAGCCTTTACAAATGTTAAATAATTATTGATGTTTATTAAGAAAATGAAACAAGTACATATCTTTTTGTTTAGCAAAATGAATATCTAAGTTGATAAAGAATAGGAAAATAAATGTTACTTTTTTTTTGGTAATAAAATTTTCTTTTAGTTGTCTTAAATGACTTGTGAAAAAATGTATATGTGCATACATGTACGATCAAATGTATTAACTGATGTTTTTCTTGGTTGCTAAAATTGCTATTAAATTTCCTCCAGTAAAAAAGGCTAAATCTGGAACTTTCAGGTCTGTCCTTGGTCCCCAATGTAGAGCCCTACATTTAGAAGGCTTAAATTCCTTATCTATTCAAAGAACACTTTATATTAAGGCTTTTCATGTATTTGGTTTCACTGACACAGACAGCATGTTGTGCTTTTATCAGCTCCTTGTTTAACAGTGGACACTTCATATGAATCACCATTTGTACCTGCCCTTTTTTTCCTTTTATACTCCCCCTTTTTTTAATTACTGTGCATAATAATTTAACTGAAATTTCAGCTGCCTTATGTAATACTTCTCCTCCAACATGGTGTCTTCAGAATGTTGCCAAAGATATCCCTCCCTTTTTAAAATTCAGCTGAAGCTGCTGAACAGGAAAACAGTCAGTGGGATTGTTTCCTTTTATCTGACTGCAGATCCAAGTTAGCCAACCATAAACTGTTTTACTGTCTCACTCCTCTTTCCTTTAGTGCAAGAAAATCATGAACAGTTGACTAGAAGCTTAACAGCTGTATTTAATGTAGGCATAACTTCAGCAACACAGTATCCTTCACAGGCAAATACAGTTTTATGTGGTAGTAACACTGAGTGGAACAACTGCTGGCAGACCACTTCAGCTAAACTGGCTCCATGGAGTCTATGGCTCATATTAAGCAACAGTGTTTGAGGGGTCAAAGGGTGATGCGCGTCATTTAAAGCTGCAGGGCCAGAGGATGGTGTGGACAGCACAAACGGAGGCTTTAGGGATTCGTTTTTTGGTGCCTTTTTGATCTGAATACCTTGAGAAAATGCACTACATGTGCTGGTTAAGGATAATCTCTTATTGTCCATTATGTATGAACCTGTAAAATCTGATTAGCTATAAAGTGAAACTATAGACTATACTTTTAAAATAAACTAATAAATGGTATGCTGTCCTATACTATATGGCCAAATGTATATGGATACCTGACCATCACACCATATGTGGTTCTTTCCCAAGCTTTAGCCACAAACTGGGAAGCATCCAATTGTTTACAATGTCTTTATGTTGGAGCAATAAGAATTTCCCTTCACTGAAACGAACAGATCCAAACCTTTTTAGCATGACCGTGTCCCGGTGCACAAAGTGAGCTTCATAAGGACATGGTTTGCCAATATTGGTAGGGAAGAACTCTAGTGTCTTGCACGGAGCCCTGACCTCAACCCCACTGAACACCTTTGGAATGAACTGGAACACTGACTGCACACCAGGCCTCCTCACCTGACATCAGTGCCTGACCTCACTAATGCTCTTGTGACTAAATGAGCACAAATCTCCATGGCCACACTCCAAAACCTAGTGGAAAGCCTTCTTAGAAGAATGGAGTTTATTACTGCAAATGGGCATTAAACCTGGAATGGGATGTTCAGCAAGCACTCATGGGTGTGGTTGCTCATGTGTCCATGAACTTTTGGCCATATAATGTGTGTATGTATATAGAAGATATCACAGTTGTGTGGTACTAAAGAGATGATTAACTGCTGTGGTTTTTATGATAAAACTGTGAGGAAACGAAGCTAAACATTGTCTTTGTTCTTTTCAGTATGCACCAGAAGATCTAGATGGATCAGGAGATGATTACGAGTTCTCTTCGTCAGGATCAGGAGATGGTGGTAGGTTTTAATGACTTTATGATTAAAGAAAGGATCTAGACTGTGACTTTTGTACACCTAAACAAGTTTCTTAACCTGTATTAATGAAGCTAATGAAGCTTGGCCTCCTCTCAGATAACTGTTAATGTATTATCTGCAAAATTCTATCCTTTTGTTGTTTGTTAGTTTGTTTGTTTTTTGAGTTACACATTTTTGGTCTCTGTGTATAGTGGATGTATGTTTGTTGTAGGTGTAACTACAGGGAGTGCAGAATTATTAGGCAAGGTGTATTTTTGCGGAATAATTTTATTATTGAACAACAACCATGTTCTC
>JAQMYM010000005.1:6866328-6882017 GCA_030014255.1 Parauchenoglanis ngamensis | reverse complement strand
TGGAGTAAGACAACATGCATAAAGAGGATGATGTGGACAAAATACTCATTTGCCTAATAATTCTGCACTCCCTGTAACATACATATTCTCTCTTTTAATTTTGAGCCATCTGGTACTTTCATTCTGACGTCACGACCCAAGCAAGTCTGAACACTGCAAAACCAGCCTGGTTCCTAGATGCCCCAGTAATCCTTCAAGAACATCCTGTCACCCAGCTTGTCAACCATGACCCTGAGCCTGAAACACCTGGCCATAACACTGAAGCTCCTTTGCAATACACTACCCAAATCACTGAGACGCAACCATCTCCAGTCATCATCAAATCACCTGGTTCAGAGGAAGATCAGAAAGCAGAGACCACAACAATCAGTGATGTGGCCCATCCAGAGACCACTATACCTCCAACTGAGAAACTACCAGTGGTGCCCATGCGTGAGGAAGAATACACAACCACAGCCTCTGATGACACCAAAGAATCATCTGTCATAGACCAAGAGGAAGATGAGACTCCAGTTCTTGTTAAAGCAGGGTCCGTGACCACTGAAGCATCTGATGTTGAGACCACACCACTGCTTCGGAGCACGACCTCAGCTAGTAATTTGCCTGATACTGAAGCTTCAGGTGATGCTGTTGAATCTACTACTGTTCAAGTTAAAAATGATTTTGATGAAAAAAACATCATTCCAGAGCTGGCTGAACCCAAACTTGAGAAACCAACAATGGTAAGAGGACTATTATATCCTGTTTATAGTGTATTGACGTGCCTGTGTGTATGCATATGAATGTGTATACATGTATATTAACTATATACAAAATCCGTCTCGCATCATTATGTAAACTGCCTACATTTTGTTCTTTGGCAGATTGATGACTTTGAATTTGAGGGAAATGAAATCATAAAGCCAAGAGCAGAACAAGATGAGCTTGGGTCTGAGTCTCATATTGCAGGCAGCAGTGCATCTGACAATGATAGCTTACTGGAAAGGAAAGAGGTCCTGGCAGGTATGTATTCTATTAAACCCATACTGTTCCAATATCGTGTCTTGGTATTTGGATCCACTGGAACATTCTGCCTTTTTCAGCTTTTCGATATCTTAATTTATAATGCATGAGTTAGTTCATTTGCTCATTAAACATGTATTCCTATTACTTCAGTCGGGTTTCATGGTGCAAAAACAAGTTTCTTATATGGACTAATCTTTTCCATGTTGTCTTCACAGGTGTCATTGCAGGTGGCGTGGTGGGCTTGGCTTTTGCCATCATGCTTGTTGCTCTCATGGTCTACCGAATGAAGAAGAAGGATGAGGGTAGTTATTCACTAGATGAGCACAAACACCCTAATGGAGGCTACCAGAAACCACAGAAACAGGAAGAGTTCCTGGCTTAAAGACTCTTAAACATACTGCATCTGTCTATTCTATGCTTGACTTAAAAATTTCCCAACACATGAGATTCCACATGCTTGGTGACCCTTATTTTTTTGTTTGTTTTCCATCCACATTGGATTTGCAACACATCGGATTTGTGCCTGAATTGGTTGGTTGATCTTCAGGAAAGATTGGGTTGTGTTCGTATGGGTGTTTTTTTTTTTTTTTTTTTTTTTTTTTTTTTTTTTTTTTTTTTTTGTTTTTTTTTTTTTGTTTTGTTTTTTTCTTTCTCCTCTTTTCTAAAGGATTCTCACACTGTGGATTGAGACTGTCCTCATGAGCCATAGTTATGAGTGAGGGACTGTGGAGCTAGCCATTTTTGTTAGCGTTCTGTATTCTGCCAGCGCTGTAAAACACCGCAAATGCGAACCGACTTCTCATTTCCACCGTGCCTTATTTCCTGTTCCAGCAAACTGAAGTGCACACTGCGTGCAGTAACGAGAGAACTCGCCTCCTCCAACTGTTTGTTGCCTTGGTAACAGATAGTTGCTATAGGGACAGAAAACATGGATTGCACTTTTGACATGCAAACATTACGATCCTGAATTACAATCACTGCTTGCTTGGAACTGATTGTGTTTTTGCTTGGCCTGGGTTCTCTTGCTTTCATTTGTTGAAATTTATTTTCCACGTTGTTTTATCACTTGTGTGTGGAAGGAGAGCTGCCTCGCTTAACGAGTGGGATTCCCTTTGATTTCCTCCTTGTTGTGTACATACTTGGAAGATGGTGTGTGAGAACGAGCAATGCAGAATTGGTATCGGGGGAAACTGTATAAATAATTGTTGACCAGACATGACTGTTGCCGTTCGTACACAATATTGCTGTATTTCCTAGGAAGCTAAATGAGTTTTGATATTCTGTATACACTGAATTCTCAAATACACTCTATGAAATTTCTCAAAAATTACAAGTGCAGTCTTTATTATTATTATTATTATTATTAGTATTATTATTTTTTGGTTACTCCAGATCTTTGTACATATGCTAGTGGACCAAATCTACAGCTTGAAAACCTTTACTGAGATAGAAGATGGCTTTTGTATATAACCAGGTCTTTTGAGACCTATTTGTTTAAGTGTACATGTTTCTCTGTTTTTAGTTATGACTTGTATTAAAGGACTCCTCAACTGCGATGAGCTTTCTGAAAAGCATCATCAATCTTATTTGTTCATGTTCACCCTAACTATAAAATACAAAGCTGAATGTGTTAAAATTATTTTCTAACTGATGTCGCTAAATAAGAAAAAAAAGTTTAGAGCTGCTGTTATGTGTAAATGCTATTCTTGCATGCCATGGAATTAGCTGATTTATAATGGCCGAGCAGAGTAACGACATTTTAATACTAAAGTGTTGTGCGCTGTGTGTATTACGGAACCTGCATGTGCCTAGTGATGTGTACAGCTGTCTTTTGTTTTCAGCAGTTTCTTTAATATGATGTTGGTATTTTTACAAATGGGCAAAAGTTTTGACTTTGGGTACCTTTATTCCAGACTTCGTTTTAGTTCAACTCTGTCCATAATGGAATTTTTTGAAAGAGGAAGTGGCAAAAGGGTGTGAAAGTACACCTGCAGCAGAGTAGAACATTTGTGCCTTTGCAGAACGGCTGGCCACGCCTCGGAGAGAGCTGCCTTTGTGTTTTGCTGCTGTGCAAAAGCAAATGAGACCTTATGTCATAGTTTGTACAAATCTCTATTTATTATGCACAGTTGTTTTCTATGTTTAATAAAAGGGAGTCCATTTTCAGCATTGTGTAACTTGGAGTTTGTTCTGTGCAGTTGAATGAGTTGTACAAGCCATTCTTAGAGAGTGAACTCTTTGTATTAAACTTCCTTTTTCCCCCTAACAGATACCCAGCTTTTCACTGTTTAGTCGAGACACTCTCACTCTCTCTAATTTTATATATAGTGTGTATATTAATTTTTTTTATTTATTTTTTTTTATTGGAGTGCTCTTTGTGTGAAATTTCCCATACACTTGGGTAAACCCTGCCCAGATATCACACAACTGAGTGATCAAAAAGTAAACAGCAGTATCTTTGTTAGCTTATGGCTTGTTCTTAGCAAACATGTTGGTTCCTTTGTCCTGATAACTGCAGTGCACCTATATCAATAACAGTGACTCATAACATGTAAAACTTTTTTACTCCTTGCATTTTACCATGATGTGAGCCAGACATAATATTTGCTTATAAAGAACAAAAAAAAACAAAAAAAATCAGGAAGGTAAAAGCTCAGAGTAATGGCATGGCAAACTTTTAAACTTTATTGCAACATTTACAAAAAGCTAACATGGAAGCTGACTCATAATGCTGTTATACGTCAGGCTATTCTCTGTATGTAAGAAGCTTAAATTACAGGTCAGGTCACGCTTGAATGAGTCATTAACTATTGGAAATTATTTAAGCACCTCTGGCACTCACTACTTGCTATAACATGTAGATGAAAGCTAGCCACAGAGTTACAGCATCTAGGATAGTACCTTTAAGAAATCAAGTTAATTTTAATGCATCTCTCAAAGGAAGGATACTAGCTTTGAACATGGAGCATTCTGTGAGGACTACGGAGCATTGAGTATTATGTTCATTATAATCTGATACCATCTACTATTTGAAACCAGACATTTAATGGTACATTTAATCAATAAACATGTTACGAGTTTTGAAACAGTTTGTTGTTTATTGGCACATGGACAACAGCCAGTCAAATTGCAATTTTCTAACCTTTTGAGATTATGGAGAGAAAAGTGTCCAAAAGATCTCAGACACTCCAGTGTTTAATAATGTACTCATAGGTATCAGATCTAAGCCTTTGGTTTTAACATGGATTTGTTTAAACTCTTTCAAATTTGCGTCTTGTTGAACGCTTCAGATCAAACTGATCTCTTAATGTATTATCAGAATTCAAATTCAACACTCCAGGAGTCAAGTGGTTAACCACGACATCACGGAGTTGCCAAATTTTATGATCACTACTGGTTACACAAAGCACATAGAAGGGTGTTCCAGGTTGGGATCTGACAAGGTATGTGATTCCAGGTAAATCTCTGGCATGTCAAGACTAGTCGCAGAACGTCAAGGAAGCTGTTCCCTCCTTCTACATTGTTCTGCTCGGTCTCATCAGAGTGTGACTAATGTCCCCTTGGGTGCTGTAGGCCTGTGGGCTGCTGCTTTAACTGAGGAGAAAAGCCAAATCCAGAACAAGAGAACAAGAGCGAGCTTTCACAAAGACCCCACACATTGCTAAAAGCCCATCAAGCTGTGGGATGCTGGGGAGAGGGAAGCGTCAGAGGAGGAAGTGCATATTTTTTCAAAGCCATCGCAGACTTTCATGTCTACGGTGAAATGTTTCTACTGACATTCTCTCAACCATCTATCAGATGACAGCTGGGCTGCAGTAGGCACAAACACAGCATAAACATCCTCTTATCTAACCAACTCCACACTCCTCTGAGTCCTGATAGACTCCATATGGTGCAGGACTGGCCAGAGAAAAATGGACTACTTCCTGTCATCACTGGTCTGAGCAGATTTCTGTTATTCCTTCTGGGATTAAAAAAAACTTTTGATGCCAAAGTCAAAAATGGTCACTACTCATATAAAATAACTGGCCAGATTGGGACCAAAATGTCTAGATTTACATAATATTATACAATTACTCTTCAAATGCTTTCAAACATTAAGTGACCTATCGATTTTCTAGTTGTTTCAATGCACTGGCATTTATTCCATACGGACTGGTATGAACCTGCAACAGCAGGATCTGATAAATGCATGGACGTTTGAACTCACAAGTCATGTGTGTTTGTACTAAAACAACAGAAACATTACAAACACCTTCTTACATTAGTACTGTGTAGCAGTTGGCTTCATGTCTGAAAAGAACAATTTCACGCCTTGACTCTTTCAAACTGTTTTCACTTTCGTTACAATTGCTGTTAAGAGCTGAACAACCGCCACGGTTTGAACCTAGACACACCTCTGTTATCTCATCTAGGAATATTCAGCCCAGGCACCCTGTGAACACAGTAGTTAAAGCAGTAAAAGCACCAGGTTGCTTTGAAAGAGTGCAAAACGTTGCAAGTCGTTGCTGTTGTGTATAATGTAGTCCTGACCTCAGAGCAAAACAGGGAAAGATTGAGAGAAAACAGAGGCTCAATGAGCAGGTTGTTTTGCTGACACTGGTATAATCAGCGAAAACGAAACATGATATATATATGGAAACTTAAAAATATATGCAGCTTAATTTATTAATGAACTGATTTTTCAGCTGTTTTTTGAAGACCTATGTTAAAGGTGTGTTAAACCTTCAGTTTGCACATTAAACCTTTCAGCTTACTGTGCTTTGGGGGAACCGTAGTCTGCTGCAGGCAATGGGAAAGCCCAACACACACACACACACGCTCACACACACACGTCTGTCGCAGTGGCCCAAATAGACCCAGCACAGCAGGGGCCTCTTCCTAATGAGGAGCTTGTGCACTCTGGTTGTCGCATTAAATCGTAAAGCAGACTTTTAGCCCGTCTTTATGACTTTCTTTTATCCCATATAGCAAATGTAGAGGCTAACCTCAAGCCCCACTGTCCAGCACCTAACAGCAGTGAGGCCAGTGTGTTTATATGCAGTCTGCATGTGGGATTATGTACGAGTCCCACACATTTTCCTGTCAGTGAGTGGGGGATCTGTGTATTTCTCTTGCACATCCTTAGTCTGGGTTGTCTGTGAATCATTGTGGCCATTTTATGACTCACTTGTGAAACTGGTGGGCCGTGAAAGCCTTCCTGCATAGTCATGCTCATGTTTATGGTACACCATCGCTACATGTTTATTAGAATCTGGTTTAATATAAGCACAAATTAACTTTGTCAGATCTGTATGGTCAAATAGGCAGCCTTGACTTTCAGGTGATGGCTAATATTACCCTGGTTGACTGCACCAATTGCATCACTTCTATTTTCTGCAGTAGAAGAGTGTGTGATTAAAGTAGCCTTTACTGAGATACTGAGGGAATACAAATTAAATACATAAAAATATAGTGTTGGGTAGATCGCAGATTATATTGGAATCCTCCTGATTTCTATTTAATCCTATCTATTTATTCCTGACGTCTATTTAAAATGATCTTGTACTGCTGTAATACAAAACTAGCCCTAGGACTGCTAATGAGCTAACCATGAAGTGCTAAAAAGCTACAGAGCTAAACACAAAGCCTTACTGGGCTACAGAGCTAAACATAAAGTACTGCTTTATACAGATTAATAAAAGTTTTGCATTGCACTGATCCCCCTCCAGGGTACCCCCCTTAGCATCACTTCATTTGTCCTTGCTAGCTCTATGTTTAACCAACATTGCTATCACTATATACTATTAGCATGCAGCTAGGATGAAGAGGTTAAATGTATGAAAAGACCTTTTTCTGAACCAGAAGTACTTACAAAATCATTTAAGGGGCTGGCTCACCCTTCCCCAGAATCCTCTAAGCCAAGTAGCGAGTCACCATTTTCGATGCCATCAATATTTCAAAAATTAATCTATCAACATCCTAGGCCATAGATCTTAAGCTGTAATGTGAAATTGAAGATATTTTGTCAAGGTATCTATATTTTAAATTCTCTGGAACCATCCGTTCCCTTTTTTTATGGTTATTCTGTATGTAATGGACCTGAACTGACCTCAGCTGTGTCACAGTGCTAACCACTTCACCACCATTTGCCAAGTCATGAACCAATTAAGTGAAAAGGATGAGGTTATATAAATAATAGAGAACATTCGGTCATCTTAATTTACTTGGTGAGAGCAGAAGTTTATGACTGTACTGTACCTATTGTAATCAAGTGATCCATAAAAATAACTGTAATCTGATTATTCACATTTTCAAATAATTTAACCTGATTTTCATACATATCACACATATATTGACTTCAAAAAAATACCTGTCAAAACAGACTTATGGTCTGATTTTCAGAACTTCCTTTTAGATTTAACTAACATTGCCAGAGAACGACTATGTAATATCTTTGTGTAATGTGCTTATTTCTTTATCTTATTACTTTCATGTTTTCATCTTCATTATACTTAATTATTATTATTATTTAATTTATAGGTTTATGCTGATTGACTTTAAACTGACTGTCTGTTCAGAGCACTCATGCCAAACCTATTTTGATTAACTCACAGATGTCATAGTTTGTGTATATGAAACACTAATCCTCTGAAATAACTCTCCCACAATGGCAGGACAGCCAAGAATGGGCTTGCCTAGCAACACCTTCCACCCAGACACATTCAAAGTTCATCTCACTGTTGCCTAAGGCCTCTCTGAGCTGGGACAAAGGCCAGCTGAACATATTCTTGTGAAATGATGCAGGAAGAATTTACTCTGCCTTAACACATGCGTGCTTGTATATGTATATGCTCAATGTGCTAATTAGCTGCAACTCTGTGGATGAGCCTTATGTAATGGAAACCGAGTTTAATTATAATCTATATTTCTCACCAGAAAACTACTAAATTGTGGCGCACCCACATTTATTCTTATAAATCCAAATGCCTGTAAAAGACACCAATCATGCTGGTCTGTTTTGTTCAGCAGAAACTCAAATTACACAGATTTTGTATAATTTAGCATGAATGTAGTTAATGAGCAACAATAACGTTGACTAGTCTAGTTAACAAGTAAATGTTCAACGTGGAATAATATTACCCTCAAGGATAGCTTACAATTATGCTTTAGACTATAGAAAAAATCTATTCTTGTTTGTTCAAATATGGCTGAACTCAAAATTTACTGCAATAGTTTTGTCATTTATACAGCCATGTTGCATCTAAAGGCACATCACCAGGTCTGTGTGAAATAACTGAAGAAATTAGTGCAGTTAGTTATTGTTTTGGCATATTTTCATAAAAAGAATTTTGGGTGAGACACACTTCTGTTATTTGTAGTTAAACTAAGTCTTGTAGCTTAGGTAGTCTAGTTGTAAGATTAAACTAAAGAAGCAAATATCAGATACCAAACATGTCTTGGATGATAGGGTGCATTAGGGTAAGGGGAGGAAATATGTAAAAATGATTTTTGCCAAACCGTTTTGTAAAATACTCAAAAGCATTTTCATATTTCTGAATATCCCAAGCCTTGAATGCACATAGTTCATAAATGAGTTTACATGAGTGGGCATGAGTGTGGCAAGCAAAGTATGGATGAGAATATAAAGAGAGGCAAGATTAGACAGCAATCACTGCGAAAAAGCCTGCAGCACAAAACACTGGAGTGAAAAACAAGGTTAAGGTCAGAAAGACATGAGGGTAAATGTGTTGAAATTTTGACCTGATTTTTTTGCCTGCAAATCAGCATGATACAAAATATAGTATGTACATAAAGGTATATAATTGAATATTTACATACATATACACAAATAAAGTCGAATACATATTAGGCATATTTGAAAATGTTCCTTCTTAGATGTTAAGCCTAACTGGATATCCAGCATCCAGTGCAGCGTGAAGTAAATCCTGATACCGTGTCGGCGAGAAGCGGGGTTAACTAAACAATAGCAGGAGATCTGTCTCACTTCTGGTATAGATCTAAATTCCACCCTGAATCCCACAGGAGCCACATGCCAGGCATTCCCATGTCGGCTCTCTCCTTCCCTCTCATCAAACCCACATTAATATCCCTGCAGAGGACTGGGGGAACTCCAAGCATCACTTTACAAACTGTACAAGTCTCCACAGAATATTACAGCACAGTCATTGTTTATTTTTGCTTTTCACGTTTCTGTAGACGTTCTGTGAAAAACTATGGTTATTATGTCAAGTGCAAAAGTCTCTTAGGGGGCTTGACTAAGCTCACCTTGTTAAGTACTGATGCCACACAGTAGCATAATTCCATAACAGACATACACTATATATGGGCAAAAGTTTGTGGACACATATACACACCCATATGTGTTTCTTCCCCACTCTTTTGCCACAAAGTTGAAAGGACACAATTGGACAGGTTGTCTTTGTATGCTGTAGCATTACAATTTCCCTTCAATGGAATTAATTCCAGCATGACAATACCCCTGAGCACAAAGCGAGCTCCATGAAGACATGGTTTGCCAAAGTTGGTGTGAAAGAACTCGAGTGTCCTAGACAGAGCCCTGACCTCAACCCGACTGAACACCTCTGGGATGAACTGGACCACCGACTGCACCCCAGGTTTCTTCGCCCAACATCAGTACTCGACCTCACTAATGCTTTTGTATCTGAATGAACATAAATCCCCACACCAATGTTCCAGATTCTAGTGTAAAGCCTTCCCAGAAGATTGGAAGTAGTTATAGCAAGAAAGTAGGACTAAAGGGATTTTTAAAAACACATACTTTTGACCATATAGTGCTACTCTATGTAAATGATAAACTTCAGCACAGTCATAAGAAAAATTCTCAAAACTCTGCCAGCAGAATTGGAAGTTTAGTATTTTTTTATTTAAAGGAAAAGGGAAAACTATTCATAGTGGTTAACCTTGTCACCTGCAAGTACATTCCAGGTTTGAGTCCAGGTTGACCAGGGGCCTGTCCGTGTGGGCATTGCATGTTCACCCCGTGCTTGCATTGGTTTCCTCCAGTTGCTCCGGTTTCCTCCCACAGTCTAAAGACACATGAATTAGGTTAACTTGCTACTCTAAATTGCCCATAGGTGTGAAAGTGAGTGTGAATGGGCATCTGTCACTATGTTAGCTTTGCGATAGATTGGCAACCTGTCCAAAGTGTAGCTCACCTCTCTTCAGCTTCCCCTGTGCCCCAAAATGGATAAGTAGTGTGGAAAATGGTTGGATCAATGAATGGGTGGATGGATGGGAAAAGTATTCAGTTTACCATGTTTGGTATTCTGAGCTATATGTGTGTGTGTGTGTGTGTGAGTGTGTGCATGTGCAATGATATTTGCCTCACATAATTTTTATTATGCAACTGATAAGACCTTTGATACATTGCACAATCCTAACAGTTTCACAGTTTAATTGTTGAGCTATTTACTATTTATTAGACATTTATTCCTCTCATCTAATATCATGACCAGCCAGCACTGCAAAGCTTAGGTATGCTATTGCTGAATAATTCAAGCAAGCACTTTTATTGTTTCACAGTAAATAGAAATAACTTATAGGTTAACAGCTCTGCTTTGAGTCATCATCTTGCTACATTTTAATACTGACTGGTTTAACTGATCAGTGCACATCTGACTTTACAGTGAGTTGTGGTAATTACCAAATGATAAAATTAACCCATTTAAATCTAATTAACACAATCTTCCATTTAAATGTAATTGGTAAGTCATGACATGTCTCTTTTCCAAAGTTTGCTCCTACAGTTTGGTGAAGAAGCTGCACATGTTTCTGCTTTTGGCATGGCTACAGGATGTGTGTTTAGCCATGTTGTATACACACATCTATACACTGTACACACATGGATTTATTTCGCTCAGTATAAAGTGGAATGAGTGCTCAAAGAAATTTACAGCAAGTGATTATTTGGAGTAGTTAATTCACAATGGATTTATTAATTCTTTGTTCATTGCAGCCAGATAATAATATGCTTTATTGTGAGTATGTAACATGAAGAGGCAGAGAAGAAGTATTTTGGCAATCCCATGAGAGAATGTAGATTTAATTCAGAAAGCAGCAGGAAGAAACTTGACTGAAAATGAGAAGATAGCTGGCTGTTCAAGACAGGAAACTGCAGGTGAGGGATAAAGTTCCACAAGGAATGGAGGAGGAGGAGGAGGAGGAGGAGAGGAAGAAGGAGTGATGGAGAAAGGCTTTGTAGCTCAGTAATGATCAGATGTCCCTCAGCCTAATTTTCCTCTCTCCCAGTCCCAGCTGGACCAAGTAGATCAAGAGGCCCTTTTACACACACCTGGACAAACAGGCAAATAAAGGCACACAATACATTTATCAACACAATAATTTCTGCCAAAGGTCCTATGTATAAAAGAATATGCAAGTCATGATATAGGTTCAAATAAATAAAAGTCTTATTTGTTAGACTGCAATTTCAAGCTCAATCACAAACTGGTATTTATTGCATCCTTTGACCAGTTTTAAATATTATGTCATGTTGGGAATGCATTGTACGCTTGTATCCCAGGGTTCTGCTGTTTCCTATTGAGTGTCAGAATATTTGCATGAGGGCAGCACGGTGGTGCAGTGGTTAGCACTGTCGCCTCACAGCAAGAAGGTCCTGGGTTCAATCCCTGGATCACCCAGGGTGCCTTTCTGTGCATGTTCTCCCCGTGCATGCGTGTGTTTCCTCCAGGTGCTCCAGTTTCCTCCAACAGTCCAAAGACATGCAGATTAGGTCAACTGGCTACTCTAAATTGCCCATAGGTGTGAATGCGAGCGTGTGTGGCTGTTTGCCTGTGTTGGCCCTGTGGTGGACTGGCGACCTGCCCAGGGTGTACCCCGCCTCTCACTCCAAGATGCTGGGATTGGCTCCAGCTTCCCCACGACCCAAATGGATAAATCGGTATAGATAATGGATGGATGGATGGACAGATTAAATAGGAAAAAATATATCCTTTGCTGGATCAAAACATTGCAACAATAAATCAATAAATAAACTGCTTGAACATGTATTACCATACAGGTTTCATGTTCATACATTCATGCTGTATGTTTATATGTTTTTTGTCATTTTGATCTTTGTTAGCCCAGCACCTGTTGGGTAGGATGTGCAAATAATAAATTTTTGCTTTCCCCGTTGTACCATAAAAAATATGAACGACATTTTTTAGATTCATTGAATTATATTTTTTTGAAATATTTTTATGCAATAAACCTTTTGTATGCACTTCTTTCAGGTACCATAATGAGTCAGTATTGAACAACCAAATACCAAATCACATTACCTAAAGTGTTCCATAATATACCTAATATTTTCTCCTGCAAGAGGTGATGAAAGGGGGCAATAGTGGCAGCAAGGGTTCACTGAAGAATTACCTCAAAAAATATTAAATGTCACCCACTGTACTTATTATTGTAGCTTCTGTCTTTCTCCCTCTCCCTCTCTCACTCTCTACCGCTACCTTTATCCCATGGTGTTGTCTATTCTTCAGAACAAACTGAAGTATATCAGCACAGATTTTTATCTAAAACCAAGTAGAACTTGATAGAACAAGTAGGCAGCCATTGAAGAAAAACTATTTTAGACATTTGACCTTGCTGTGACCTTCACCCTGTCTGGATCAATTGCAAAATCTAATCAGTTCATCTGCTGGTTACAATGACATTTTCATATACATCCTACAAACATTCAATCGCTCATTCCTAAGATATCACACTAAGGAGAATTTCTGACGGATGGACGGACTATTAATAATGACTAGTAATCTCGCTTAATTGTATTTGAAATGAGAATGGTCACATATGAAATTGGCTTTTCTTCTGTTCTGAATGCTGTACTGAATATTGACAAGAAGCAAACTCCAAATAGGAATAATTATTTTAGAAATGAGAGCAAATGACAGTTTTAATGTGTACAGGAATGACTTACAGGCATGTGTGTTGGTGGCCTTCTTTGTGGAGGTTTGGCCCTGTTGGCTGTGGGATGGTTGAGTTTAGCAGAAGACACGTCAACTCCATCAAACTGGTCTGATTCTTTTGGCTTACTCTCTGTGAGTTTTGGTGAGACAGGACGCTGGTCATCACTCGGCCTAAAAACAGTAAGTGTAATTGGAAGTTGCCCACATGCTCTGACCCACCTTCATATATACTGTATACTAGTAATGTTGTAGGTGTACACAAAGTGGTAAAACTGGATGCACCAGAACACCAAATAAATTACAAAAATCTGAGGACTTTTTCTATGAATAACCTAAGGAGTGTTGTTTGTGTTTGTGCCTTTAATCTTTTTGTGCTGACCTGCAGTGATGAGGTAAATGTCATGCTCAACCACCACAGAGCTACCAATTCTGTACACCAGCTTCTTCTACAGCACTCCATGTTAAGTTATTTCCTTTTTAAATGTTCTTATAATGCAGAGTTATTGAACTCTAGATCCTGATTGGTCAGAAGGAGTTGATTAGCTTTCTATAATTGTAGCTCTGACAATAGTTCTGACTGTAATTCAAATCACAGGTTTATATTAATGCACTTATTATAATGTGCTATTGATTCTACAGAAACAATTCATTCACAGGGCAGACAAGCTACATAATCTAATGCTAATAATAAGTTGATAAAACAAAAGTGTCATTTAACAAAGAAAATTGTATGCTCATTGATATTACAAAGCTTTCTGCAAGGATATATTAATTTAAGATTGGTGCAGGAGACTCAAGTATCTCTGCTTTGTTACAGATGTTAGGTTTTCCGCCACTGGAGAGTGTTCAGGACAGAGAACTTTGTGCTTTGTGGGTTCTCAGTAACTAATGTTAATTTTGGTCGTCTGTTACAATTATTTTTATTTTATAATTTGTATTTTTTTTTTACACAATATCTGTATATCAATAACCTAATAAGTATCAATAACATTTGAGGCATTGGGCTATTGTGAAAATTGTACGCATGATCTATTTTACATGTGGAGAAATAGTTTGGGGGTTACTTACATACATTTCACATGTATTAGTAATGAAATGTGCTAGTAACCTTTGTTTTAAATCACATTGTTTGGTTTCTTCTTTCTCCAGTTTTCTCCTCTAACTTGGTTACCTCAATCACTATTCCCATCCATCAAGCCCACACTTCCATATCATATGAAAACTATTGACTGGAGAGAATGAGAGCTAATATGTACTTCCTCCAAGCTTCTTATACTTGGTTTTTCACAGAATCATCAAGGGACCTAGCATTTAGCCCATATCATCTGGACAAAGGACAAATGTAGTTTCTCCTGCAAAGAGGACATCTAAGTTGATATAAGCATAAGTGTGTTACATATATTGGTATACTTGGATGCAAGCTTCTGTGGTTTGTCTTTAGGAGGAGGTGGAGGTGGAGTGGCTTTGAACAAACCAGGCAGCTTTATTTTACCAGGAACATCACTTCTGAGATCTTTGGCTTCTGACTTCTCATCTGAACACAGAAATAAATTATGTCACTGGTTTTCTAAGTGAAATGGAAACAGCAGATTTTATGGTAAAAGTCAGGCGCAGGCTATTATATTTCTGTCTCTTTTGCTTGCTTATACTGATAGCTTTAGCTATTTATCTGTATTGTATATGTATCTGAACAAAATGTATGAAAATGAATACATCCATTTGGAGACAATTATCTAAAAGCTTTATGGGCAATAAATGCATAAACATGACGGGTTTAACTTTATAATGACTTTATAGTCACTGTTTATTTTAAATAGAATTATCAAAGCAAGCATGAATTTCTTCTAAGTCAATTTCTCTTACCTTTGGTTTCTGTCTTTGTGAATGCTTCAGTCTTGCTTCTATCCATTCCAGAAGCTTGATTTACTATCATGTCAAAAAGACAAATGTTAGTGTGAAAAGGGTTGCATGAAACTGTAGCATGAAAAAGAAATGTTTTAGAGCATTCTCAAAATGACATGGGGTGAGTACAAGAGGGCTCCAGTAGCATGGGAATGTCAGAGTGCCTGACGGAGGAAGTGGCCCACTGCTTCCTGTGCATGTTCAAATAGAGCTTAACCCTTTAAAGTCCCATTTTATGATTCAGTCATTTATCTTCAACCTTACTAGCAAAACATCTATTAATTATTCAGTAAAACTAATTGGAAATGCCTGTAGTTACAAGTGTAATAAATGGTCACAGAGTGGGGCCTCTGGAGGGCCTACTCACAGTCCTGGGATTTTAAATGGATGAGTTTGTTTTAGAGTAATAGCCTAGGAAATGACTAACTGTGAAATGATTTGCAGTGGTTTAATGATAGCCTGTATATAGCTAATGGATAATTCAGTATTCTCTGTTCAAAGGAGGTGTTCAGAGTTTCTTTCACAATTGTCTTCAATATTTTCTTTAAATTACACTGCACAACAATTTTTTTGAAAAGTCTTTCTTCCTGAAAAGTTTTTGCTGATTGAGACAGGTACCTACTGGGTATGCACAAATATAGTTTTGGTTGTACTGCATCATGCAGGAACTCTGAGAAATAGACATTTATATGTTTATTGACAACATAGCAACTAACGTATTTAGTCACGTTTATGTTTCGCATAAGCTATGAAATTCAACAGAATTAAAGTGTTTTGCTCCTGATTTTCTTTTGTATTCAATGTCTGGTGCATCACGTTGCAGTGTCCAACAGCAGTCAGCAA
>JAQMYM010000005.1:6833598-6852184 GCA_030014255.1 Parauchenoglanis ngamensis | reverse complement strand
AACATTGACTAAATTTCCTGGAGGAGTGCATATGCATGAATGTGCTTTTCCATGTCAGTCTGCAATCATAGCTGTCTGTACGATTTCAGAAAGAAGCGAGGTTCCAGTAACCTGGAATTAAATGTGTCATGAGAAAGTGACTATGGGATGAGAATTTGAAAAAGAAAGAGATGTGACAATGAAATGGGTGAAATCGCCTTTCCTGTCATGAATACTTACTTATTAAGTGTAAAAGAGAACAAAGTGCTCTGATTTGTCCCCTAACCTTTTTTTATTGATATGCCCACAATTCTTTTCCCACAGTGGTGAGCTGAACATCAGTTTAGTTCCATCTCACACATACAAGTGCATGTGAAGGGATGGAATAGGTAGGCGAGAGAGAGATAACACGAAAACACAATATCTCTGAATGAACAAATGTGCAAAAGCCTTTTAAGCCTTCTGAGAGCTTTAATGAGGTGCTGATGTCCATGCAGTCACCCCTTCTGTATGGGCTTGACTTTCTAAAGCGTGAAATTCCAAAACAATACTGCGAATTTCTCATCCCAGTTGCTTTGGTCCTGTATCAAACCTGTAGAAGTCATTTAGCGTACTGCTAAATCAGGCATATGCGGTTGGTTAATTATCTTTGGCATAAATTTCGATTATCTCAAAACATTCAGACCACACCAAGTGAGAATACCAGCCCTCATCAATGTTGAAAGTGCCACTGCACATTACTTTTGCGGTCAGAATTTTTCTTTGTTTGTTTAATGTGTAATGGAGTCGAGTTAAGGTGCCATTAACAATGCTGTTGGAAGAAATTTCCCTTTTTTTAATTTTTATTTTTTATTATATATTAAAATGTTTTATACCAGAGTACTGCTGAATTTTCGAATCTGTTTTGCCAGATGGTGCATTTTGTGTTATTAACTTGAAGACATTGAGGACACAACTGCTTTATAGTTGTTATAACGTAAGTGACAACAGGTACTACCTTGTTTCACAGGCTTTCCACAACATTAAATGTAGTTGTAAACATAAAAAATATGACCTGTCCTTCTTTAATAAATCAAAATTGTAATAATTGGCAAATTCAAAATGGTAAAAAAATTTGCAAAGGAAATTTGCAAAGGAAAGGAACTTTGTGATGGTGACACAAATTTGTAGGGTGACCTTATCCTATAATAACTCTATAGACAATTTTCATTTCTTCACACGCTCAAAAAAACTTTACTTTGTGATTAGTTACTGCACAGCAATTTGTCATGAGGTGAATCAAGTGTAGGCTTGGTTGTTTTATTCTATCTTGCTTAATTCATGACAATTATATTCCATTTATGACAATGGCATATAAAACAATGGTAAATTTGTCATTGCCTTGTGTTGTAGCACACAAGACTCAAGAAGAGTCCATGTATAAGCGTCTTGCCACAGAGACAAGTTAATATGAATTTCAGAGAGACAGAAAGCAAGAGAATATTTTATGAGCACAGATTAAAATAACTGAATAATATCCTGGGAAGCTCACATATAGGTCACAGTAGTGACAGACACTTGCTAGACCTCACCAATAGTTCAATAAAAGCAAATTCAACTGCAGCGGAAATGAATTCACCTTTTGGTTATTCGGATCAAAAAGTATCTATGAAATGACACAAAATGCCTATTAAAACTACACATGGCATATGATCTGAAGAAATTAAATCAGTCAGATTTCCTAAGAGACCTTATCCCTAATTTGGTATGAGGACTTGTGAAAGTATTATTTCATCATTTATTATTTGCAAAACTTGACCTGGAATTTGTTTTTATAGTAAGACGTGACCTTAGTATTATAAGATTCTATATGCTATTCATTTTTCACCCAGATGGAACATTATAATACTAAGGTTACATCTTATTACAAAATCTTAAACTAGAATTTGCTTAAATTGATACAATTCAATTAAGCTTATTGTCATTGTGCACCATAAGCAGGTTACGTAGTTACCCAGGAATCTACCAAACCCACTTTGTTTTTAAGATGATGCCAAGATGATAACAGAACGCTGCGTACTGGCTAGTATCCATCAACTGATGCCAATCCAATACTGAATCAATATTGATATTCTCTAGAAGTCGAGTGACTGGCTTCAGGCTTCTGTTTAAGGAGTGTGAAACGTTAGTCATGATGGCAGGTTGTTTTTGACCAGTTCATGTGCAAGATCTATGTTTTCTGTGTTGTCAGTCAACATCCCACATGCTCAGTGTTCTAAGCATAAATAGGCAATGGATTGAATAAAAAAATCGGATCTGATACCATGCGGCACAGTGGCACAGTGGGTAGTGTTGCCTCCTCACAGCTCCAGGTCTCCTGTTTGATCCTGAATTTGGAATACTGCTTGTGCAGAGTTCACATGTTCTCCTTGTGTCCATGGAAGTTTCCTCCCAGTTCTCTGGTTTCCTCCCACCTTCAAAAACAATGTGGTAAATGGATTGGCTACTCAAAATTGCCTGTAAATATTAATGTTCAGAGTTTAGTCACCATGGTTCCCAAAAGCCATATAAACCAAAATAAGCAAAACTTAATATTTATAGGCACTAAATACAGCAGTGTTCTAACACTAATGGCGCATTAAAGCACTGCCATGAGCAGGGGTAGTGGTTTCTAGTATGTCCTTATTTTTAAACTGTCTAATCGAAAGACCATTTTATCGCCTGTTTTCATGTGGCTCATTAAACCAATCAATCTCACTTTTTCCTCCATTCCTCAGTGATGTGAAGCTCTAAACTGTCCCATTCAATAAGATTCTTAGTGACTGTTTAGTTGATTGATGAAGAATTACATTTGTTTTGTGCTTTTATTGTTGTTAATAGAAATGGGTTGCCTGCTTAGTACTAAAATGCAGTATGCGGTTTTTGTTGACCTCGGTTAATAGCATTTAAAACGGTGTCTTTCATGTCAGTGTCGTGAAAAATACCCACGTCATGCTTGGGGAAATGTTGCAGGCAGGAAACTCTGTGTGTGTGTGTATATGTGTGTGTTTGTAAATGATTAAGCAGCAGCCTGCACGTCTGCAGTGGAGGACTACAGTGAACTTCTGGACAAGGAGAGTCTGTGCTAGGCCTGCTCTGTGTGTGGGAAATGACATTTATTCCCACTGAGCCAGAAACACACTCTTCTCTATCAGCCTGACACGCAAGTGCAAAGTTTTTGTTTCCTTTGTGTGTACTGATAGACTGGCCAAATAAAATGTAAGAGTTATTGTAGCAGTCCAGATGCACATTAGCTAAAGAGATATAGACTGGGGATGTAACCAGATACTGATGCATTATTTAGACTGAATAGACAATGTCTTCTAAACAAATACATATACAGATACAAATAGGAAGCACACTTAGGTTTTTTTTTTTTTTTTTGCCTGTGTTTTAAATAGAAAAGTGTTAGGAAAGTTCACATGGCATCTGGCTGGAACTGATGGAACCAACTACATTTGTTTGAAAATACTGGAAATATTGCTGAGGTTGAGGAACTGTCATAGCCAGGATTACACTGCTGTCATTTCTACATCTTGTTTTTTTTCCAGTGTTTCCATGGACATAGGGTTCATATTTGATTAAACAAAACTGAAAAACAGGCATGGTTAAGCCATTCTTACTTCAGGTTTAAATACAAACACAGATAACTGGTATTTTGAGTGCTAATCATATACAAATACAGATAATGACATTTCATCACATGCCTAATATGGACATTTATCTTGCGTTTTATGTGAACAACACGGAGACTGGAAAGATAATGAAGAAAAAGTGGTGTAGTTAAAAAAAATTAAATAAAGAAATTCCTAAACTGGACTTCGTTTAGCATATTGATTTATTTACTGTCCAACAATTATACTAAGCTATACATCTTGCATGCATAGACACACGTACACCAGGCTGTTTCACACCTCACACAGGAAACCTTCCATGCTTAGACAAGGCGGCACTCTTCCTCTGTCAGGGTTTCCTTGCAGTCATTTATAGAAAGGGAGCTTCTCCACGCTGCTCTGGCAGGAAACAGGGATCAAAAATGGCTGATATTTGAGGCAGTGCTGGAAATGGTGGGTGGATTTTTCTGAGGTGTTGATCATCTTACGAGTGGCTCCATGTGTCAGGCTGTTTGCATGACTGTTTTGTGAATGAACAATTGAATGAACGTAATCTAATTATAGTAGTGACACTATTACTTTACATATTTCATCCAGGAAAAGGGCATATTTTTACGAATTGAATTGTATTGAAATGAGGATTAGCATATTCATTGAAAATCTGCTTTTAATCTTACCAGAAGGAGAGCTAGTCCATAGTTATTATGTGAGATGAACTGTGCTTTAATCAACTATGCAGGTCAAGATCAGCTAATTGCTTGGTTGGACTCTTTGCATAAAATATTGCTGAAAGGTCTTGAACTTCTTAATTACAATACTTTTAAAATGTAGTTTGAAGATGGAGATGGGAAAAGTTTTTTTTAAAGCACACACAATTATTAGTCTTGGACTCAATGTTTTGCACAGTCGTGATCATGATGTGTTGTAGGTTATTGTTAATGATTTCCATTGTCCAGTCATGCACACTGTAATATGCCTCAACATCCTGAAATCTTGATGAGCTATAGCTCAAAGCCTTGGTGGCTTGCATAATCAATTCAGGCCAACTTCAGTGCTTTGCCACCTGCCACATCAATATGAATAGGTAAAAATATAGAATATCCCTTGTTACATTACACCTGTAATCTCAGGTGTACATGATCCCTTGAGATTCACACATTCTTGCTATTGACCTCATTCAAGGTGATTTCTGCAAGTTGTCCATGTTTGTCCTTATTAAAGTCCAGGATTTAATAAAGAACACCACCATTAAGTCAGTGCTATATCTGAGCTCTCATTGTACAAGGGAATGGCAGTCTTTCATCGAGTTTGTTAGAAAAGGTATAATATGCACAATATGGATATGCTGTCCTTTTATTCTTAAGGTCCATATGGCAGTACTAGCTAGAATATATCAACAGTACAATTAGGAATATAGCCTTTTTCTCAACATACACTTATTCTTAACTTTATGTTAAAATATAATTTTGCGGTTAGGCAACATTCAGGATCGAAGAAATTTGGGGGAAAAACTTTGTGTGAATTTCTTGTTTGCATGAGTGTTTGAGCTTAAAGGTTGTCATCATTGACCTTTTTAACTGAAGTATAAATGTGAAGTAGAAGGTTTGCAGATGTTTTTCATCTTGATTATTTCTATCATTACAAATTATTACTATTATTTACACTTCTACTACTATTAACCTCTACTATACTACTGATACTCAAAATTAACATCAGGCTCACTTCAGCTGAGTGAACTGCTTGGGGTGGACCATACTTGCTTAGAAGATCAGCAAGATTTGTAGCTTGAGACATTAAAACAGTTTTTCTGGTAAATATTTGTTTAACTTAAACAGTCCAGCCAGGCAGCCAGGGAGAAACGTGTTAATAGTCAAATCTAGGCATTTTTCAGCATCTTGTAGGGTTAAGATCAACCAGCATCTAGCCATCTGTCAAGGCTGTCCATCAAAATATTATGGTCAGTAGTGTCAAATGCTGCACTCAATCACAACAGTACTACAACAGAAATCTCTCCTCAATGTGAGGCAGGCAATAGATTATTAAACCCTTTAGCCTGCATTGTTTCTGTGCCTATGATGCTTCTTCAAATGCAGACTGACATACAACGTTTGTGTACTTATGAAAGAACAGAGCTGTTTGTTAAAAAAAAAATCAGCAAAACATTGCTTGCCATGAACAGCAGAGACAAATTTCATATGGAAAATAAAATGGTCATGTGGAACATGCCTTCTGCCTAATTTTATTATTAATATACCTATAAGAGTTAGTGAATGGATGTTTACTAACAACTAGTAGAGGAAAATAAATCATATTTAATATGGCTTAATGAAGTATAATTTTGCAATTAAACATTCCTCCTGATGCTGTGTTTCACAGATTTAATACAGAGAATGGAAAAAAAATCTAAAAAAACCCAAAAACATAGTGTTACTACATATTAAAATGTTACTAAATATCAGCTCAATATTTCAGCCATTGGATGCCACTGGCCACTCTGATATCTGTTAAAATTCAAACTCCATGAAGGCTATAGCTGCTTCAGATTAAAAGGCTACAACAACTCTGATATTTACCACACTACCACAGTGGCAATACAAACTTAAATTAATCTCGCTGTAGTACCGAAAGTTAATGGAAATGTATATGGCAAAAAGCATGTGGACCCCAATCATCACACTTATGACAGCCCATGGGACATCCCATTCCAAAACCATGGGACATCCCATTCCAAAACCATGGGACATCCCATTCCAGAGCCATGGGCATTTATATGGCACTGATGTTGAATGAGAAGGACTGGCTGGCATTCGATATTCCATTTCATCCCTGTGGTGTTCATTGCCATTGAGGTTAGGGCTCTTTGCAGGCTACTGGAGTTCCTCTACACCAAACTCATTAAAGCATTTCTTTATGGACTTCACCTTGTTTAACATGTCTTTGTATGCTGTGCCATAAACATTTAACTTCTCTGGAACTAACCCTGAAAAACAACTCCACACCATTATCCCTTCTCCACCCTTTCTCAAACTTTATTCTTGGCATTTCAGTGGGTATCTCTCTCCTGGCATCCACCAAATCCAGACACCTCCATCAGACTGTCCGATAGTGAAGCATGAGCCATCACTCCAGAGAACGTTTCCACTGCGCAAGAGTCCAGTGGCTGCGTGCTTTATACCACTCCAGCTGACACTTGGCATTGTGTACAGTGATCTTAAGCTTGTGTGCAATGGAAAGCTCCTGACACACAGTTCTTGTGCTGATGTTGCATCCAGAGACAGTTTGGAGCTTTGTAGTGAGAGTTTAAACACAGGACAGGCATTTTAGCACTCTGCTGCACTTCTCTGTGAGTTTGCGTGGTCTACCACTTTGTGGGAAAACTACTGCTGCTCCAAGAAGCTTTCATTTCACAAATATACAACTAAGAGTTAACCAGCACGGACCTAGCAAGGCAGAAATTTCACAATCTGACTTGTGGAAAAAGTGGCATCTTATGACCGCGCCATGTTTAAAGTCACTGAGCTCTTCAGTATGACCCATTCCAATGATTTTGAATGTCTATGTGCTTGATTTTATGTACCTGTTAGCAATGGATGTGGCCCAAACACAGGGTAAAAAGAATGAACGGAGCCAGTTCATAGGGTTTGAATAGAGAGAAGTGAAACCAAATTGAAGCTACTTCCTGGTGAACCTGTCTCTGACCGTTTGTCTACTGTGCAGCAAAAGGCTCAGTTTTGATGACTTGAGCCATGGGGAGCTGCCTCACTGTTGGTGATGGCCTGTGCCCCAAAAATTCTTCTGGCTCACATTCTGACTTTGAATGTGACTTTGCAGTCTTTTTCCTGAGTGCAGCTGATTGTGTTAAGTGTTCTGATTCACTGAGCCCTTCAAAGGGGAGCGCCAGAGAGTTTTTCACATTTCCCTTAGCGCTTACTCAAAGTTTGTGATGTCATTTTTATCATAGTTATGGAAAACATTTATTCCACAGCCATAAAGTGAGTCACAAGGTTATGGAGCAGGTCATACAATGTTGTTTATTTAGACAATAACAGTCTCATAAAGGGACAGAACAATTCAGAAGTAAAGTTAAAAAAAAAAAAAAAAAGCCAAAAATGAATGGAAGTCCTTGGAAGGCTTAGGCTAACTGAGACTCTCATGCCCCCAGACTGGGAATGCATTCCGAATGCTTGATTACCCCCTTGGTGATCTATCTTTTTCCTTTTAGTTTTTTACTAAATTTTAGTCCCTATGTACACTGCAACTTTGTTGCTGTTTATATGAAAATAACACCAAGATGCAGCATATCATATTTTCTTGCTGTTTTCATGTCGATGTATGCCACAATAAACACCTGATTAATGATTTCACTATTTCAGTACCTGTGCATATCTATCTATCGCCTTCCTCAGTGAAACAGTGAATAAACTTCTTCACCTGTAGAGCAGTATTGTACAGAGCCCTGCTCATGACACAGCAAGAAAAAATATTAAAATGCAGCCACGATGTAACTAAAACGAGGGAACAAATTATTAAAACGTGCCCACAATTAAAGCTAAATGAGGGAATGTGTATATCGTGGGCACGAATTAATAAAACGTGGTCGTGATATTGTTTTTCTTTTCGTCTCCTGAGCAGGGCTCCGTAGTATTCAGTACGGTTAGCAGTACTATTTTTGGCGCACAGGCCTACATGCATTTGCCAGAGTGTTAATTATGTCGCCATTGCTAAGTATTGCTACTACTAGATTTCGTGCTGACTCACTCAGACACGGTCTTACATCAGTATAGAATAATATTAGCCTACATCACAACATGACCCCATACCATGACGACAGGTTTCATTCCATATATATTCAAATTTCATTCCACATATACACACACCCATGCCCACAGCACATTAATTCACCTAGCGCATTAGTAGTTAGGAACATTAATGTGGTGTCTGTGGGTGGGGGTGAGTGTAAATATATATATATATATATATATATATACACACACACATACACACACACACACAGAGAGAGAGCACATTAATTCAGCTTAATAACTTGGAGAACATATCCTGCTGGTGTTATAATGTGCGTGTGTGTGGTGTTTGTATCCACCATGCGGTGTAGTCCTAAGGCCTGGTCAGGTTACTCTCACTCCATTGTTGGTTGACCTGGTTGAGTGAATACCTGAGGACATGCATTAGTGATGAGAGCTTTGACGGAGTTGTAGCTTTATTCTCTCTAGCTCTTTCTCTCCCTCTCGCTCTGGAACCAGATGGTGTGAAAGAAATTGCTAAAGGGGATTTGGGAGTGGGGGGTTATGAAGCCATTGTTTGATGTGAACATATGGCTGGTAGCATCCAGTTCTTGTAATAGTGTTGATGAATGGTTGCTATTCAGTTGAATACAGCACCATTAGTTCATCAAAAGCTGCATGCAATTTCCTTCTTTTTTTATAATATAATAATCCAACGATACATTTCAGGTCAAATGAATGCAAATCAATTACTTGATACCCTATGGTGAAATTGTCTTTTGGCTGTAGCTCAGTTTCTGCAGCTTAATCGAGTCTATTTCTGAGCAGCAAGAGTTGGGGTGGAGGGGGGAGTGGTTAGTGTTCGTACATACGTGGGCTCCTTTCACAGTCTTTTGTAATACTTTTTAAGGTGTCAAACTTGCCAGAAAAATAAAGTTTTCTTTTCACACACAGCAGTCACCTTTCCTCTTTTTTTATAAACACACCTCTACACAGTCAGAGTCTCTCCGCTGAAGGTCACACATGGTGGGTTAAGAGTGAGAGGCTGAACGGGAGAAAGAGAGAGGAGCTGACAGCTTGGGTTCCTCTCGCGTGGTGTAACAGCCTGTGTGTGGGAAGGAGTTCACTGCCACAATGAAGACGCCACTGAGCTATTACAGACCAAAAACCAGAGGAATCCAGAAATTATCAAATGAGATGAGGATGAGACAGACATGAGTGAACATCTTGGCAAAGATTTCTTGTGGAGGTTGTATCCAAATTTCTAACAGTAGGGCTGAGCAAAACAGTGAAAAGAACTCCGAGTGGTGTAAACGTCTATGATTTAGCTGTCACATTTTCAATTATGACCCCTAGCTCTGTAAAGGACCTGGAGTGGGAAAGATGCTTGCTTTTGGGAGCAATTACTTTTGCAGTGCACAGAGTTTATCTAGGTGAACTTTGACCTGTGACTTTGGGAGCTACTGTATTTTGAGTCATTAGAAACCAAGAAGGCTGGATTGTGGTCTTTTTGGTTGGTAAAGAAATGGAAGGCCTGCTAATTATCATTGGCTTTATTAAGTAGTGCTGCTGATTTGTTTTATTTTATTAAATTTTTTTTGGCTTGCTGATTTCTCACAGTTGCTTAGCACAAATCTGAAAACATCTGTATCATCCACTGATGTATGCTAGGGCTTTGTAGCAAAATAATTTTTTTCCTCTCTCTGCCTGCTAGGAGTTTCTTGTTAGCACAGTTGGCACCATGTACTCATTTGTGGAATCAGGGGGGACCTCCAGCACTTTTTTGTTCAGTAATGCAACTACAAATTCTCCGCTAGGGAAAAGCAGTTCCATCTCAAAAAGAAGAAATTATGTAGATTTACAGATTATTTTACAAATATCTTAAAGAATTATGCTCCCCTTGCACCAAATAACTTTACAAGTGAGTTTGCTGTTGCTGACAAATTTCCAATGTGTCAGAATGAAATGATGAGCTTTTCTACAGTTGGGGCACACACCCATCATCTCGATTGTTTGTTATAAGGTGTTCAGGATAGACGTTTATGGTTGGTCTTTTTCTCATCTTTCACATAAAATCAGTTTAATATTAATTGATAATATCTTATTTTATAATAACTTAATAATATCTTTAGTCTTATCTTAGGCACTGCAATAGCCCCAGTTTTTGCAAAATTATTGATAATCGCTTGAAAAGTTCTTTGGTGTAAGGTAAGCATAATTCTGTGACTGACGCATTGTATTTAGATGCGAGAGGGTGTCAGACTTTTGTTTTTTACTCATCAGTCTTTTCAAAATCTTCTAGAGTATTGTTTGCATAAGTCTTTTCTCAGTACAGGGAAAGATGTTGAAATGCTTTTCTGTGGTAATCGCACATACACTACTGTAGCTCGAGATTGGACAGTAACGTTTGATTATTTATTTAAGCATTTTGAAAATTGGCTCTTAATGAAGGTTTATGCTTCAAGTGAAACTTAGCATCTTGCCTAAAATTCACATGCTAATTAATGACACACAATGCTTTCAGAAAATGTATAACTCGGTGTATTATTGCTACGATTGTAGTTAATTAGTCTGGCTGTTGATTTCAACACTAATCAGCTTACCCCTCGGGAAAAAAACCCCACACAACTGACCATTATTTTCAATTCAGTTATTGGATCAGAGTATAAACATTTTATGTATATAGACTGCAAATTATGACATTTTGTCTTTACTGCACTCAAAATTTTTGAAAGCATGCCTGTAACATGCTTCAGATTGAATATCGGTCTGTTTAGCTCTGCCACTTGTTCTTCGTGTGTATATATTACTATATACAGTATAGAATTCCGCAATGCTGTGTTTTCTGGATCTGTGTGCAATAGTGTAGCATTTTGTCATGGGTTTTAAGCATTCCCAAACAGGCAAGCACTTCCCACACCTCCACTGAAACACAGAATCTTTTCACACTGTCAGACTTGTAGGAGTGGAAGGTCTATCTACAATCCCTAGAGCCTAGCATCTTACACTGTAGTAGCATTTAATAACTGTATATTTAGAGCCGAAGAAGCCCACTCTGGAAAAGAAAAGCAGGAAAAACTTCACACCCCAGCACTCCTTTGTGATTTATTAACTTGAGTGTTAGCTAAGAAGCCGCTTATGAAACTTGTGTAAAGGCATAGTACTGCATTGTAAACTTGCTTATTAATTAATAATGATTTACTTTCACCTCCATTCTGAGATTGTTTGTATGTGGATGTATTTCTGTCAACATCCTCTTTGAGGTATTGTGATCGCTCCTCAATAATTCCTTCCTTCCCTGGAGGAGTCAGTGATTTAAGGCAAGTCAACAGCCGGAAGAGGTATAGTCTATTGTTACCCATAAACCCACAGGATATTTGGGGTGAGCTTTTTTTTCCCCACATCCTGTTGTTCTTTTCTATTGTCCCTTTATGAATCAGTAGGAGGACATTGAGACTGATTCAATTCATGAAAAAGTTCATAAAGACTAAACTAGATCCATTAAACCCATTTTTATTTATTTCTTTTATCAGTGGCTTTGTGATGGTGCTTTTCTTTCTGAGCCTGTTCCTAACATTTTCTCAGTTGGCATTCATTAAAACAGATTGTTGTGCAGTAGTGGCGTGTATCTCCAGGGACCTCGTTATTTGATCTGATTTCGATTTAGGGTATGATGATGCAGTCATAAAGTGCATCTTGATGCATTTCATTTTTTCTGCCTATAGCCTAGATTTATTTCCTTCCCCATTACCAACTTGCCACGTATATTTTCAGCCGTCATGATAAATAATGGATTTTAGATACAGCTGTTTTAAAATTGTCACTTCATTTTTTTTTCTTTTTTAAATAATATTGTTGTAATTGAAACCAAAAAAATTTACTTTGCAGTGTTTAAATTCCCATGTTCTACATGTTCACACATGACCTAAACAATTTGACGAAATGACACTTATCAAAAAAGAGGATGAAATAAATGAATGTTATAATGGTTTTATTTATCACTTTTCTAATTATATATACAAAGGAACCAAGGCAAAACCTCAAATTGTGTTCTATTTGGCAAAGGTTATTATGGTATTATGGTAAATATTGTTATAGCCTAAGTAGTGAGCATATATGGTGACAATGAAGCCAGTTGAAATTCACCCTGTAAATTATTGTTTGTAGTCAAGGAAGCAGGTTCTGGCTTCAAACCTGCTGGTCAACCGGGGGGCTGTGTGTGTGCATGTTCTCCCAGTGCTTGTGTGGGTTTCCTCTCCTTTCCATCTGTCTCTCTGTGTTAGCCCTGTGATAGACTAGCAGCCTGTCCAGGGTGTACCCCACCTTGCCTAACCTGCTCACATTGACCCCACATAGAAGTAGGGACTACAGGTATAAAATTACATGCTAATTAATGCTAGAATTGAAATGATTATTTAAGTTAAGACTGCTTTATTTTATAGTGTTCATTGTTAATATTTTGTGGAAAACAAATGCAGAATTGTTCAAGAGAGAATGATGATGAATCAAATAATCGCTTTTCTAATCTCCAATAAATCCATCTGGGACTGAAGGGTTTATGTGTACCTCGGATGTCATTTCATACACAGTGATCTGGATGAATTGTGGTTTGGTTCGCTACTCCCCGAGTTACCCCACAGCGCTATTATTGTCATCAGCTTTAAGAGCTCTTGACAGCATGGAGCTGCGCTTTGTGCAATTAACGGCATTCCCCTGGACACATCTCTTCCTCTGATCAATATTCACTATTTCTTGCTCTCCTTTTTACCAGACAGGGATCAGCATGCTCCGGAGGGGATTTGGCTTAATCTCTGGCAGACTTTAACACTCCAGTCTTCAGTCTGTTAGTTTCAAAAATATCTAATCCACCAAATTTTATAATCCATCATTCACCATCAGTTTGAATGGCTATTATAGAAGATGCAGCATGAAAACATGTGATGCAAACAGGTGGACATGGCACAGTATGTCAGGGATCCAGACACTCTATGGACAGTAAAAGTGAAGCTGAAGGTGTAATGAGCGGGATTACTGTCACTGATGTAAGCTTTGCGTGTGCATGGTGTATTTGGTTCGGTTATGGCAGCTGGTGGGTATTGTTCTCACTATTGGGAACAGTAATAGAGAATAGTGTGTCAGATCTTGGCACATTGATCCAACATCTGCTTTTGAAACCTGTGTGGGTGTGTCCATAGGGTATCGCCTTATGTGATTCTTTATATTTGTGTTCTTGCCCACAATTTATAGATGGGAACATATGTGCTCACTAGCATGCAGTGTATGAATGCAGTCCCTGTACTCATGAACACTGAAGAGATTGATGTTTCTCATTGTGCTGGTAGTCATGGAGATCTTCCTGTATCTAATTGGGGGGCATTAAAGGTTGAATAGAGCTTTTCTATATGTGTGGTCAATTATACCCAAGCGCTCCTGAATTCTCTATTCTGATTGGTCAGAAGGAGCTGATTTATTCTTCTATAATAGCAGCTCTGATGGGCAAATCAAGTTTTGGGGCTTGCAATTATTCTGGGAAAAAAAAAAAAGGAAGTGAACTTTGGGTCTCATCACACCGCACTGTCGTTGATTTTTATACACCACCATACATTATATTCCTTACATGTGATATGTCAAATTATTCACTGAATAGCCAAGACAAGCCAAATCACCCAAATAATTTTGGTTGATGTTATATAAGCGTAATCTTTACCATTTTGAAGACTTTCAATATCAACAATAACGTGTGTTTTCAGTGGCTCCGATCTGATCTTATGTAATGTGCCTACCTGGATTACAGCGCAAAAAAAACAAAAACACCGAACAGCCTCACATAAGAAGATTAGATGCTATATGAATGACTGCATTCAGGTTTTACCATTTCTCTTGATGGCTAGCTTATTCAGAGACAGACTGCTACTATCTGGTTAGCAAATGCTCCTCTGATATATTAATGATGAGTTACTGAAACTTCAGTCTGAGCTTCGGTTTTTCCTGTGTGTGTGAAGAGATATTGATTTTTCTTTTCATTCCTCAGGCAACAGCGCTATTTATGGCCAGAAAGTCATGGGTGAAAGTTTTCAGATTTTGACTGACAGTGTTTCCCTTAGGCTACTTTCTCTAGTTCAGCTGAACTAGAGTTTCTTAGTCTTTTTTGCTAATTTTTTATAGAGCAGGCTGAATCATCTTGATGCCTACTTACAGTTAGAAGGAAAGAAAAAGCAAACAAACAAAAAAACCATGGCTGGAGCTTGTCCAAGGAAAACTGGGCTCAAGTCTGGAGAATTAAGTTTGAATGGGATGCCAGTCTATCGCAGTGTACCGAGCACACACAGTCACACTCCTTCACACCTGGGGATAAGATGACCTTGCCAGTCCACCTATCTGCATGTTTTTGGACAGTGAGAGGAAACCAGAAAACCTTAAGGAAACCCATGCAACAGTAACCTGAGTTCCGGATTGAACCCAGGAGCCGCTTTAGAGCTCTAGAGCTGTGAGACGGCAAGGATGCCATGTCACTCTTCTATTACAGTTGCGTATTGCGGCATATTTCACACTGAGTTGTTTTGTTGCAGGTTGTAGTGTTCTAGGCGCTTAAGCAATTTGCTGATATAAGGTTGGTGTTGCTTGATTTCCTGTATGTATTACTGTCTCACTGCTCCAGGGTACCTGGTTCGATCCTGAGCTCAGTTTTCTGTCTGTACACGTATCTGCATACATGTAGGTTTAGTCAGGCTTATGCAGTTTCCTCATGCTGTCCAAAATAATGCAAGAAGGTGGATTGGTTATGGTTACTTGCCCCCAGTTGTGAATGACATAAATGTGCATGGTGCCCTGTGACTGGTGGGCATGACCTCTGGGGTAAATTATCCCACCTTGCGTGCAGTGTTCCTGGGATAGGCTCCATTACTGGCCTGGCCAAGGTAAAACAGTTACAGAAGATGCATGAATGAATGAACAATGACACCATGGTGCTAAATAAATTGGTCACATGCAACACCAGCTTCAGCCAGAAGGTGTCTCTATCATCATTGCCATGGTTAACATTTATAACAGGTGAAATAAATTGATAATGTTTTAGCATGCTTTACAAAGTATCGATGGCTTAATTTTCTTGTTTTGGTCCTTTTCTCAGTTTTGACCTTTAACCTCTATGTGACAACCTGCTTTGCACTGTTTTGTACTTGCACTTTGATTTCTGCTCTGTTTTCACTATTGTTTTCTGGTTACCCAGCTACCCCTGTGCATCCAATAAACCTCTGCACATTGCATCCATTAAATCCAGCCAAGTCCTCTTTGTTACATGGAACAGGAAATGGATGTTTTTGATGGCGTTGAGAGCCAGGCCTGTGGGATGCGTATAATTTCATCACAGTGGGGATAGCAATTTGGAACAAGGCTGCAATCATGAAGCCTAGCTAAACAAAGCTAGTTACCTCTCAGGGCTTATTTTCATACTAACCACAGTACATTGTTTTTCACTACAGTTAACACTTAAAGGTCATTTCAGCACAAGACCGGCAACCTGAAACCAAAATAAGGAATACGTAATGAATTGAATTCAACCTCTTATAGCACTCGGACTTCTTCTTTTACAGCCCTCTGACTCAGGATGCTTTTAAATATCCAACACGCACAGACATGCCCACAAAGCTATTATTATTATTATTATTATTATTAAAACTTTAGCTGATGAATTATTTAAAGATTTCAATTTGCCTTAAGCAATTTAAATTATGTTGTGTGCTGATTTTATGAGTAAAATCTCTCCAAAATTTCCATCACGCCTGCTTAGATAATGACTTGAGAGCATCGTAAGTGCATGACTAGAGAAAAAGAAATATTTGCTCTGTTTCTAAATGGATGCATTAGGGCTTTGTTTCTCTGTCCTTTGTTTTCAGTATGCTGATGGTTTTTTTTGGGTTTTTTTATCAGATATGGAGATTAGACATAAACATTAAAAAAAATATTTCATTAGCATACCATTATGCTTTCATGTATTCTGAAAAACTATTTGCTGTAGCCATAGCTGTTATTTCCAAACTGTAAGCTTTATGCAGTATTGAAACCATTTGGCATTGTAATTCATCTGAATTGTTAAATGTAGCACATTTTAAATCTTAATTAAAATGAATATCAGATTTTGGCATCAGTAGAAAGAAAGAACTGTCTTTTTGTACCAGCCACTTAGACTTTATCTTCTTATTCCACATGATAAGCTCACGCTCACTGTCTCTCTGCTCAATGGTCATTGGACAGAGTGTGAGGTGTGAGGAGATAAGAGGAAGAAGACTGAGAGGAGAAGCCTGAACACGGGAGAGCACTGAAGAGAGAGAGAGAGAGAGAGAGAAAGGCCTGAGAGGCATTCATTTATTTGGGCATCATGGGGAAGCAGAACAGCAAGTTACGGCCGGAGGTGCTCAACGACCTGCGTGAGAACACCGAGTTCAGTGAGCATGAGCTGCAGGAGTGGTATAAGGGCTTTCTGAAGGACTGCCCCACAGGTCACCTCACTGTGGACGAGTTCAAAAAAATCTACGCCAATTTTTTTCCATACGGAGATGCCTCTAAATTTGCTGAGCATGTCTTCCGAACGTTCGACACTAATGGCGATGGGACTATCGACTTCAGAGAGTTCATCATCGCACTGAGTGTGACGTCACGAGGGAAGCTGGAGCAGAAGCTGAAGTGGGCTTTTAGTATGTATGACCTGGATGGCAATGGCTACATCAGCCGAGCAGAGATGCTGGAAATCGTACAGGTAATAGCACACCTGCTTTTTCTCTTGTAAAGTTTGACATGAAATAATTCATTTAAATTTATGCAAATTTACAGTACCAGTCAAAAGTTTGGACACGCCACCTCATTCATAGGTTTTCTTTATTTTGACTATTTTCTATTTTCATTTTCTTTGTAGAACAATACTGAAGACAAACTATGAAAGAACACGTATGGAGTTATGTGGTAATAAAAACAATATATGTTTCATATTTTAGATTCTTCAAAGTATCCAACGTTTACCTTGACAGCTCTGCACACTATTGGCATTATCTTAACCAGCTTCATGAGGTTTTCACCTGGAATGCTTTTCAGTTAACAGCTGTGCCTTGTCAAAAGTTCATTAGTGGAATTTCTTGCCTTTTTAATGTGTTTGAGATCCTCAGTTTTGTTTTGTCAAGGTAGTGTTGCTATGCAGTAAATAGCCTTATTTACTGAAGTAATCCATATTGAATAAAGAACCAATGAACAAATTAAAGAGAAACGACAGTCCATCATTACTTTAAGGTATGAAGTGTCTTTTAGGTAATAAACATTTAAAGAAAAACCATTGAATAAGAAGGTGTGTCCAAATAATTGACTGGTACAGTACAATTAATTCTTATTGTGCATCTTGCAGACATATTGTGACCTTTATAATACTAAGGTTTCATCTGGGTGAAAAGATTTTTTGAATAAAGGTTTTGACATTCCAGCTAGCAACACTATAAAATGCTAAATTTTACATTTACAGCTCCACACAGTGGAGTCCACTTCATGTGTACTTTGTCATTGTCTGAGAATTTAGAAAATCCATTTTGAACATGGGCCAGACACCGATAGAAACTTTTTATTCTGTAAGATGAAATACTGTTTAGTTTTATAAGGTTCTACTTGGTGGTTCCTTACTAAGCACCTCTTAATTTCATTAAATAATGAATAAAGTATCCTCAACTGATAAGGTTTATGTGGTTAGTTAATTTTGGATCACAATGCCTTATAATTCTGATGTCATAAATTTATGACACTGAGCTAGTCAAAGGCAATACAAGTTTTCAGTACTAAACTACTTTTTAACAATGTCTTGTCTGCAAGTTTTCACATATGGTACAGTACAGTGCAAACATCTTGGGTACCGAATACTAAATACTACATTTGCCTTAGATGTTTATTTTATGACTTCACAGCAAGCATGACCATCAAAGTCTCCAGAAGGACTGTGGCAGATTTTCTGAGATGCTTAGAAAAAAATTACCAGCCAATTTACTTTACAAAAAAACAAAAAACAAAAACAAAAAAAAAAAACCTGCACAATGTGTACCTGAAACAACAGATGCATTTTTAAAAATGAAGGGCTTTAATGTTTAGGCACAAAATGCTTAGTTTAGTGGTTTCCTGCCTTTTCTTTATATACACACGTGGACAAAATTGTTGGTACCCTTCAGGCAATGAAAGAAAAACTCACAATGGTCACAGAAATAA
>JAQMYM010000005.1:6822305-6833015 GCA_030014255.1 Parauchenoglanis ngamensis | reverse complement strand
CATTGTGAGTTTTTCTTTCATTGACTGAAGGGTACCAACAATTTTGTCCACGTGTGTATATATATATATATATATATATATGGTGTATGTGTGTTTTTATTCATTTTTGTATTAATTCATGTTTTTATTCATTATTTATTCTTATTGTATACTCTGAAAAACTGAGTGCTTAATATTTTATTTAACATCCTTCAGACTAGATGTCACAGAGTTCCTGCGATCAAAAAGATTGTAAAATCATTATCTGGTGATGTATATAGTATGCTGCAAAAGGTGTAATTTATTCACTATTTTGCTGCTCCTTTGGGACACATGTAAGAGCTTTAGTGAGCCAGAAAATTAATAATATAACAATAATAAGCATGTGGAAAGAGAATTTGAAGGTATGCTTAAAGGAGTTGTGAATACACCGATCTGAAAAATCTCCAAATTTTTATTACTTGTATACTGATGTAAATAAGGTAAAATGGAATGGAAGACATGTATGATTAAGAGATTTAAAAATCCCACAACTGGTGGTTTTGAAATATAGACATTATGGGTAAGAATACATTAAACACACCCGCATTATTAGGTTAGTGTTTCATCTCTAAAGATTTTATAGCCCTAATGTTTTCCAATCAATCATAGTATTACAGAATTATGAGCAATTTTTGTATGTCTCATTTTATTAAAGACAGTTATTAAATTGTAGTAAATGGCAACCCATAAAACTTTGTTTTACTTTATTTATTTAAAGTTGCAGGTTCAGTAAAACATTTACTTTTTCCTTTAGGCAATCTATAAGATGGTTTCTTCTGTGATGAAGATGCCAGAGGATGAGTCCACTCCAGAGAAGAGAACTGATAAGATTTTCAGACAAATGGACACCAATAAAGATGGTAAAAATGGAAAAAAAATATTTCCAACACTTTTAAACTTGTTCTTCATTATTCCGAGTGTACTGACCTCCAGTCCTCAGAGAGAATCTGTTCATTAGTTCCTGAGTGGTTTATGAAGATCTAAGCGCGTTCCTGTGGCATCATGCGTAATGCACTCTAGTGCCGTAATTGCATAAGTATGTCCAAAAGGTTTTCATAAATATTTCAGACTGAATCTCATGCTGTTGAGGCTGAGAGTTCAAAATAATGTACAGGATAGACTGAGAGATATGGATATATAGTGTTTTGCAGTGTACCATTTCACCATGAAGTTGATTGTTTTGTTATAACAGCATGCCTTGTTGCGATGTATTCCTTACTCAACCACAATGTTTATGGTTAAAGATTGGGCTGTAGATTTGACGGGATTATTTGAATGCATCTGTATAGAACCTCTGAATAGAATCACATCTAGAGCATCTGAGCGCAATTACGATGCAGACTCTGATAATATAACCGTGATTAATTACAGTCCTCTCCAAAAAATATTGGAACAGCAAGGTCAATTAATTTTTTTGCTGTGCACTGAAGACATTTGTGTGTGTGAGATCAAAAGATGAATATCAGATCAGAGTTTGAGCTTTTATTCCCTGGTATTTACATCTAGATATGTTAAACAACAAAGAACATAGCACATTGTGTATCAAACCACACAGTTTTTAAAATGTGAGCTAAAATATTGAAACATGACAAGTGACAGGTATTTCTTGTTACCCAGGTGTGTCATATAAGATTGATTGTTTAATCATTAAGTAAGCCTGGGTATCTACTCTCAGTTCAAGCTTTGGCTTTCACCTGTGAAGACTGCATTTGTAGTTAAGAAGGGTAGACCAACATGAAGACCAGTGAGCTGTTTGTGATAGAAAAGCATGTCATTCTGAAGCTGAGAAAAGGGAGGAAATCCATCAGAGGTATTTCAAAAACCTTGGGCATAGCCAGTACTACAATTTGGAATGTTCTGAAAAAGAGGGAGACCACTGGTGTACTGAGCAACAGGCATTGAACCTTTCATCCAAGGAAACAACAGTCCATAACATCCCCCAAACAACCCCCAAAGAGCAGGGGTGGAAACATCACAGTCCACTGTTCGAAGGAGACTTGGAGAAGATCAATATGAAAGCCATACTGCAGTATCTGCAGGAAAAATCAGAAAGCCAGATTGGAATTTGCAAAAATGTACCAAGGTGAGCTACATCAGTGCTGGAATAAAGTTTTATGCACTGAAGAGACAAAAATTAACCTCTACCAAAGTGATGGAAAGGCCAAAGTATGGAGAAAGATGGGATCTGCTCATGATCCTAAACCTGCAAGCTCTTCTGTGAAGCATGGTGGATGTTGTCATGGCTTGGACTTGTATGGCTGCTTCTGGAACAGGCTCAATCATTTTTTATTGATGATGTAACTCATGATGGTAGTAACCAATCAACAACGGTCAAGTAACCTCAACAAAGGTCTTCATCGGGTAAAAAATTGAAGGTTTTGGACTGGCCAAGTCAATTTCCAGAGCTTAACCAAGCAAATAGCAAATGAAGAAACAAGAAATCTGGTGGAGTCTATGGTGGAATTGATGCAGTTATTGCAAGCAAACGATATGCAACAAAATATTAACTATCTTTTACTTTAATTTGGTTGAAAATTTTCTGTTCCAATACTTTATCTCGCTTGAAAAACTGTGTGGTTTGATGCAAAATGTGCTGTTCTATGTTAACATGTCTAGATGTAAATACCAGGGAATAAAAGCTGAAACTCTTTTGATTTCACACACACATGTCTTCAGTGCACAGCAAAAGCAAATTAATTGGCTTTGTTATTCCAATATGTTTGGATGGAACTGTATGAGTCATTTGCAAATTGTAGCTTTGTACAATGCCATTATTGCAGAGTGATTATTTCATAGCACTTAACTATCATTAAAGTTCATGTCCTGCTGTGCTCCTGTAGGAAAGATTTCTCTGGAGGAGTTTATTAAAGGTGCCAGGAGCGACCCCTCGATCGTCCGCCTCCTCCAGTGTGACCCAAGCAGCGCCAGTCAGTTCTGAGCAGAGCAACCACAGTGCATTCTAGCAGTGTTCACTCAAGTCAAAAGTGAACATGGTAAGTGTTTGTGTAAGAGTAAGAATGTGGTTGTTGTAGTTATCATCACATTTACTAATTTGTCCGTGGCATTAGGGACTAATTTTGAATGCTAAAGGCCAGTGAGCACTTAAATCAGTCCAAGTACCAGGTCACTTAGACTAAAAACTACCACTTGTTATGGACTGGGAATATATATTATTGTATATTGTGTATGTGTGTATTATAAAAGCAGGTTGTAATGGGAAATGTTTAGAGAAAAGCAGAAGTTTGGGATTATGTTCATTTTGATGAGCAACGCATGATCAGCCCAGGCATTTTAAATAAAGAGGCTAACGTGCGTGTGTGTGTAATCTACTCACACTGAGCTGGTGGGTGTGTTGTGGGTGATTTACAAAAGTTCTTGCATGAAATGATTTTCTGCTGATGGCCATGATGAGTTTGAATCTCAGACACACTTCCAGAAGGTGCATTAGCTGCTGCTGTTAAGTACTTTCATACCTCAACGTCCCCACATTAGCAACGGTTAGAAATCTCACAAATCAATGCAAGACTATGAAGAGGTGCAGCTCTACCCTGACACAAATTAAGCAAAATTTGCTTTGTTACTGACAGGTAATGTAAATGTAAATATGCACGCATGCTGATTTATCCTAACTGGTAGAAACTTGGGCGAAGCAGTGGGATGTAGACTAAATGTAAATGTACAGCCAGACAGAAATGATCATAAACCAACCCCTATCTCTGTCTTGAGCAGCCATTTTACTGCTATTGATGCTTCTAAATCCACTAATGTATATTAAAAACTAGCATTGTAGCCTAATAATAAATCAGATTAGACACTACAGGAGTTACTTTTTAAATCCACATAACCTGGACCATCACTAACAAGACTATACAAAAACACAAAGTATAACTTTATGTAACAGTACGAATTTAACAACACATTGATTATAAATATTCGTCAAGTAACATAATGTGAGCAACAGCAACGTCAAGCTAGCTTAGTTGCATCATGATAAACCCAACCTACTCAAGTCAACAGCACTTAATCACAAATCCAACTGCAAATCTAATCTTATCAAACTTCACATGGCCTAGCAACTATTCAGCACATGATTCTATTCTAACTTGGTCTCAGTTTTTAGCTAAAGAGAAGCTAAACAGCAGAGGTGGACAGTAACAAAGTACATTTTCTCGAATCCTGCACTTAAGAAAATTTCTTGAGTTAACTGTACTTTACTCGAATGATACATTTTTATTTTATCTTCCTTTTACTCCACTACATATGAAAGATCATCATTGTACTTTTGACTCCACTACATTTCTATGAAGGTTCCTGCTACTTGTTGCTTTGAAGTATAGCACACGATTTTTCTTTCATTGTCCAAAATGTGATTTCCATGCACTGTTTTCATCACAGGAGACAGTAATCACAGTAAACTATATTCTCCTACACTCAAGTTCAAAGTGCTTTTTTCTTTTCTTTTTTTCTTTCTTTTTTTTTTTAAAACAGCTTAACTTGAACTTGGCAGTGGTAATGATAACTATGACCTCCTTCCTCGCCAGAACACTCATTGGCCACATATGAAGTCCATGTTTGAGATTTTTGAAATCATTTTAAATATTTGCTTTGTTAACATGCACAAATTTATCACTGCCTACAAAAAAATCACCATCCTACTTGAGCAGGCATATCGAGGTATGTAAACATTTGTTTAACTCCACGTTAATTAAACGTTTTAAATGAAGTTGTCTGTGCTGTTAGTAGTTGTCAGTTGACTTTATGGATGTTTATGGAGTTGCCCACCAAGTTGTTATAATACAACGATGTGTATTATATAATAAAACATTAAAAATACTAAACGTAAAAAGTAAAAGTACTTTTGTATACTTAAGTATTTTTAAAAGCATGTATTCTAGTACTTTAACTCCACTAAAAATTGGACCGAACAACTTTCACTTGTATTGGAGTAATATTTGTGTACTTTGTCCACCTCTGCTTAACAGTTATAAACTCACCTCACCAATTTACCTCCGTCTGTCTCTCTTGTGAAAAATAATTTTGTTCTCTTAATTTGAGATGTCGGTGAGTTCTTATATCTAAATGCTGCATAGTGTGCTGAGGGTTACATTGAGGAAAATCTGGACTCTGGAAAGTCACCCCTGCCAAGAGGGGTGAAATGTAACCCAATATAGCATCTGGATTTCCTACATCAGTGCCCAGAACAGTAAATATCCATACGTATGTATATAATTGCCACCAACATGCATAATTGTGCAGGCAGGTGTAGATCTGATTAAAAGCACTGAGAGACAAAACTGATGCAAAACTAGACTACAGGCTCTCCATAAATGTAGTGGATTTTGAAGGTGCAAATGTGACGTTGGCATTTGTCAGTGAGACGTATGCTGTCTGAAATCTCAGATTAATTCACTATATATGATGCCTTGCGGAAATATAAACCCTCTTTCAATGAGGCGAGAGTTTAAGAATAAATCCCTTATGACCAACAGATGATTTAAGTTCTAAATGTCGAATGCTCTGAAGATGTCATATCTTTTAATTTTCTTGTGTATTTTTATGTTATTTTTTGAAATGAATTATTTCATATGTTATGTTGAAATGTTGGCAAGCGTTTTGTGCATGTTCATAAATTCTGGCTGATGCAAAATCTTTTTGTAGAATCACAAACTTTTTCCACATTATTCAGCCTGCAATGTAGAATGATCTTATTTTACCTGGTTCTTACTTTAAGGTGTAATATTTGCTGTGTTTCTATTTGTAACTGTTTTATAAATGTATTTAATTTTTTTTTATAGGCAGTATTTTGTGCACAATAGACTTCTGCTTGACAGGTTTCTAGTATTTTGTTCATGTATATTCATCAGCATGTTTTAGTGTATTAGTGATTGTTCTATTAGAAGAGCAATGATTTTATCATGTTTGTGTTAGACACTTACTGTTGCATGTATTATGGCAATTTTTACATAAATATTGTAACCGAGGTGGCCGTATTGATATTGATATTTTATATTCTTAGCCTTTATTGTTGTTTATGGTGCAGTCTAGGACACCAGTGTAGCCCAATGTGAATGCATTTCTGATTCTTGTTTCTCTATTTCTCTGAATGTAATCATACTCTGCCTTTCACAAATTGATGCACTACAGCAGCGTGGCACATACTATAGCTCCCTTCATTCCTCATGGATAACAAGTTTCCATGATTTAGATTATGCGTATGCAACTTCATCATTTTCCTTATCCATCACCATAGAAACTGTGGCTTGATTTGTAAGATGCTGCTTGAATGAGATTGTTATGGAGATGTGTTTGACCTCGTAACTGGCTTTTTCCCAAGCCTTGTAAAAACACACCATCCGGAACATGTCAAATGAAGTGTTACTGGAAGTGTTACGTAAACACTTCTAGTGAAAACAGAACCAGAACGAAGGCAAGTCAAGTCTGAATTTTGATAATGAACGTAGCATTTTTAATCCCTCTGTGACAGTTATGGCATGAAACTAGCCAATCTTGACATTTTTGTATTCAAAGATGTTGTTCATGGTTATAACGGATGTCTTGCAGTATTTATAAAGGGAACTGTAACTGTGCTGTTAATAGGAAAGCTCTGGAGTGTTACTGTGATCGTTCTTCTTTTGCTTCCATTAAAAGCTTGTTCTTTCTTCTTGGATTGAATTGGTGACTCTGTTTCATGGTAGTTTTTGGGGCAGTGTATGTCATGAGGTCAGGGTTTACTTTAGACTTTTTCCATTATTAGTGTCATCAATGTAGAGGAAATGCAGATTCATGAAAAATCAAGCAGGACAACTTGGATCACAATTGTACGGAAAGGCTAGATGAATTTTTCCTCCCTCACTCCTTTTTGTTTTGTCTTCTAGCTTTCTCTTTCTCCTGTTCTCTCTTGGAGGATTACACAGCTGCGTATGTGTTCCCCGAACAGCAAGGCACACGCCATATAAACATCAGCTATTAGTTCTGCCTAATTAGCCAAGGTGCACTGTTGAATGCATCCAGCCTGGAGCTTCTCAGGTGTTTAATTCCCATGGAGGAGGGAATATTGAGCAAGTGCGCAGAGCTGGAGTTCACAAACTAGAGACGCCTGTCTGAAGCATTTGATGGGGGGAATCGCTATTAAATGAATTGATTTAAAAGAAATAAATAAGACCAGTATAGTCAATGGAATTGGAGTAAGCTGAAGCAACTTCCTAAACTGACATGGTGCAATGAGCCATGGTGAAAGCGTGACAAGAAAACGAGTGGAAGCAGACTGCTACTAAAGTAATGAGCAAGCTAGTAGAACAGTCAAAGCACAGACAGCTGGAATTCTTCATTTCTGGAAGAGTTTTATGAAATGGGTAACATCATGCAAGCGCTTAATGTTCTAAGCCAATTTGGGTGTGGGGGATTGGGGAGCCATGGCATTTTGTATGCTACAGTAAGTTGTCACCACGATTCATTGTATTGTTCCCCAGTTAGTGAGACTTGCATGGGGAAACATTGCCATCGAGTGGCAGAATGGAGAGTTACAGTATATGAATCCTGTTTTCCACAAAGGAGAATAATTTATATTCATTTCTTCATTAATTTATTTCCTAACCAATGCAATAAACACAGGTGGATAAAAAATATATTTAAAAAAATAAGTTGCTCTGGCACAATGGATGATGTGGAAAACATGTGTACATCATGTAATGAGTAACATTAATTCTTTTCCTATAAATCACATGTCGTAAAGCGTATGAGCATTACTACATCAAAAGTGGAGCTCCTGTTACCACCGATATGTTGATTTTCCAATAACATCATGTCCTGAAGCGTTTTATTTCTTTTATAGCACAGCAATTTCCCAACAATTACAATTTTAATTGACATCATGCTTCTCTTTCTTGAAGTTAATAAGGTGGTGGAAAACTGATTGACCACTACAATGAGCTGACACTGGAGACTCCTTCCATAAATGTTTAACAACTCCTCCTCGAATGTGGTCATTTGACATTAGCTTTTCTAAATATTTTAAAATTGCTAGCATAAATTTGCTCTGGTTATCATGAACATCTTAAAATTATTAAAAAAAAAAAAAAAAAAAAAAGGGTATCAAAAAAGTTTTCCTTGGTCTTAGCCGAACCGCCTCCCCAACTATTAAATATCCTCTAAAAAGCAAAGCATTCAAAGGTTGGTTGTGTCAGATGAGGGCTATTGAAGCAATGTAGAACATGCAATTAAAATAGTTTCATGTTCGCACTTCAGAATTCATTGAAGCACATTATTTAGTGACCAAGTGGCCTTAATTTTAATAAATGTCATTGTATTTGTGAACTGTTTTAAAGGGAACTCGTAAACAAAGTAATTTTGTTTATTGTACAAGTAGTGCCAGAATTATTGGCACCCTTGGTAAAGATCAGTTCAAAAACTAGGTTATTAGCTTACTCTTGCTATGAAAATATTTACAAAAGTTTATTCAAGATAATCCTTAAACAAACGGAAAAAAAAATTCCCTGGAAATGAGAGATAATAGAGGCCTGATTCCCTTAGGAGCTTCTGTGATGTCATGGATAGGTTTTGTTCAGCTTGACAAGACCTAGGAACCTTGTTGGGATTCATGGCATCATGTGAACTACCATGTGATTTAAAATGAAAATGTTCCTGCCTCTCCCATGAAGGTCACAACTGGGTTGTGGTGGTTTCTGCCAGTGGTGATACATAACATACATCTGTAGCCACACAAATGTTTCATTTTTTCCTCTTTCAGTTCTATGATTTTCATCTGCTGCTTTGCATATTGCTTCTCTCAAAAATCCCCATATCTAATCATTGTCACATGAACCCCTCCCACAGGTATTACTTCTACACCACAAGGACTAATCACACCATCCACTTCCTCAGTCTTCTCTCTTACATAGACAATCATGTATACTGGAAATAATTCTTACCTTTCAAAGTCTTATTTACTCATGTGCAATGCAAGCAAGATGTTCTTTTTATTGAGGTTTTATTTATAAAAACAAATAAAATACAAAAACAATTTAAAAAGTTTCCATAGGAAAGCAGTACAAATGCAATCCCATCTCTTTCTTGTGCATTTTCAGATGCATGGTGGTCATAAATAACACTAATCCTAAAGTATTGTCATTAGCTTACTACAAACAGAAATAGTTTTAAAAGTAAAGAAACAAGAAAGGAATGTGTATGGTTTCTGTGAATGGTCAGAAGAGGCTTCCCCCATATACCCCCCCCCCCAAAAAAAGGCATGCCAAGCTCCTGAATACAGTGGTCCATTGTAGTGGTTAAATATATTCACATTGCATTGTGCTGATGGTGTAAGGGCCTGTGTCCAACAGAAGCATTGTTTTGCACTGATAGCACCCACGACCTCATTTTCTGAGTGCTTCCAGAGTGCTCATTTCAAGCACTTTTTGATGCTCTATATTTCCACAAAACTAACAGTTCCAGTGCAAACACACATTTGGTGGACACTGGCCCTAAAACAGCAATAGACCATAATACACACAGTAAAGACAACCATGTTCTCCCCTATTCCCTAGTTAAGCATGTAAAAATGAAGCAAGGACATACCTTTTTTTTTTTTTTTTAAAGTCTAAATAAGTCCGTCACCTTGTGTATCTGCAAGAATCTGAGTGCAGGTAACTGAACCAGTTACCACGGCAAATGTCATTCAGTAACACTCGTCACCAAGACCTTCATTATCAGAGGACCATCAACAGAAGCCATCAAATTAATGCAGTGCACCACCTCTTTGTACTGCATCTATTTTGACCTAGAGCACACGGGTGGCACAGGGCTTAGCAGGCAGCTCCAGGGTGCTTCCACACCCACAATGGCCTGGCATGTTCCCAGCGCTGTGCTCCTCGACCAGAGCTGGCATCCCCTGGGTATGGATCTGCTGCATACATTGCCTAAAATATGATAAGAAAATAGTCACTTCACCAGACAGCACAGATGAATTCAGCAGGAACATTAAATTCAGTGCAAGGAAATGCACAGGAGGAAATCATAAAAATGTGAACTCACCAAGCTGATCTGGACATGACATAATGGATGTCTGGTTTTTGGAAGCCATTAAAGGTGGATGAGGCAGCCACAGTGTAAGCACCCATATTTTCAAACAGCAGCCAGTCTCCTACCTGTCGATCAGGCAGGGTACACAGCTCCACAATGCGGTCCATGCCATTACAGGTAGGACCCCAAATACTGCATGGGTACATGCACTCATCAGACTTGGGTTTCTATAAGGCAAAACCTGATATTAAAATTTACTAAACTATGCAATGATATGTATATCACTTTATACTGACACACATTGACACATTAATAAGGCTAAAATAATAGAGCTAATAATAGAGCTAAAAGAACATACAAATTTAGCTTCATACCTTGTGCATAATGGCTTTATATTCATAACCAAAAAGTACAAATATAAAAGATCCAAAAACACCGTCATTGACATAGTACATTAGAGTCCGGTCACTGGCCCCATCGTCTTCATCTGCATTACATTTAGGAAAAAAGGTAAGGCTCTGTTGTTTCAGAGATATAAAATTACAGAAGGCAACAGAAAGCAGGCTCTTACCATCAGATCCAGACTGCTCCTTCATGTTGACTTTTTTAGCAATGATGTTCACAGCTAGTGTATATGCAGAGGCTACATAGAATCTGCCAGGCTCAGCAATTATC
>JAQMYM010000005.1:6780169-6807132 GCA_030014255.1 Parauchenoglanis ngamensis | reverse complement strand
GTTGGCATAAATGATCCTACTGGGCTCCACTCCCAGAGACTGCACAAGCTGGATCTCAGTCTATAGGGAGACACAGATAAGTATAGTTTCTACTACTGTTACACAAACTGGGACATTTTGCAATTCTGTTCAAAGTTAATGATGTATATTCCAACAAAAATTCACAAACTTGGCTAGCGCAGTCAAAGCCTGTCCCCAGTGTTGACAGTGTCTGTAAAACAGCCCTGCTATCATTGCATTTCACAGCATAGAAAGGTGTGACACGAGCCAAGGCGTGTGCCCATCTAAGGTGCTTCCTGAGGACATCCCCCAGGTCTGCTACATAGAAAGCATCCTGGACATCCTACACAAAAAACAAAACAAAATTGTTACCAAAAATATAAAAAGATACAGTAGTAAGCAATACACATCACCACCTAACTAAAGAAAAAAAAATGTGATGGAGAAAACTCACTGATGAGGTGGACTTTTCGATCTTCTGCTTGACAATGTCATTTGCACAGAATCCTTCCTCCAGAAAGCTAATTTCTAAGTTTTGATTTGATGTCATAGTCATGAATTAAGTCACAGATGCAGATGAAACTGTAGAAAGTGAAGTGTATGTTAACACTATCCTTGTGTACATGACAAGTAGACTCTCTGCCATATTGAACTCTCTGCCATAATTAACAATGGATGCCCTCTGATAATTTAGTAATATAATATTCATTCTGATAAATATGCTCCTTAATGAGTGGGCCATTTCCACCAATTTATCACTGAAGTCAACAACTGATCCCTTACTGAATAGTTACTAGATTCAAAATCTTCAATTTTCAGCTTACAAGCAATGCATCAAAAGCAGTTAAAAAAATGATCAAATTATCAAATTGATTTGATAAACTTCACACAAAATACCACTAAAGCAAAGTATAAAATATAAAATAATAAAATATAGCTGCACGCAGTGATTTGTGGGGTTGCACTCTTCATAAATATCAACCTTGGGGCCAGTTCTTGCCAAGTTACCCTGAACAATAAAGAGACTATAGATGAACATATCTATCAAGTAATGTGATGATAGCTAAATAATAATCATGTGAAATGCCTGCTAACAATTGATGGCAATAATATTTTTGAAGTAACCAATTCCTCATTACAAATCCACTTTCAGACTATCTGAATATCAGAATGATGCAGTACACTAATTTTCAGCTTCATCAGACTTACAGATTATTCGAATTTAACTCTGCTCCCATTCAGTGACCTCAGATCTCCTCAGAGCCTTATGCTTTTACTTTTCATGGAAATCTGTGCAACTAATCCTGAGTTATAGCTGTTTGTGTAAACCAAGCCTGGCTTCACTAAGATCTCAAATTTTTTGATAATGATTGAGGTTTAGACTTCTGATGAGTAGTTTTGCAACAATATTGTGAACATAGTGCAAAAATCCTTGGACTAATTTAAAAATAAGTTGTAGAATATTATGTAAATTATTATAAATTTGTGTGCTTGGATAAATGGGTAAATTAGGTTCCATCTAGCTCAAACTGACTGGCATGAAGTGGCCATTTTGTTTACAAATCTCAACAAGTTTTTTTCTTTGCTTGTTTGTTTGTTTGTTTGTTTGTTTGTTTTAATAATAATTATTAAGATTCAACCTCTGATGATAACCCACACACAAACTGTATCACTTTGTTTCACAAATGAATCACAGTCCCCCAGGCTGAAGTCACATCAATTGAGATCAGCATGCATGTATGTGTGTGTTTCATAGCACATTTTGCATGTAAAACTTCATGTGGTACATGCAATGTACAAACTTCAAGTTTCATGCTCCTCCCAGGCTTACTTGGTCATGTCAATCAGACCCCTTAAAAACCATCCAAAAAGCAGTTCAAAGGGGGTGAACCCTCCCCAATGGCAAACAGGACATATGGGAGGAGTAGGTCGCAGTAGGTCTTTGCCCACTACCTGGCAGAGTATATGCTTGAGGGTCTGATTGAAGCACTCCACCAGGCGGTCAGTTTAATGATGGTACATGGACATTTGCAGCTGTTTCACCATATAATCTGCCAGTAAGTTGAGGAGGGTAGATGAAATCCTCCACTCCAGCCGAGCGGAGTTAGACAGTCCCACCTCTGCCTGCAAGGTGTCCGAAGCATTCCCTAACCGATGGTGCTGAAGTAGTGTGGCCTTCCCTACACTCTGTCCTCAAGCACAGTCTATTCAGCACCACCATGGCAGCGCTGCAAGGAGTGATTGCTATCAGACGCAGCTGGGCTGTAGCCACGTCATCGTCACACAAATTTATTTTAACGCCATCTAATACTGTTTCTCTTGAACATTCGGCCTACACATTCTGTGTGAATCATGTTTATGTTAAGGACACACATACATGTTTTTCTCTTTGTCAGGTACTGCATTGTTCAAACTCGCATGCACTCAACATTTATATAACAATGTAAAGTTGCATAGGTGATAACGACACTGAAGACAGAGCGGTGTGCTTGTGCTGGGAAAAAGAGAAACCTGTTGACTTGGGACAAAAATTCTCACAGCCCTCCAGTATTCTAGTTTAAGCAGTGGTTTTGTTTCTTTCAAAATGAATGTTTCAAAAATTCTAAGAATTAACAGTCTCTGAAATGTAAAAGTACTGCTGCTCTTGTAAACATTTGTTATTAATGTTAATAAAAATAAACAAGGGTATAGTTATAGCTCTTATTTGAACAAAGTCATTTGGTGAAAAACTGTTTGAGATATTACTTTACAAAATACTTTTCATATGTTTACAACTGACACAACTAATCTGTACATTTTACATCCGTGCATAAAGTTATTTGCCACGGAACATCGCTTCTCTGTGCCCAGGCACATATGGGCCATTTCCATATTCACTTGAATGAATGAATGAATGCCTTTATTGTCATTGCACAAAGTACAAAAAATTTAATAACTGCCCTTGAAATAATGAAAGAAAAGAGAAACAGAAGTTCCTAACAGTAATTTAAAAATATATATGGGTTAAAAAAGTTATAATATATACAATAAATTGCAAATAACACCAGCAAATTGCATCAAGAGAGTTTAAGTGATCGGATCACAATGTATCTCCAAAACACACTGAACCCCCTTTACATCTGTACTTAGTTCTGTTCATGATCAGATCACAGAAATCCTCCTGGCTTTAGAAGAGAGAAAAGTGTCTGTGGCTAACTCCAATGGTAGGGAAGAAAAGGAGCCAGTGTCGTGAAGGGATGATAGGGTACAGGAAGCTATGGAGGAAGGAGAGTAAGAGTGGAGGATTTGGTGAGTGGGACAGAAATAACGATAGCTGGATTTAAGCAGGATAGAGTGGGTGATGGTGAAGGATACCAAGTGATGATCAGAGATGTGGAGTTGGGTGGCATTGATGTCTCTAGCTGGAGTGAGCTGGCTGAAGACCAGGTCCAGGGCATTTCCTCCCTTATGTGTGGAAGGGTAGCTTTTTGAATATCAGGGAGAAGGAACACAGAAAAGAGAGAAGGCAAAAGGGCTGGAGCTTGTCAGAGGGGAGGTTGAAGTCTCCAGGGACCATGAGAGGGGTGCTGTGATTAAGGAAAAGACTGAGGAATGTGGCCTCCTAGGGGACCAGAAGGGCAGTAGATGACAATGATAGGAAAGTTGATCAGAGCGGTATCTGTAGCTGCATGGAATTTGAAGGATGAGATGTTGAGATAAAGTGGGAGAGATGTGTAAAGCACCACCTCCAAGACAACAGTAGATCTGTAGCTCCAACTCTGCCAGTTGAGAGAAAGGATAAGCAGAGGATAGAGCAGAAAATGCAGCTGAGTTCTATGGTGATACTCAGGTCTCAATTAGTGCCAAAAGGTCAAAAGAGTAATGGGATGCTAAAGGTGAGTTGAAATCAGTTATATTTCCCGCAGACTGGCAGTTCCAGACCCCACCTACTACTGCTGTTTGAGACTGAGACAACTGTGGAGGGTAGATGAGGTTACTGGTAGTTCAGCCCCTGGTTTGTGAGTGAGAGCTTCTGGGTCTGTGAGATGTGGTGGCAGAGACTGGTTTGAGGCACATGTCTGCAGCTTAGTCAGGAGTGAGGTTAATGAGTTAGGTCAAGTAGCAATGAGAATGAAGTGGTAACTGTAAGTGAACAAGAAGGGGTAACAAACACCACTTAAAACATTCTATATAAATTTATGTTTCTAACCATTGCAGAACATGCTTCTGACCACTACAACAGATAACCTTCAATATATTTAGGAATCCCTTCCCACAATTCACACCTTAATGGAGACAGAAACTACTCTTGAGTAGCCACCTGAGAAAACTAATTAGTATAGAGCAGCAGACACTTCCAAAAAACAGATCCAAACAAGTCTAATAGGTAGTACACACAAGTCAGAATCCTACCTTACCAATAGAGAATCAATTCAAGATAAAACAACCAAAAGCTCACTGATTATTGAGCTGGATACACCTTCAATATATCTTAGTAAGCCCTGCCCCCAATTAGTGCCTTAAGGGAGACTAAAAATACTGACAAAGCAGAAAGTTGTTAGCACCCTCAAGTGGATTATTTATTGTTAGTGCTTCATTCTTTACATAATGTGTGTCAGGGGTGTTGAACTTTATCCACAAAGGACCGGTGTGGGATCAGGTTTTCATTCCAATCATTTCTTTGATAACGTGATAACTTTGCCTTAAAAGTCAATATAAGTGTGCATAAAAATTAATATGCAATGGTAAGATAATAGTTTGGGAGTGGTGCAGAAAGTACCGGGACATCTAGAAATTGGATACACTGAATGTACTGGAAGCGTGAGTCATCACAAGGGCATCGGTTCACCCGCAAGTCAGCAAACTAGGTAAGATAAACATTCCCTAATTATAGAAAAGGTGTGAAAAAGAGTGGGCTCTTGCCCCCTCTGCAACATTGAGCGCAGCAAAATTCTTGGAACTTGACCACGGTGCAGCGGGGTCACTTGAGACGAGTCACGCCCCAACAAGGCCGGGAAAATGTAAATGTAACCTTGACATGATATACTGTATATACACCCTCAAAACAAGATAGGGGGTCCGTCTTCTTCTCTCCCGGACGCTGTCTGGGTGTATCTGTATCTGAACCTTCTTTGGACCAGTTAAACATTTATCATTGTAGTTTAACTCCTGGTGATTTGTACGTCGTGTAAATTTGGACTCGATTTGCCATAACAGTGTCTTGCCCCTCATGCCTTGACTCATGCAAGAGTCAAGCTGGCTTAAAAGCTTTACCTGAACTTCCTGGTAGAGGTAACCAGGTTATGGGCTGAAATATCCTGGTACTTACTATTAATCTGCAAAAGAGCTCCTGATCCATCATCCACAAAACAGGTCCAAAGTGTCACTAATTGGCCTCCATATTGCATACAGTCATGACCAAAAAGTTTGATTCTGGCCTTATCTGAACACAACACACAATGCTAATTTGTAGTCTTAGTGATTTGTGGTGAAGTTCAGGTGTTGCGTTCAGTGAGGCCTTCTCAGGAAGGGCTTCTTTCTTGCAACATTTCCAGACAGCCTGTTGTGAAAGTGGTGTAACAGTTGATTTTGAAACTTCTCAAACACAACAGTCAACTAAACCATGAAATTCTACACCTGATCTTTAGGCTCTTTTTTCCTTCCCCTCCTTCACCATGCTTTTCTCTACGTGGGGAGCCAGTTCCTGATAACCTTCCAATGGTTTCACACATCAGCTTTTTTGTTAAGGCCCTAATTGTACTTAAAGTATAAGACCTTTATGAGCTCTGCATCAATTTCAACTCATCCTTACAAGTGTGTCAGCCAGTGTGTGTGTCTTTACAATTGTTTTATTCCACAGCTTTCTTATATGTTCATGTGTATGTAGCAGACAGGCATGCTGTATACCATAGTTTTTATGCTGTGCTTCTTTTCCTTCTAGTTAATCAAATTCCACATCCCACCACATCTTCACCATCAGACGGTAAGTTCTTTCCTGAAATTAGTCAAGTCAAAACTAATTGATTGGCAGATTTGTCAACTTTTTTTGTAAATTCTCAAATCTTGTTAAAAAGGAATTTTAAATCACTGGAAACTGTCCAAACACCGACTCATAATTAATATCTTTAAAAATTTTATGCTTTGAAATGAAAACTATTTCTTGTTAACTTTCTAGAGACTGGACTCATTTTGACTGAATAACTGTCTATTATTTACAGGCACCCGTGTGAAGCCCAGCGTAGTAATAATAGCTTTCGTTGTATCCGTTGTTGTCCTTCTAGGTAAGTGTACAGTAGAACAGTCACTTAACGTTTGCATGATTTCACCCAGAAGAGTAAGGCTGTTTTCTTCATTTATTTAAAGGGGATTTTTATCATTACTAAGCCATTTAGTGAAACTTATTTGTCAAGTATAAATACATGTCAGGATCAGGATCAATGAAGTGTGATCGTAAGGTTAAACACAAACCTGTAGCATTTATTGTTGTCAAAATATAAAAAATGCTTCAGCCTAGAGCAACCAGGAAATTATAAAAGCATGATTAAATTGATTGCCCTTGTTAGCTCCAAACACAAGCAAAATGCATATAATGCATGAAATATTGGGAACTGCTGTTGTTGAATTACGTTTTTGTCATGCAGTTTAACACACATGAGAGCTGAGAGGTGGATAAATATGTACGCATGTTATTTGGACAGATGGCTAGACAGATGCATAGATAGAAAGGCCAAAAGTACCTGAAAATGTCACCCAATCAGAAAGTGAGCCCAATAAAACTAATATATATTCCCCCATGAAGAATGTGGACATTCGGTGGAAAGGGAAAGGACAGAAAACATTCTCTTCAGAAGTAATTGGACAACTGACTGATAAGCAGTTTGATGGCCAGCTTTGGCCCAGTTCCTCATGATTTCATGACAAATTAAGGAGATTACACATCTGGAGTTGATTCCAAGTGTTGTATTTAGATGTGGTAGCTGTTCATGGGAACTCTCAACATATCCAAAGAGGCATTGAAGCAAGTGAAGGCTGAAAACAGACCTATCAGAGAGATCAGATAAACTTTAGGAATGGACAATTAAGCAATTTAGTGCATTTTTAAAAGGAAGGAATGCACTGGTGGGCTCAGTGACATCAAAAGGCATCACATCAAGCCAAGTCAAGAGCATGCCCAAGGTGGAAGGAGTATCATTGTCAAAGTCTGCAATCAAGAGACGCCTTCATGAATATTAATACAAAGGGTCTTCCTTAAGATGCAAACCACTGGTAGCACTCAAGAACAGAAAGGCCAGATTAGACTTTGCTAGAAAGTTTGCTAGTTCTGGAACAAGATTCTTTGGACAGATGAAACCAAGATTAACTTGGACCAGAATAATGGGAAGAGAAGAGTATGGAGCAAGAAAGGGCTCGCGATCCAAAGCATACCACATTATCTGTCACATGGGTGAACAAATTACGAGTGCGTGCTTATTGGCGACAATGATACTTTCGCCACAATTTGTTCATTTGTTCGTCCTGCGTAATGACATGCACACTGATCACGGCTTGCTAGAACAGTCATGTGTCTTTTACTCTAATCTGCACTGTTTATTTTTTAATCTGAGTTGCCGAGTTTCTCTTAGTGGTCGCATGGTTTTTCCCCCCAGTATGCCCACACCATGAAAAGAAAAATCCTTTTTGAAACTGACAAAAAAAAAAAAGAGCTGGATAATGTGTCCTGCTTTGGGCTAAGGCTCATTTATGCTCCCTTTACATACGAAAATAAGAGTTTATAGGTGAGGCATTTCCCTAGCACGGAGAAAGATCATTCTTGATATTTCTTGATTGAAACTGGAAAGTCCTGTGTCCTAACAACTTAACGTGTAAAGTTACAGCTTAAACTGTAATTGTTACAAAGCACCGACACTGGAGACTCCTTCCAATAATGCTACAATAGCGACTCCTCACAGACGTTAACCACCAGGAAGGTCCTACTATTAGAACGAACACGTTAACATGAACCTGTGATTTGTCTTCAAAAGTGGAAATACTGTGAGCTCCTGTCATAGAAACTTATCCAACACCTTCCGACCAATCAGATTTCAGAATTCAACGGAACTGCAGTATAGCACATTTCAACAAAGTTTAACTTGTAAAAACGTTTGGGAGTAAATGTTGGTAAAAACCTGGAAAGGCAAAACAAATACATGAGCGAATATTTAATGTCAAGAAAAATAATATCTCTAAGGGTGGAGTGAGTTGCCTGCGATATATTTGCAACTATGAACATTTTACCACGGTCACCCAAAGACAAAGCTTTGTCTTTCTGTTAGCACTTCCGTTTGCCTCTGTTGCCAGTAACTGGGATGTAATCTGCTTAATGCTATTTATTTACAGCATTTCCTGGAAGCATGTGTGTCACAGTGTTAACACCTATTGTACCTTGCCCTATTTTTTCTAGGACCAAAGAACTATATTTCTGACTGAGACCAAACACTCATGAGTCTGAGGAGAGGAGCTTTTATCAAAATGAAGTTCACAATCTCAGCGGGATCTCTACCTTTTCAGGAAGGTTGTTTAGAGTATTTTTTCTGACATTCATAGATTAGGAACGAATTTGCACTTTGATCTAGATTTTCGTAATCTTGTAAGGATGTTGAGCCTCCATACAAATTTGCACTGCAATCACTAATTTATAAACATAACAGGTATGAGTGTTTTTTGTTTTTTTTTAAGTTATTTTATATTATTTGTGATTATCACATTTCATCGAATCAAAGACTTTCCACAGTCTTGACTGCACAAGTCAGTACTGACGCTGTGGTCCTGCTGGAGCCACTGCCTTTTGTAAAATATTTGCTTCAGAAATCAACAGCCAACGCAGAGGAAAAAGTATTTAAAAGGTCATCTTAAAAGTGGTTATTTAGTGGAGCACCAAACTTTTTAAAACTTTGATTAGTGTATTTTCATCTTAAATGTGCATAAGTAGACGAGGAGTTTGGGTGTGTGTGGGGTTTTTTTTTTTTGGACTTGAGCAAATGCAGAAAAACTTGCACAGTGTTTCTTTCTCATTGCCTTCCTGTTTTTCTTATAGGTAGCTAATGTGCATAAAAATGCTTAGAATGGAAGAATGTCATTGTGTTTCACTGTTGCATATTAACATTTGGAAATCAAAATCATCGAAATTATTTGAGAGTCTTTAAGCACGGCTTCCTTGTGCCAGATCTTTCAGAATAATCTTTGGACAAGCTGTAGTATCCAAATTCAATTATAGTGCAGTAGTGCAAGATTTCTTTCAAAATGCTTACTATTATATATATTAGATATGTGTGTGTGTGTGTGTGTGTGTGTGTGTATATTTATATATACATATCTAATATATGTATATATAAATTACATCACAGAGCTGTAAACTATGTTTAAAAGTATGTGGACACCCGGCCATCACCGCCTGATTAATACGGAGTTTAAAGCTTATTTTTAGGTTTATTTTAAGGTTACTGTTTAAAGGTTGGGGGTTCAAGCCCCAGCATCACCAAGCTGCCACTGTTGGGCCCTTGAGCAAGGCCTTATCTGCTCCAAGGGTCAATTTCACTGCATTGTATTGTATATGTGACAGATAAAAACTTCTTCTTCTTCAGTGGGTGTGGCACAAACACTTGAACTGAGTAATTAGGAGGGGTGTCTACATACTTTTGGCCATATAGGATACTTTGGCTCGCCTTAATGAATGTTTGTCCCACAGTTCACCGGAGAACTAACTATGTTGTATGTCAGACCAAAAGAAATCAAAGTGGGAGTTGAGATTGTGGTCGTTTGCCATATAGATGCTACAGTCTATGTATGTTTTTATATATTGTTTATGACTACTGATATATTTGTTCCTTAATTTAATCTTAAGTTATACCAATAGCACAACATCTTGCATGAAGCTACTGCATTTTTGTTTAGATAGCCACACAAAATCTGGTGTATGAAGTGTGTACAGAAAACCTGTTTGCATTAAAGCTTTATTTTGCAATTACTCATTAGCTGTCATTATTCTTATAGTGTGACTTGTTTATTCCTAATCTTACCAGTTGTGGTCTAATAATGTTGTGGATTTTTTATTCGATAATATTTTAATACTTAGAAAGACATATCACCTATGTTTGCGTTTCTAAGGTCTGCTCCCTCTATATTTTTTTAGATTTGCAACATTACCATTATAACTGTTAAGACATTTACGCCTTAATCAATGTTATGTTATCCATGCTAACAAAAGCTGATTGACAGAAATTATTGTGGTAATTTGATATGAGGGCCAAACAGAAACTCTTTATTTAGATTCAATATGGATATTGCACTAAAAATGCAAAACATAAATGAATGACAGCTCACATTCATGTCACCGACCTGCACCAGAACAGCCTCAGCAGGGAACCTGAGCTTTTCACATATTATTTGCTTATACGGTATAGTTGGAGTTTTAGCCAATCAAACGGCGAGGCCGTTGCTTATCCAATTATTTATTCTAGGCTATAAAAGTGTCCTCATGAGTGCCCTTTTTGCACACTTTCTTTTGCCCTTTGGCGAAGCCCTCATGATGCAGACTCAGTCGTGGTCTCTGATCCAAATCCCCTTGCAACTGTTTGTGAGGACCAGTCACAGTGGATAGGTTTATGGAGAGCAAGGCAAGGTTCATGTAGCGTTGTTAAAGCCAGCGAAGCTGAAAATATATTTGATAAATTTAGATAAAAGTCCTCAAGTGTCTTTCATAATAGTTTAAGTGAAACAAATTCTGGGAAATATCTAAGATTCTGCCACAGCATTTAAAAAGTCATTTAAATTTGTCAGTGTGAACTTGTTCAATTTATGTTTTGGTGAAGGGATTCATGAAATACATTTGTCTCTGGGAGGAAGACTGGAAGTCGCGTTGCAAAAAAAAAATATTTCTTTCAAATTTTTTTAAATTCTTTCCTGCTCATAGCTGGTAGAAACAATCTGCAGCACTTCACTGAGTAATGACTACATTAGTACAACTACATTTGAACAATTTGTGGTGTGAACTGGAGGTGTGCACTGGGACCAATGAGCAATGTATATGAGTGGACAACATGGTGCCATTCACTCCCATTGAGCACTTTTGAGGTCTATTTTGGACCTCAATGGGAATTGTCATCATGTGAAAACTGGTGACTGAATCTGTGTGGTCAATATTTCTGGGTCCAGTTCTTACCCTCCCATATGGCGGACACTTCGTACATGAGTGTGCACACTATTACCTAAATTGTATTGTAGTCGTATCATATCTGCAGGCATATTGATTTTTTGATTGACATTGAGTCATGACTGAATGAGCTGCCACTTGCTATTTTGAAATTATATTATTAAATCAGGCTAGCCTCAGCTGCCTTGGTTTGTGCCATCACTTCATTCACTTACATTGGTTTATTAGTACAACAAGCTAGCTTAGATATCAAAATGAGCAAGATACCAGAAAAGCTCCCCCTTTGGAGTAGCTCATGCCAGAATAAGACCTGGCTTTGCTGCAGAACTCTCAAGAGCTTCAGGTCCGAGTTTTGCACATTCATGAGTGTCCAAAACTCTTATAAAACACATTTATCATAAAGGAAAGACATTGGGAGATCTATCAGGGTAACTGAACTTGTAAAAACGACAAAATTACTATTCTAAAAAATAATTGGACTTCCAATGAAATCTTAGTCATTTGTCCCAGTCACTAACACCGGAAGGGGCGTGGTTAAAATGCTACTGCGACCACTAGAGGGCGTCAGACACAGTCTGTCTTGTTGCCATGTCGACTCGCGTACACAGTCATTGATTGGGACTCAGGAGAGAAAAACAAACAGAAGTCCCAGGAGCAGAAGTGTTTTGTTTCATGCTGGTGAGAGGAAAAAAGGGACACATTACAGCTTCTGGGACTGCAGTAACCTGGTTAGAGTCACAGTTGTTTAAATGACTTTATTTGTTTGTATTTCGGGAATGATCCAGAAAAGTGCGTAAGAAAATAACAAAGGCGGGCGCAAATAACGGGAATGTGTGGGATTGGCCAGAGGTTTTGTAGAAGCGGGTAATAAGCAGTACAACATCTCATTTCCTGCGGTCGCTCAGGGGTGTGGCCACATTTCCGGCAATTCAGGAAAGTAGTAAAGACTAACAGGCTGTCGTCATTTTAACAGGTCTGGTGGAGCTGTTCAGGGTCTAAAACAGGGTGAGATTAAGTTCTGCTTGTTAATGGTAAATTAATTCCTCTGGGTAAACCTCGGAGTAGCCATCTTACCTGTGATACCCGTTTCAGGATTTTCCGCTTGCCATTTTGTTTTCTTCGAGCTAGGTTAGCACCGCTAGGCCTAGCTAACACAAAGGGAGGCGGCTCGGTCCCGGATTGTCCCTGGTTAGGTAAACTAAGTGGCGTTTATTTACGTTGTCTAGCACGTTAGCCAGCACTGGGTGTTTTGGTACAACACATTAACGTTATTTTCATTGTAGTTAGCTGGGCGGAGAGTCCGGAAAGGAATCTGCGACAGTTGGACCTCAACTGCTTTCTCATGCTATTGGCTGTTAGGCAACGTTTCCGCGTAGTGACGGTGAATTTACTATTCAGACCGTATAAAGCGAACTGAAATTACTAAAAAACAACAACACACTACTCATTCAAAATCTTTAGGTTAACCGTGTCTCTCTTTGTTTGAAACAATGAAACAAGTCGCTTAAATTCGTTTTAAAAGGTGTTTTTTGGTTCTAAACGAATTAGCCTGCTAGCTAACTGTCTGGTTGTGAACCAATAACACCTTTCTGAAAATGAAGTGAAGCTGTGAAGAATTTGAGCTGTGTATTTCCGCTAAACAGACAAAAATGTTACCTAATTATCTCGTTTTAAACGTTTTCTTTCCCCTAAACTGGGCTTGTAAACAGTATTATTAACTTCCAGCGTTGATCTGAAGAAGTCGGAGAGAAAGTAACGATGTGGCAGACGCCGAGCTTCAGCCTCTTCATCCTCCTCATGTGTCTCCTGAAGGTTGGAGAAATCCGAGGTACAGTCTGGCTTAATGTATTATTCATTATAGGTTAATTTCATACTTCATCTATAGCTCGTTACTCTGTATGTGCCTAGAGACAGTAGCAGGTGACATGATTATACAATTCGATTCTTTCATATTGCTGCTATGTAGCTAACTGTCTATTAGCCTGTAGAGCGACAGACTTATGCTTTACCTAAACTTCTAACAATACATAATAAACTTCTTAGTCATGGATATAGCAGTGTAAGTACAGTGTAAAATCCTTTTTACTTTTGTTTGATGAAGACTTGGACTGAATTAGGCGCGGTACATGATGTAGGTCTTGCAGGCAGCGAGTACTGACAGTTTACCGGAAATGACGAGCAACACGGAAATTTGCCTGAAGTCACCAGACTAATTGGACTAACTTGAATCACCCTGATGGAAAAAAAATTGCAAGAAGGAAGAGCTTCTGAAGGCACTCGGAGAAGAAAAACTATTTACATGCGAAATAAAATAATATAATTTCAAAATGATTATATAAAGCGATTATTTGAGACGTATACACAACAGAAATAGTTATTGGGTGGACCGTTTTGCTTTTGTTGCTTGTAAATATGTCCATGAGGGGCAAAGACGTGTGCAGGTGGCACAGACAGCAGTGATGAGTGATTGAGTCTGTGCTCCCAATGACCATGCAAGCGCAACTCGGTCACACGTCACACACTGGTAACCCACGCTCTCGATTCATAACCAATAACTGTGATGTGAACTGGAGAGCTGTATTGAGTAAAGGACAGTGGCTAAATATTGTTTTTTTTTTTTCCTTTCTTTTTAAATAATGTCACTAAGATGGTCAACAAGGTTGCCGAATCCAGCAGCAGACTTGCTATACTGATTGCATGCTCAGACTTCATAGATACTCCCCACAATGCCCCTGGACTCTGCTTCATTTTGTCTGTTTGGCAATTAAAAAACATGCAAAATCCTCCAGAAGTTCCTCCTGGATGTAACATGTATGTAAATGCAATCTGTGTAAAGCGTTCAGCTGTTTGAGTTTCTGGCTTTACACAAATGAATCAAGAAGTCAGATGGCTGTATATAATGCTTTTGATTAACCACCTCCTTAGAAACGTATGTAATGTTAGCTGACTCCTGTGCAGCTAACAGTGCTAGTTAGCCATCAGTGGTGGTGTTGGCCAGATGAAAACCCATGGGTGCTCATTATAAATACATTGGGGCGGGTTCGAGGATTCAAAAAAACCAGACAAAACTGCTCTGGTTTTTGTATTTCAGCCACTTGAAAGTTCGAGCTCTAATCTTGACTAATGCACCTTCGATGGTAACGCAGCTTGTGGAGTAAATGTTTCATTTTGATGGTTATAAAATGGAGAAAATTATAATTGCTTTTTTTAATTACTATCTTGATCGATACGGTCATACACTAATGCAGTATGGAATTACTCATTGCCTATTTATCTTGATTTGTTTCTGTGCTAATATTGCACTAATATTACATCCGTTTATCTGTTCTCTTCTCAGCACAGTGTGAGACACCCCTTAGGGAAAACATGGTTATCACTGACGATTCAGGCCAGCAGACTTACCCTGAGGGATCTACTGTAACATTCAAATGTTCCGTTGGTTATCAGTCTGCGCAGGGATCTGGCTCCAGGACGATCACCTGCAGTGGAAAACAGTGGACCACACTGGAGTTTCAGTGCCAAAGTAATTCTCCTTATAGACATTTTCTCATTACAGCTGTTTTTGTTTTGGGTTTTTTTTTGTCTTGTTAATGGTGCAAAGCATGAACATTAAGACATTATCATTATATTTGTAGAAAAGTCCTGTGGAAGTCCGGGTGAAATCGCCAATGGAAGGTATTTAACGCCAAATGGCATCGAGTTTGGTGCAACAGCCACTGCAGAGTGTAACAAAGGGTCAGTAAAGCTGTGCTCTTTTCCTTCACTTAGTCCTCGTTTGAATTTATACACACACCTGTATAAAACATGCTTTCGTACATTACATTGTTCAGTCTATGTCTTTTGGTAGATACATGCTTGTTGGACCTAAAACTAGAAACTGTCTTGATAATGGCTGGGATGGGAGAGCTCCAGAGTGTGAAGGTAATGAATTTTCTGGTAATATTGTGTAGATTTGTAGTAGAAAATTTGTTTGAGGCAACTTAACATGTTCTTTTCTTTTTAGTGGTGAAATGTAGACCACCTCCCCAAATTCAGAATGGACAGTATGAACCCTTAAAAGATGAATATGGTTATAATGAAGCAGTCTCGTACTCTTGTAGTAGTAAAGATTACACTCTTGTTGGAGAATCAACAATATCCTGCTCTGATGATGGATCCTTTGCTCCTTCTCCTCCTCAGTGTCTGAGTGAGTCATGCTGGAGAATTTTGTTTTCAGTTAAGAATCAGTATTTTCGCTGAAGCCTCTTATTAACTATTTTTCGCTATAATTCAAGTTTCTATTCCTTTTTTGCTCTTGCAGAGGTACAGTGTGATGCACCCATCATTGCAAATGCAGACAGAGTGGCAGGAAGACCACCCTTCGGATATAGAAAATTTGTTGAATATAAGTGTAAAGAAGGGTACAAACTGAGTGGACCTGGACACCTGGTCTGTGAAGTAAAGGGATGGAATCCAGCTCCACCTGAGTGCATCGGTAAGATTAATCAGCGTGGTTTTTTTTTCTTCTTCTTTTTTTTCCTTTATCCATATATATATATTTCTCACTGCTTTTTACAATAATCGTGTGATGCACATATAATACATAGTGCAGTTAGAATTGAAGGCAAAGCACCACCCTACAAATATAAACAGTTTGTCCGCTGCTGGTGTAATGAAGACGACAGAACAGAAGGGTCGGACTTCCTGATCTGTGATGTAAAAGGATGGACTTCTCCTCCTCCAGTCCGAACCACGTTTTTAAATGGTTGACAGCACTATGAATCACACAAAAATAGATTTACCGTTGTACTATTTTAACAAAATAAGAATAAAAATAATAGTAATAATAATTAAATAATACTCTAGAATATAAATGTCGTTATAATAAATTAGGAACTGTATTATTAACGCTCCTGTTGTAAAGAACATGAATGTATAAACTGCGGCCCAGAAGCAACACCTGTATAACTGCATTCATATAGTTATCTAATCAGATAATCATGTGGCAGCAGCACAATGCAAAACGTCCTGCAGATACAGGTCAGAAGCATCACACCAAACATTTCCACCCACAAAGCTGTTGTTTTACCGTTCTGTGTAAACCCGAGAGACTGTCGTCTGTGAAATTCTCAGGAGATCAGTAGTTTATGAACTACTCAAACCAGCCTGTCTGGTACAAACATTCATGCCATGATTAAAGTCTCTGAGATCACACTTTTTCTTCATTGTGGTGTTTGATGTGAACATTAACTGAAGCTCCACTGCGCATGCATTGGGCATAGCTATTACAGCAGTTTGGAATGTCCGAAAGATGGAAAGAACCCAGCGGTATACTAACAACCAGGCATCAAACAGTTTAGCTGAGGAAGACAACAGCCGTTGATGACAAATTGTGAGGGCGCTGAACAGTATAACGTTACTGGACATAAAGTTAGATAACGTTAGAGGGCACTTCAGTATAAAGCTAAGACAAAAGATATATGTGCAACGTGATGTATAGCTGAGTTGAGGTATAATTTTTTTTATTGATCATGTTTCATTCATTTTTTTTCCATAAATATAGAGGATAAAATGGGTCCGGACCCAGGTCCGAACCCAAGTCCGAACCCAGGTCCGAACCCGGATCCAAACCCAGGTGATGGCACCTCTGATAAAGGTAAGTCCTATTTTCCAAATGAACCAATAACGATCTTCAGTGCTCAAGGATTTATTAGGATTTTTAGTCTTTTTGACTAAAAAAAAAAAGACTCATTAAAAATGTGTCTGTCGATTCACAGTCTTAACAGAAAAGTTGCGCCTGCACTATAGCTGATTTTTATACAGTTTAAAAAACTTGAGCATGGTCTTTGTGTTTTATTAGGTACTGCTGAGCTAGATTGCGTACCTGCTTTAGTTTTCATGAATGTGGAGGATGATGTGTGAGTTTTTTCCCGCCTGACCAGGTTGCATGTTTTTTTTTTTGTTGTTGTTGTTTTTTAATATCCTGTAATTTTCTGTTCTTCATAGACACCGGCAAGAAGATTGGGATTGGGGTTGGAGTTGCTTTTGGCATTCTGAGTACGTATACACTGAATGAACAGCTATGTTTACAAGTAGAAAATAAATGTATTTTTAAAAAAAGAAATTAATTTGGAAAATGGTTGTATATGACATGTAGAAGGTGTGGTGATATTCAAATATAAATGCATATGGTATTAATGCAGTTAAGGGTAATCATGTAATCAGATCAGGATTAGGGTTCAGGCATAATTTGGGGATTTAATCTGGGGAAAGGTTCCCCCAAAGTAAGACAATTCTAAGCATCGGCAAACTATTTACATCCTGTCTGGATGCTGTTTATAGCAAAGGGAAAAAATGGGGTTGATGTTAGCAGTGGTATACGAGGCATGGCTATTGAATAAAGAAACTGAGCTGAAACTGAACAGATCAGTGCGATCCTGAGGCAAGATGGCAGGCATTGCACTGGGAAACACGTGGGTCGCCAGATAAAGAAAGCGCGACAAAGCAAGTCCAAGTTGAAGGCCGTTGTTTTCTTTGACATTAAGGGCGTAATTATGAAGAACTGGCTTCCTGATGGCGTAACAGTGAACCAACACTACTACAAAAAGGTTCTCGAAACTTTGCGAGAAAGGATCAGAAGACCACAGCTCACAGCAGGCCACAGCTGTGGGAAAAGGGTTTCCTCCATCAGGACGACGCACCAGCACACACAGCACTCCCAGTGAAGCAGTCTTTGATCTGGAAATGCATCACAGTACTGGACCACCCTGCTTATTCACCTGATCCAGCACTATGCGACTTTTTATTTTCCCTAAAATCAAGTTCTGCACTCAAGGGAACTCGTTTCCAGTCTGTTCCAGAAGTGAAGAAGAAAATGATGGCGCTTCTGAGACATCTAACGGAGGAAGACCTACTGCACTGCTTTGATCAGTGGAAGACCAGAATGCAGCAGTGTGTAGTTGCCGAAGGGGAAAGTAATTGAAAGGTTTTAAGTCATTCCAACATCAGCCTCCTTCTTTCCTTCTTGAAGTTAAGAAAAATAATGTAGCTTGTAATTTTACTGAGGAAGCGCAAACATCTCTGATCTGAAGCCAATTCGTAAACTTAAAGGACCTACTTTAGCGGTGTTAAAGTGCTGAGACTGGAGACTCCTTCCATTTGATTTTAAACACATGTCTTCTTAGAGAAAGCTTCACAACATCAGTGATCACATTTCTTTGCTTAAAAAAAAGTTTTACAACTGTTATTAATAACCTTAGGTCATGTAGACTGTCTGCCATATACGGTCGCTTAGGATGAGTTGTTACCATAGAAACAATAATGCATCAGAACGTACTGTGATGTACCCTACATCCGGTACTACTGTCATAGCTGCTGTTATAGAAAATTCCTCAACACGTTCTGCCCAGTCGGGATTGACCATTCAACAGCGCTGTAATGTAAAGGTGTATAGAAAGTTTATATGACTATGTACAACACCAGTATTTGTATTCCAGAACAAGAAAATGCACAACATTTTAAATAGTTTGTATTATTTGTATTGTTTGCCATTTTAAATTATGTTCGTTTTACCTTTCAGTATTGTTAACTGGAGCAGTCCTGTATTTCAAGAAGAAAAGGTAAGAGTAATGACATTTTCTTTGCAGTGTATGAACACTTTATTTGCCAAAAAAAAATAAAAACTAATGTTCACAGCATGCTTACTGCTTGCAGCTTGTTTTAACGAGAATGTCTGTCTTTTATGTTTATTAGCATGTCATTTTTTTCCCCCCATACTAATGTGCTCCAAAAATGTTCAGTGCATTGTTCAATATTCAGTGCAACTGGTCATGTCTCTCACCCGTGCTCTTTAACAGGATCACCTGTACACCTGCTCATTTATGCAGTTATCCAGTCAGCCAATCATGTGGCAGCAGCACAATTTATAAAATCATACAGGTCAAGAGCTTCAGGTAAGTTCACATCAAACATCCGAATGGCGATCTCTGACATTGATCGCAGCATGGTCGTTGATACCAGTAGGGCTGATGTGAGTGTTTCTGAAATTGCTGATTTCCTGGGAGTTTCACACAAAACAGTCTTTAGAGTGACCTGAAGGGCGCAAAAACCAAATAAGGTGCGTTCGTGCGTGGGGTTTGTACGCTGGAACACCTTTTTTAATGAGAGAGATCAGAAGAGAGTAACCAGACTGGTCTGAACTCGCAGGAAGGCTACTCGAATAAGCACTCGCCATCATTTCAGAATGCACTACACATCGAAACTTGAAGTGGATAGGCTACAGCAGCAGAAGACCACATTAGGTTTCACACCTTTCAGCCAGGAACAGGAATCTGAGGCTATCATGGGCACAGACTCCCCCAAACTCTTAAGATGAGGAGGGGAACAAAACACACCCAGTTTTCCCAGTATAGAACTGTCCAGTTTTCACACGTCTGGATCCATGATAGCCTTGGTTCTTGTTCTTGGCTGACAGGAGTGGAACCAGATGTGGCTGTAACAATATAAGGTTCAATGTTTTGTGCATGCTGAGATGCCTTTCTGCTCACCACGGTTGAAAAGAGACGAACATTCTTTGTCCCAGCTTGAACCAATTTGGCCATTTCCTTCTGATCTCTTTGATCAACAAGGTGTTTCCACCTACAAAACTGTCTCTCTCACACCATTCTGTGTAAACTCCGATACTGCTTTGTGTGCGAAATTCCCAGGAGATCCACGAACAGGCCCATGCCGCGGTTAAAATCAGAGAGATCACTCTCTTTCTCCATTTTGATGTTGGATGTGAACTTTAACTGAAGCTCTATTAACAGGAGTATCTGCATGAATTTTTTTTGGATATTATGGTTGGCTGATCGGATAACTGCGTGAATGAGCGTGTGTGCAGGTGTTCCTATTAAAGGGGAAAGTGAGTGTGTCTATGTATGTATATGTATATGTATATTCATATTCGTTGGAGTAGCCCTTAAATACCAGAGAAATAAATGGGATGAGGTTTAACAGGCCGATGCTGCACTTTTGGCTTTCAGCTCCTCTTGGGGGAAGGTTCCCACTAGAAATGAAGGGAGTGCGTAACACCACCACTCTCCTGGTAAGAAAATCAGATTCTTGTATTCGATGAAATGAAATTAGATAAGTCGTTAGAGCAGTGGTCTGAGAGGAACTTTCTATTCATAATGTATTCCTTTTTATAATCTAGTAAATATGATTAATAGTAGTTTTTTTTTATAAACTCCACATTGCAAAATGAAATGCAGATGAATTACAAAAAAATTAAAGGTTTGCCAACTCTGCATCAGCTACATGATTTATATCATGACGTGTCTTTACATTACGTTCACACGAGCAAGCAACATCTCACTCGGGTCACTGGGAGTTTTTTCAGTTACACTCGCACACGTCCTTCCAAGCTTCTCAGGCACGTCTTCATACACGTTAAGGCTGCATATAGAGGTCGGGATCAGATGTAACCATAGCTATAAGTTTTTCTTGCATTTTTGCAAATGGTAAGTAATTGCAGGAATTCACTGAAGTTCATGAGTTAGCGGTGAGCTGAAGAAATGTGGGCCACACACACACACACACACACAGCACCTATTCATGGCAGTCTTTTAGATTTGTTGCTTTACCGAGTCATACCTAATTTGCATACACTTGAGAATCTCCATTGAAATGTTGCGTGTTTGCTGTCACGTACACTGAAAGTGAATGGTCACATGTCGCTTGCTTGTGTGAATGTAGTGTAACCTGTAACTAACCTCCGCTTGCTGTAAGTAAGGCATGTTATCCTTTATTTGACTTTGATCCAGTTCTTCTAAGCAAACATTTCATGGTGAATGACCTCCTCCTGCTTAATGCTTCTGACTCCTGACATTACCCAGAAATATACTTGTCACCCTGTCTTGCCTCTTTTTTTTGTTTAAAAGTTATTTCTCTCCACTATGCCCTTTTTTTAGAACTCGGTCCCAGGGAACACTGAGTGACTGATCCAGAACCTCTGTGTTGTCTCCTTCCTATTGGTCTGTATGTTTTCCCACTGAGCTGATGAGACATCTAGGAATGAATAGAGCTCCTGATCAGGCATTTATTCTTGCATTTTTGCCAAGCAGATGTGTGTGTGAATGTGTAATTTGGTTTAGATTAAGACTTTATCCTAAGACCAGGATTCCCAACCATTTGAGCCACAGGGACTGGGCTGGAGCTTATTCTAAATTTCGTGACGTTATTTCCAGGGTGTGTTGTAGGGGTGGGACCACTAAGGATTTGTAGGCTGTAATGTAATTTATTATCTTTGGTGGAGATGATGACGATTGGAGAGGACCCATCGATATCGTTTGGACTGACGAATTATGGCGACCGATGTGAATGTAAAGCGCTGCATTGCTAGATTTGAAAGCCTACTTTCCAATACAGTCTTTGCGTCATTGAGTTTGTTCGTCAGTGGAATGTGGAATGCAATCACAGCCCCATTGTTGTGGCCCAATGGTTGGGAGCCTCTGCTTTATGTTGTGATGTGACTACTAATTTGAGCTAGAATCATTAATGAGTTTTAAAAATGGAAAAACAAAGTAGTGTGTGTGTGTGCTTACACCATACATATTGAGCTCTTAAACATCATCTACTTTCCGGCAGAGATCAAACTTATTATCCAAATTGTTTTGCCTGAGTGTCTGGTCTGTATAACACTGAACCCTAATTAGTGCACTTTTTAACCTTACCAATGCCTGGTGTGTAATATAATATTCATTTTCGAGAGTCAGTAGCTAATCATACGAACAGCACGGTTTGGGCTCTGTTCCAATTTATCATCAGACGGGATCTTTACCTTTTGACTCGTCCAAGTATACCATGTGACCTGAACCAGAACATCCTGAGCTCTCCTGCATTTGTAATGTTTTCGTCTCCACTAAATCCACTTACCCAGAACCATGCACCGCTGTTAATGTGGAGCGCATGCTGTCCAGTTCGTGACTGCAGCAGTGCACCACAGCAGCGGTATTGCCCGTGACGAGACGAGCTGTAGCGTGCGCGCCGTAAACAAGTCTTCTCAGCGGTTTAGTTCCAAGTAAAAGTCAAACAAAAACAAAACTTGTTGCTTAGCAAGTAATATCCCTGACTATAATTTAATAGTCTTTAAAATGTTTTATAATATTTATAAGCTTAAAGATTGTTTGAGAATTGACTGTTACTAGAAAATACATGTTAAAAAAGGTAAAAGATTTGTGTTACGTTCCTGACTTGTTAATGTGACCGTACAAATGACGTGCAAAGTCTTAATTTAATCCGGGAATCTTGTTTGTTTTGGGGGGGATTTTTTTTGTCTGGTGGGTTTTTTTTTTTTTTTATAGCAGGAGCGTTATCATTTGTAATCTGATGCTTTTCTTTTTTTCATGCTGCACGCAACAGAAAGCATAGCATCAGAACTAGCGTGCTGTTTCTACGTTGATGCTTCTCAACGTACTTTGTTTGTTTGTTTATGCCCGTGTGTGAGCAGTCAAAATAGTTTGTGGTGATTAATGATTTTTTTTGATTAACTTCTAGAATTTACTTGCGTAAACTACTTTAAGAATGTCGTAGAATCCATGCCAGAGCGAAATACCGTCTCAGCGGTAGGAAAGAAAATACATAAAATAAGATAAACACACTACTACTACACTTTTCAATTTTCTAGGATGCGTCTGAAGTGAACGTAATTGTACTGACCGTCCAATCACGGGCGTACACGGTGGCGTGGGTCTAATCAGAAAAAGGACCCTTTGTAGTTTGTTTGTATTGAATAAAAGGAATTAACATGTTTTTCATCAGTGAGATTGGATTTCAAAGCCAGAGAGTCTGAGGGATCTGCAGAATTAGAGATTACAGTATACACGATGAGCCTTCGCATATCATTTCCTGTTTCAAATGACTAACAGCTTCACCAGGTCAGCTTCATTATCGTTAGTGCGAGAACAATATCACAGACCAGGTTTAATACAACAATAATAAGCATTGTAAATTCCCAAGACTGCTTGAACTCCTGCCAGTTGAGCTCTGTTTTAAACTGCATTCTGTCGTTCTGGGCTACATGAAATAAGGCTGTCTAAATATCCGAAAATGAATCTGTTCTTTTTGAGAAGTGATTTTTTTTTCCCTCTCCCTCTTTTGCTTAAACTAATCTTGTCAAATGTTGGATGTAAAAATTGAGCCAAATTTGCATTAAAGTTTGTCGCAAGCATGCAATCTTCACACTAAACTGTATTTGTCTTTTTATTATTATTTTTTTTATTTTCATGTTCAAATAATATTAATTGCTTCGTTCTGACGTGGTTGAAATGCATGTGTTCAGAAAGAAGGCGTATTTTCTTGGTTCGACATCCTCATTTTGGTTCGGGTTTTTCCACAGACGAGCTGCCGGTGGTATTTAAAGCAGCACCCGTTATACTCGCTTTATCATCTCTTCCACTCAGGGGAAAAATACTAAACTCGACCTTTCTTTGTCATTGGGATGGTTCACTCATGGGTTGATTCATTTAACCGTTAATATGTATCTTTCCCCATTGCACCATTAGAAATGATTCAAGGTACATAAATAGGCTGTAATTAGTTTTTAAAGTACCTTTCTTGGTAAAAGACCTGCTAAAGGTACGGACGTGCATCACCTTAGCAACAATAATAAGTTCAGTTTTGTACTCTTGTAGTGCAGATGATATGAAAAATGTCTGAGGTCAGCTGTAGATTTTCATTTGTGGTGAAATGCTTTTTACTTCCCTTCAGAATGATCTGGCTTTTCAGGTGAATTGAGAGTTAAACCGCAAATACCCATAAAGCCCATAAGATTAGCTGAAGGCTGTGCTCAAATCCCAGGACTTTGCCCTGAAGCAAAACCTTTATGCTCTGTGCTAGGACTTCAGCTAGGATTCGCTCGTACATATAATCCACGTTGAATTTAAATATCTGCTAAATGAATAGATGCAAATGTAAACACTAAAAACGACCTCTTGAAATGTGGGTAACTGAAGGCAGGCGTTTTAGATGTGTTGTATGTTAAAATACCAAGATAACCGTGTTTATTATTTTGAGTTCGCTGAAGGTCAGATAATATCTGAGGCGCAGCAGTCCAGGTCATTCAGGTGGTTCACTTCAAACAAAATAGACAACATTCATTTATAAATACATTTATTTCGTAAGCATACTTTTTCCTCCATGTCCATATAATGGTAGCACTTTACATGGCACAAATATACATAATTTGGCCTTTCTTTAAATTACACATCCAGCAGTTATGAGAAACAAAAGGCAGGCAGTTCCTTCTGAATTAACAATGAGAACATTCTCACGCAAGAACGGTTTCTATAAAATAAAAACCAAACAAACAATCTTCATTGCATTTAATTGTAAGGAAATGTAAGTCCATAAGTTAAAGGTGCAGCTCACTCTTCCCAGAATCCAGTATGTTTACTGTTTTGAAAGCACATGGCTGATAGTTCGTTAGCTTTCTGTACAACAAAACCGTTGCAGATTCACTGTTCGTGATCCATTAGAAAGCCTTTGTTTTTGGAATTTCACTACCGCTGAAAATGTCTACTCGCTTCTTGGTGCAGAGGATTCTGGGAAGGGGGAGCCGGCCCCCTTACGGTTATATAAATCAGAAAATTTAAAGTTCTATGCTGTAAATGTCTACATTTTTATAATGAAAATAATATTTGCTAGTAAGAGTAATTTGTAAACATTTGGGGCGACGGTCATGTCCTTGGTGGCATTTACACTTCGACAAACTGGAAAAAGAAACATTATTGTGTTCAGATTTTCTCAGAATTAGGAATGCCGGCGGATTCCCAAGATGCCCGAAATGGCTTGAAGGAAAAAAAAAAAAAGGATAATACTTTGAATCTCAGCCTTAAAAGGTTTCCTGTTGAATGTTGCGTTTTACACCACAGCGTCGTCCGTTTTCTGTTGTTCTGACAGCGTGTCCGCTCCGAGGCTATCACAGGCTTATATTAATGCACTTGGCACATGGTGTCGCTTCTATAGCAGCACCCTGCACAGGGAATTACATGGCAGACCAAATGTAGAAACAGTAAAATCAGACATTTATTTAGCAGTTCTAAAGGAAGGAGTGTACAGTGTCAGTGCTTTGTGAAATATAATGTTAGGTAAAGCTGTAACGTTTCTGACAAGGGAAAGTGTTCAATATTTTTTGCAGTGTCTCTGTAGCATGACGAGCTGCTTTTTTTTAAGAGGGGGGAAAAAAAAAAAAAAGACAGTGATTGGTGCTGCAATAAAATGAACTTGACTTCTGTAACTACAAATTGATTTAAAAAGTATGACGCGTCGTTAAACAAATAATAAAAGATTTTAGGATGTGCTGTGATATGAAAATAATTTACCTTATCTGACCTGATTCAGCAAAATCAGTAACGGTGACCTCTGTTGTTGTTTACATCACACAAGCATATGTCATTGGTGACACGCAGCTAATTAATGCAATGTTTACACCGTACACTAACCCTGACCTCAGATAATTGAAACAGTTTTCCGTAGGAGGACCAGACAAACGTCCCCACAAGGGTCACTGGGACTCATTTGGCTGGATCGGGTCACAAATTGTTGTCACATGCCCAGTTAATATATATATATATTATACGTATATTATATATATATATATACATATATACATATATATATTATACAGCACCAACGTATATATATACAGTATATATATACACGTTGGTGAGAGATGTAAGGAAGAGATAGCACTACAGCACATGGATACTAATGACTAAACCCCAGGCTTTTGTTTTTGCTTTGGTATTAAAAGACACTTCAGTAGTATATAAAAACATAATAAAACTGTTCAAGGCCACTTCAGTAGTACATTTGGCATATGGCGTTTTGGCAAGTACTACATCTGTATCAAATACATATAGCAGGTGTGTATCAGCATAAGACATTCAATGTCAGGATGGCAATCCAACATTATTAAGGAAACAGCTGAATTAAAAAAAAAATTGTTTTGGGTACTAGTGGTGCAAAGAATATTTAATGAGAAGTACTGTTGCTTCAGGAAATATGACATCAGAAGGGAAATTGCATATTTGTGAAACAACGTGTTGAAATAAAGTGTCAGGAAAAAACAAACCGATTGTGCACCTGAAACAGCACAAGACTGTGGTGCTGACTACAGGGTAAACACCTTGCATAGCGAGCTCGCTCTACAGTGTGGAACTTCTGGAATGAAAACAGGTTTCTAATCAGAATAAAAAGAATCAAACCGGAAAGGCATACTTTGGCTACGAATTACTCGTTCTGTGGCACCGAAATGGTAGGGCCTTTAGGATCGTCAAAGCGGTCCATGGTGCGCAGCTGCATGATCATGTGCAGGCCGTAGGTGAGGATGAACACCATGAGCAGAGCCGTGAGCAGCCCCATCCAGATTCCCGGTGTGAAGAAGCTGGCGCAGTCGCTGGCGTACGAGAAATTTCCTGTCACGTTGAAGCCCTGGATCTGGTTTTAAAAAGACATTCATTATTCATGTGGCTCCACGTGATGGAAGGGTTTTAAACTCCGTGAACGATTTCTGTGGTGAAGCAAAAAAAAAAGTGTTTCAAATCTGCCAAATGTTTCTATGAAGGAATTCAGTCATCCATTATGTGAACAATAATATTCTGCAGCCATGGCGTATTTATTCCTGATAAATGCTAACTATAACAATATAATGTCGTTTTGTGATAATAATAACAACGTAAAGTTGATAATGTGGCGGCACGGTGGTTTGCACTGTCGCCTCACAGCAAGAAGGTCCTGGGTTCGATCCCCGGGTCACCCAGGGTGCCTTTCTGTGTGG
>JAQMYM010000005.1:6758876-6775189 GCA_030014255.1 Parauchenoglanis ngamensis | reverse complement strand
GGATTATAAGGCGAACTGTCGATTTTTGATAAAATTAAAGGATTTTATGTGCGCCTTATAGTCCGGAAAATACGGTACATATAGTTTTACTGCTTTACAGGGTCTTTAAATAATGGCTTTAAATAATGGCAATGAACCCTTAAGGGTTCTTTGTTCCCTCTGGGGCAGAACTCTACAATAAAAATTCCATTTCAAAAAGGTTTTAAGGAAAAACGTATACAAAGCTAGACCTGATAAACATCTGAAGTATTACAGCCACTCATCTATCCATTCCTTCATCAATCAATCCCTCTAGCATTCATTCTAGCCACTCACCCATCTATAAATCCACTTATTCATCCATTTATGCATCCATCTGTCCAGTCATCCATCCACTTATTCATCATAGTACAGTTCCAGAATGAGAGCAATTTGAACTCCTTAGAAGTTTGAGGAGATAGCATAAGGTTTGGGTGTGATTTTATATTAACATAATTTGATTTATTTTAACAAGTTATGATTTGTATTTTACTTATCTTATTTATATTTTAATTTATCACAGTAATAAACAATATTATATTACAGGAATTGAGGCCAAAAACACTTTTTATTCTCAGGAATTAACCTGATAGCAGAAGTAATATTACTCTAAGCTCAAAATTAACTGGACATCACCTCTGTGTTACTGGTTTTAAAGATGCACATAAATAATTTTTACTATTGTTCCAAGTGGTGCAGTGGTTAGATCTGTCACCTCACAGCAAGAAGCTTCTGGGTTGGAACCTGCAGACCAACTCTGGCCTTTCTGTGTGGAGTTTGCATGTTCCTCATGTATCCTCATGGGTTTCCTTCGGGTGCTCTGGTTTCCTCCTGCAACCCACAGATATGCATATTAGGCTTACTGGTTAGTCTAAATTGTCCATAGGTGTGAATGTGAGTATAAATGGTTGTTCCTTTCTGTGTTAGCCCTGCAACAGATTGGTGACCTGCCCAGGGTGTAACCCTGCCTCTCATACAAAGTCAGCTGGGATTGGCTCCAGCTTCCCCATGACCTTAAGGGATAAGTGGTATATTGTAGGTAATGGATGGACTATTGTTCCACCATTAGGAAAAGACTTAAATTAAGAGAAAACAATGGTTAAAATGTACCTGGTCCTTCGTTCTCTTTCCAATATTTTCACAGATACAAACTTTGTGCTGGGAAATGCTCAGATTGTGGACTGGCCCATCGTCTACAGTAATGATGGCTTCTGCAAACTGTCTGGATACCACCGTGCTGAGGTCATGCAGAAGAGCAGCACCTGCTGGTAGCAAATTTTTAATCACAATATGCTCCAAAAATGTACCAAATCTCTTATCTTTTTACTCACTTCATCCTTATTATTTAAGAATATATTAAAAACTTATATAAAAACATTATATTTTTAACTTCAGATCTGCCAACCCCAGAAAGGAATAAAGAAGTGGGGATAAAAATTAAGAAACAGAACACAGTGATCAGAATTATTGCAATAGGATTCAGTCATGCTCATGATAATGGGGCTTAAGCATAATCATCACATTTCACAAATATATTATGATTACTTTATAGCGAAAAATGACATGAAGAAACCTTGAGAGGAACCAGACTCAAAAAGGAACCCATCCTCATCTAGGTGACATTGGCTGCCCATTAAAATATTAACAAGTGTAAAACCAATTTTAAGATTAATAAACCTGTTTCAAATCACTTGTACTCAAATCAGGCTTGAAATAGTGTTGTTCTATTGGCGGATAATGAATCTATTTCTAGAAATAAGCAAAATTATCTGCCAGTATAATGAGAAAATTTAAAGTTTGGAGTGAATAAAAGGATCTAAAAACAGGCTGAATTATTTTATATTTGATGTATAGTAATCTCATAATAAGAAATATTAGATTAATTTGCCTATATATATGATATTTTCTCTTGCTAAGAAATCATATTTTGCAGTGCAAAAAAAAATTACCATTGTGCTACTAACTGTTGATGAAAATGCATATTTTAACATTCAAACAAAGCTAAGTGTGTAGCATATTGTGTGCAACATACCTTTACTTTGATGTATGTAATTTACTCAGTATTTTCAGTAAATCCACATGTTTTATTGCCAGTTTTATGTATGGTGAGCTCACAGACAGAGAAACAATGGAGAAGGTTCAACTGACATTTGAGAACTACGAGATGAACTCATTTGAGATCCTAATGTACAAAAAGAATCGTGAGTACCAACACACACATGCATACACACATTATTATGGTATTAGGAGCAGAAACACAGTAGTCCTAACCCTGTGATTTTTTAAATGCCATCATGAATAGGCATGAGACTGATTTTTATAGAAAAATTTACTTTCATGGTGCATGAAATCAACTTAATAATAATAATAATAATAATAATAATAATTGAATACTGTATGAATCTGCATTGCTGTAATCTGTGTGTGTGCGTGTGTGTATGTCAGGAACACCAGTGTGGTTCTTTGTGAAAATTGCTCCCATACGGAATGAACAGGAAAAAGTGGTGCTTTTCCTTTGCACATTTAATGACATCACAGCCTTCAAACAGCCAATCGAGGATGACTCCTATAAAGGTGGGTGTGGCCTCGAAATCTCAAACGTGTCATATGTACTACATGTGCTGAAGTGCACCATTGTCTCTATTTGTAGTCAGTGAATAATATCTAATTCACTCATGAAACTCCAGAAGAACTACACAGTACTTCCAGTTGCCTTGTAAGATGGCTGCACCAACGAGAGCTCCATTTAGTTTTTTTTTAAAAATTTTTCCAAATCCTGTGGGACTACATTCCTGAGATTTGTTTCTTGTTTCTACTCTCATCCAACACATTTCATGTTAACGTTGACCCTGTGTTAACATACATATGACACTTAAAACTGAACTGAATGAACCTGCAATAAACGTAGTATCTAATGGTAGGAGCACAATTCCCAAAATGCACTGCTGCTTTATAAGCCAGATGGTGTGTGTATAGTAATTTATAATGACTGATCTGGTTCGGGACATCTCGGTGGACTGATGATGGTGAGACATTTGTGATGGACTTGAATCCTACACACTGTTCTGCATTGTCTGAGTGAGTGTGAGTTTGTTGGAGTGTGTTAATGATGTTCTATGTTTGTGTGTGTGTAGGTTGGGGTAAATTTGCACGCCTGACTAGAGCTCTGACCAGCAGTCGAGGTGTCCTACAGCAGCTCCAGCCCACCGTCCACAAAGGGGAAAACGTACATAAACACTCCCGTCTGACCGAGGTACGAATCTTACTCATTCTTTTGTCTATCCTTATGAGTGTTGTAATGCATTGCACAGCATGGCAGTCATTTGTGTCTTACCTAGAGGGATGGTCTTATCAGGTGACATGAAGGGGGACTGCATTTGCTGTAGACAGACTCTTCACTGGGGTCCCACAAGGCTCAGTGCTGGGGTCTCTTCTGTCCTTCCTCTATACCTTATCTCTCAGTAAGGTCTTTTTGTTCTATACCCACTTTTTTATTGAGGTCTTTTCCATTATATATTCTCTTGCAGTGAAGTCATCAACTCAGCTGGGTTTTCATTCCATTGTTATGCTGATGACACTCAATTCAGCCTCTCCATTTCTCCTTCAAACACTCAGGTTTCTGCTTGTATCTCAGCATGTCTAGAAGATATCTCATCATGGATAGCAGTTCAGCAGCTGAAACTAAATCCTAGCAAGACTGTTCATTCCTGGAAATGCATCCCAATGTCAAGATCTTGTGACTTATCTGGACAACAATCAGATCTACACCATCCACCACATACATACAACACCCAACAGCACATGCAGTCTTGAAGTAGTTCTGGACCATGTTCCATGTTCTTTTGTTTTTACATTATATTGCTAACCTGACCCGGTCAAGCAGGTTTCTCGTTTACAACACCAAGAGGATCTGAGCTTTCCTGTCTGCAGAAGCTACTCAAATGCTCTGCCATCTTTAGTCCTCTGCCGTCTCAAGACTGCACTCCTGCAAGTCACCCTGCCTCTGGGTCAGATGCATATGTGCATTATCTGGCCCTTGCAGCTGATCCAGAATGCAGCTGCTGAATTTGTGTTCAAACTCCTCAAGTTATAACACTTCACCCAATTCCTGCTTTCCCTCCACTCGCATTCTCCAGCTGCCAACATCAAATTTAAAAAAATGTAGGTGATTACCAACAAAGCCAAACAGCACTTGCCCATCATAAAGCATTTATTATACCTGCTCTGCCCTACACTCCCATCCCCTAGCATGGCTCACCTAGACCCACCATCCTTTAAAGTCAAGGAGACTTTCCAGGTACCTGTTACATCGTCGGGGTTTGGCTGGACACATGCGCAAGTTAGGAGATGGCATTTTAAAGCACGGGTAAATTCATGGCTTGGCAATAGTGTCATAGAGGCTAAACTAATGCTTCGCGAAGTCTATGAGACCCTCTGAGTCATTTTAAAGCTGCCTGATTACTAGAAGATTGGATGCACCTGCATCCAATCACTGGTCATGTGACATGAAGCCTGGGAGCATGTGCTCATGTGAGCTGTAGTCCTTCATAGTTCGCGCCACAATGTGGAAGTGTGTGCTTCTGCGCTAAGTGCAATGGAGATTGTCGAGAACAAAGCGTGCCACACATCCAGCAAGGAGCAGATCATGACAGTACCCAGGTGGGTAAATGAATGTCCCCTGGCATCTGAGTCATTGGCTCACTGGCTGTCTTTTTAGAATCAGCAACACATTATTCGTTTGCATGTTCTGGGAATTTGACTTGGCAGAAATTATGTATTTAGATGGACAATTTATAACTGTGCAGATAATGCAAACAGTCCAATTCCAAATAATACAAAACAGTGCCAATAACAACAGTGCAACAATAAGGACACGGTACAAGTAATGCAAACTACACACAATAAACACAAGGTAAGAAGGTGCAATGTAAATAATTTAATGTACAGTGTCTGTGTGTAATTGTTAGATCCAAAGTACACAGTGCAAATACACAGGTTAACAGAATGGATTAGTTCGAGCTTGTTTAATAGAGACATCCCCATAGAAATAAACTATTTGAGCGTCTTGGTGTCTTGATTTTGGGTGCTCTGTGTTTTCCAGAGTGTGATCCCTCAAAAAGGTCCCTGGCCAGTATAGGAAAGGTATGCAATAATAGTCTTCAAATGGTTTCACAATCTGGACTTGAATGCTTCACTGCATCACAGCTGGCTACACCCAGTTATCTTTTCGGAAGAGTGGATGATGCACTGCAGTATTCTCTTGGAGTAGAAGCAGCATCTTAACCGGATAATTAAGGAAGATGTCAAGATAGACTTAGGGATAGACCTGTGATAGTGTTGGACTGGACCAGAACTGTATGGAGAAGATTTACATTTTTGAGTTCTTACAGAAAAACAGCCTTTGCTGAGCCCTTTTTATGATGGAGGTAATGGTTTCCTCCCTTTAATGACTGCTTAAGATAACAATACCAAGGTATTTGAATGACTCAACTGCTTCAACACATGAGTCCTTTAGAGCAATATGGGAATATGGTTGTTGTCTCCTGAAGTCGATAATTATCTCCTTTGTATTTTTGAGTGTTCATGTCAAGATGCCTACACCAGGCTTCCAGCTGTTCAAGCACCATTCTATATGTGATCTGACTGTCACTGGATATAAGGTGTGCAGAGGAAGATGAGATCAGGGTGAGCAGCTTTCCTGACATTTTGCGTTTTAAAAAATTTACAGACTTCCTTTTTAGGAATGAGTAGTGGGGGCCGTTCTGGAATCTGAATGGGGGAAGTATCAAGTGGTGAGTCTGGCAGCTTGATTATCAGTCAATTGCTTTTTAAATTAAATGGTCATAGAAGTGGTTCAGCTGGTCAGGCAGGTCAGGGTGAGTCATGCCCCTCGGTGGCTAACATTTGTAGCTGGTGATGTCTTGCAAGGCAAGGAATTTTGGAGGCCTTTCCAGACTGAGGAACTACCTTTGGTTACTCACTTTTGTGTGAGTTTGATTTTTTTAGTTGAGTTTGTGTTAATTTGAGTTTAGCATGTTGGATTTCCTTTTGGATGCTCTGATTCTTTTTTTAAAGGAGTACATGGCTTTCTTATATGCTTCCCAACCACCAGACCTTCTTAGCCCTGACCTAGTGAAGTAGGATGAACATGTTTTATGAAAAAGAAGTCATTATTAGTCACATGTACATTACAGCACAGTGAAATTCTTTTCCTCACATTTTTGATAGACTAGACACTTCTTTATGCCACTCTTAATAAGGATGCCTGCTAAATGCTGTAAATGTGTCAGTAACTGTACACCTTGGCATCTATGTGAAGGTTTCCTTCTTTCCTTTACCACCTGTCCAGGTGCTGCAGCTCGGCTCGGACATCTTGCCTCAATATAAACAGGAGACACCGAAAACACCGCCGCACATCATCCTACACTACTGCGCCTTCAAGACCACATGGGACTGGGTGATTCTTATCCTCACCTTCTACACAGCTATCATGGTTCCCTACAATGTCTCGTTCAAGACCAAGCAGAACAACGTGGCATGGCTTGTGGTGGACAGCGTAGTGGATGTCATCTTCCTGGTGGACATTGTTCTCAACTTTCACACCACATTTGTGGGGCCAGCTGGTGAGGTCATCTCTGACCCTAAGCTTATCCGCATGAATTACCTGAAGACATGGTTCGTCATTGATCTGCTGTCTTGCCTCCCCTATGATGTCATCAATGCCTTTGAAAACGTTGATGAGGTCAGTTGGCATTTTATTCAGTGCCCAATTTGTTATCAGAAAATAATGACACTGTATATAATTCATTTCATTAAGTGTATGTTCTAAAAATAAAAAAGATAAAATAATGAAAACATAACTTTATTTGTTGCAAAGCCATAATTGTATTAGAAAATTATTGTATTCAATTTCATGTACATATCATTTCATAACAATGGACATTTTCACAAGGCAGCTTTTCAGAAAATCGGATATAAATTTAAAATTAAATTAAGCAACTGTAACTTATGGTGGTTAAAAAAATATTAATTAACAGATTTTGTTTGTCTACAAGGTTAATTTCTTCTTTCATATAAAAATGAATACCACAAAAATTTTTACTGATAACCAATACAGTTTAGGGGTTGCCCCAGCTCACTTTTTTTAAAAAACTACCTCTAAGTTTAAGATTATATTATAATTCATGTTTATTTGAGGTAAGACATAAGATGTTTACCAGGCGCAAGACCTGATGCAGAAGGAAACTTCTTTCTGTGGTTTGCTAATGTGGACCACACTACTGTAACATACATTTTGCATGTACAGTACAGTGTTTCTAAAGCTTACACATACAATTTGAGGGTTCTGACCAAAACATCTCACTGCTGTAGTGTTCTGAAAGCTAGATATGGATATCAATAAAGGATTGCTGTAAAGTTGCTTTGTGGCAATGTCCATAGTTAAAAGTGATATACAAATTAAATTAAAGGCATATCACAGCACCGATTATTTGATAGGGGAAGTTAGGTAGAGGATGAAGACTCACTTTCCAAAATGCACCTGATGCTCTGGACAGTTCTGTAGTAAAGCCATGTCTTACTTTGTATAAGACATGTATGTGTACCATGTGTAACTGTAAACTGTTTGTTTCAGGCCCTCAGTGGGGAATTCTCAGTTTTTTGGTACATAGCTCATTTTAATGTTTAAGCTACCTCATTGTTCTGGTATTAGAACTAGTAAACCACAGCTCTTCTGGGCATATCTCTACTGCGGTCTCTGCTATACAGACAAGGGTTCAAATTTTCACAAGATGGCAACTTCCATTTACAAAAAGACTTTAATGTTCTAAGGCTTTAATGTTTGCTGTAATTAGACAACTTATTATTATTATTATTATTATTATTATTATTATCATCATCAGATTCTTATTTAATTTATATAATTTATATTTAATATTTTAGTTCGTGGTTTCATTATCATGTTGTCTTTAGACATCTGCCATTAGTTGATATCTCAGATGAAATCCTTAGACACGTCTAAATATCACAGAAAAATCATTGTCACACAAAACACATGTGCATGTCATGTGTGTTTAAATTGTTTACCATCCCTGTTCTCGCTGTTGGTTTGTGCAAACTGCTAACGGGTAGACATAGACAGCAAACTGATCTCCCAGCTTTCAGACTGAAGAGTTTTTAGAGCAGTTCCAGAAAGTGAGAGACATTTTTAGAACTGAACAATCTTGTCTGGGTCTCTGTATGCATCTTGGTGTTATTTTTGCACATTACATGCAGTTTGGGTACACACACTTGGCAACAAGCAGCTTGTACTAATAAATATAAAATCACAATACAATGTACAGTGTAGTCGGGTTATGAACCACATTAAACATTAATACAGTATATATACAGTAATATAAATAGCACCTGAACAGCACAAAACAGCACAGTGGGTTTTTTTTTTTTTGAGTGTGTGTACATATATATATATATACACACACACATGCACAAACAAAAAAAAAACTGTTCTGTTTTGTGCTGTTCAGGTGCTATTTACATGCTCTGTGTTGTCAGCAGCCAAACTTCAGTGTGTATTTTTAAATCTGGACAATATAGACAAGGACAAACAATGCACTTCTGTTTCAAGAAAGCACACACATGCACACAAACAATACAATGAAGTCCCCTCAGATTTGCATGGAAAAGAATAAATAGAAGGATTATTCAACTACATGTTTTTATCAGGGAATAAATAACAATTGTGTGGTACTCACCAATTCTATAAACAAACAGATAACTTTGGGTGACAAAAAAACCCCAACAGATTTCACTACATAGTCTTTTTTCCCAACATTCAGGAACCAGGTGGGAAAAAATAAGTAGATAGATAGATAGATAGTCTTTATTGTCCACAGGAGAAACATGTTGTCACATTCTATACAGAGCCTCACAAGCATAAATACACACACAAAACATTGATGCCTTCACTCAAGCACCCTGTTGTGTACACACTTGCCATATGCCCACATGCCTGTAACAGTCACTGCTGGGTGGCTTCGTGTAAAGTTGCTATGGCAAAGGGCACAAACTTTTGTTATAGCATGCCGGTTTCCAGGCCAAAGCTGTGCCCTGATGGGAGCAATGTGAAGAAGGGGTTGAGAGTGTGATTGGGGTCCTGTGCAGTGGTCTGTGCTCTGCGTTTGGTGGCTTTACTATTGAGGTCTGAGGTTTCCTAGAGGTTTCCTAGAGGTTTCTAGGTTGGGGGTTGGAGAGACCAATAACTTTTGATGCAGTGCGGATAACACATATGAATTTGTTTTTATTGGTGACAGTTAGCATATTGAAGAAGCAAGGGAATAATAGAGGACAATAGGTTGGAGTATGCTCGGCAGTAGCGGGTGATTTCAATAGATTCATTATTAATGCAGGTGGGGTTTGTGGGTGATGTTATGGGCTGTTCTCTGTGTTCTGGGGTATTGATAAGAAGTTCTTTGGTTTTGCTTATATTCAGTTGAAGATAATTATTGGTACACCATTGTGTGGGGTAAGAGATGGTCTTAGTAGGCTGAAAAAGACTTATTGTCATAGAGGAGTCCAAGAGTGGCAGTGTCATCCAAATATTTCCAAGGATTTCTTGAGTATTGGAATGATGATGGCTGTTTTCCATAACGCGTCCTTGAGCGACCTAGCATGGATGCTGTTCAGCCTTGGGGCCTTTGCGTGGCTTGCACCTCCTCAGCTGCTGGCACACATCCTCCACTGTGAAGGGAGTGGGGTGTACTGGCTCCAGGATGGGGAGGGTCTTTAGCAGTGCCTTGCTTCTATGCAAGCAGTGAACTATGTCAAACCTTGTGTCAAACCTAAAAAAAGTCCTCAGCATATGAGGTGGGGTCAGTTATTGCTGCTATCATGGGTTTCGTGTCCAGTTCTGTGAGTATTCTTATTTTTTAAAATTTCAGTTTGCACTTGATTATGCCATTCTTTACCCGTTGGCTTATGATTTTGAGTGAAGTCCAGTCCTGCCTTAGAAAAGCTTCCTCTTTCTCCCATAAACTATGTTTGATCTAATCTAAGTGCAGGGAAATGAGCCAAGTTGTGCAATGGAACCCTTTGACCTCTGTCTGACACTATGGGTCACAGGCTTGTGACGTTTCAGTGCCTGTCTGTAGTAAGGAAGCAGGAAGGTCACATTGTGGTCTGTAAAACTGAGCAGTGGGTGAGATCTGGAGATGTAACCCAAAATTCATAGTACACCACTCATATTTCCCCAATCATTAAGGGAGTGATTAGCAGCCAGTTGTTTCATAATCAAGAAGTGTGATCACCACTATAAAAGAAGAACTTTTGGCAGTATGTTGAGTATCAAGTTCATGTCTAAATCATGCCAAGAATAAAGGCTGTCAGCCATGTCCTCAGAGAAGCAATTGCTGCTGCTCTCTGGAAAGGTTTAGAAGGCCATCTCTCATGTTCACAGTTGGAGAACCTTAAAAACAGTTGCCAAGTTTTTCACAAGCGGACATTCCAGCAGATGCAGTCCATCAATTCTTCTGTCCATCCATCCATCCATCCATCCTTCCATCCTTACTTACTTTCTTCCCTCCTTCCTTACTTCTGTACTTCCTTCCACCCACCTATCCATTCATCCACCCATTCATTTTCAGTCATGGTAAAAAGAAAATACACCATCCTACACCTATTAGATACATAGTTATTTTTCCTCCAAAATTAACTGACATTCAGAAATCAGATTGGGAAAAAATAAGCATAACCTTCCTATTTCACAATCATTAACAGAGTAATTAGAGATGAATGAATGGATAAATAAAAGTACTGAGATTTCGCCCTGCTTTCTAAGTCTCTCTCAGTCCCTTTCTCTCTCTCTCTCTCTCTCTCGGTTTTCTGTCAACCGTTTTCTGTCTGTACCTAAATCTTTGCCTCATTTTGTGTATTTGTTCTCCTTCTGTATTTCTTTCTCTATATTTCACTCTTTCTCATTCTCTTTACCTCTTTCAATCACTATATATCTTTCCTAATTCTACTTACCACACTTCGCCTCTCAATTTTAATGTTTCTTGTTTTGTCTCTCTGTCTGTTTCTCAGGGCATCAGCAGTTTGTTCAGTTCTCTGAAGGTGGTGCGTCTGCTCCGTCTGGGCCGAGTGGCACGTAAATTGGATCACTATATTGAATATGGCGCTGCTGTGCTTGTGCTGTTGGTGTGTGTGTTCGGTCTTGCTGCACACTGGCTCGCGTGTATCTGGTACAGTATTGGAGACTACGAAGTCATTGATGAGGAGACAAATGTGGCACGTAAGGACAGTTGGTTGTACATGTTGGGTGAGACAGCAGGCACACCATACCGCTTTAATGCCACGGGCACAGGAAGGTGGGAGGGGGGGCCCAGGAAGGACTCAGTCTACATCACCTCCTTATATTTCACTATGACCAGTCTTACCAGTATTGGCTTCGGCAACATCGCGCCCACCACTGATGGAGAGAAGATCTTCGCCGTGGCTATGATGATGATTGGATGTGAGTAATAAAGAGACTTTTGTATTTTTCATCAGTATATTTAATTTTCTGCCTTTTGGGGTATGCATGCTTCATACTCATGTTTACAAATACAACTACAAGTTCTTCTTTATGGACATGATAATGATGATGAATGTGTGGGTAGTAACAAGTTACTAAAAAAATCATTGGGCAGCATACAGTATTGCATTGAATCTCTTGGTGTTTAATGAATCCCACTCATAACCAGGTTTTTGATATGGTAAACCCAAATGGCAAACTCTTGACCTTCAGCATGGCCCTGATGATCAGACCTAATGAAGAAGTTGTTCTCAGAAACTGTTTCCCATGAGGACCACTGGATATCATGTTGAGTCCTGAGGTAGATATCATGATGTGCCATTTCCCGATTTCAATCATCAAACTTAAGATAAACCCAAGGTTGAGTTTCTTGGCTTGTGCTGAATTAGCATCATATGGGGTTAGAAACAAGGTCTTGCCAATTTCTGTACCAGTTCAGATGACAAACTCTGTCAGATGTCGGCCTATTCCAGGTTTCTTAGAATTGCAGTATTTAGACATTGAAACAAAGTTCTGCAAGTTAACAATTTTTTTGTTTTCTTTTTGTTTTATAACAATGACATGAATTGGCTCAGGATGCTTGTGTCCAATGCAGTTGCTTTATTTACCAACATGCTTAACACTGGAAAATCCTAACAGACCAACAGACCTAACCGCCTCTCACCCGAAGATGTTGGGATTGGCTCCAGCTTCCCCACGACCCAGACGGATAAAGCGGTATAGATAATGGATGGATGGATGGAAGGCTAATGTGGTAGTTAGCTTAAACTTGAAGAGATGGGAGCAAGAGGTTTTTCACTCTCATATGAGCAGGAGTTTATGGTTTTTACTCTCATGCTGAACAAAATGGATGACCTTAAGTTTTTATTCTCAGGCTGATGGGAAGTATATTTACTTATGCTAATGGGGGCGGGTGGGTAACTTTCACTGGTTAGGCTCCTTGAACTTAAAGAGACCACTGAAGCAGGAATACAAGTTTTGATGAACAAGCAACATTAGCTTCCGTAGGCTTATGGACACTTTATTCATTTTTATTCCTGCTCACTTCATGCACTTGTAGACTTTGTAAAGTGAGAAATTATTCAGACTATAACATGCAGCTTGTGACCCACAAGACCAACATCAATTCATTAATCTCGCTGAAGTTTTAAAGATCTTCTTACAACTTTTACACAACTTTAGTGTAACGTCCTACACAGGAATTGTATGTTCAAGGTCAGTAAAGCAGCAAAACACAGTAATGAATATTTATCATGTTGGGAGAGAGCAGGAAGTATCTTTATCTTTTGAGCCGTCATCACAGTGCTTTGTAGTTGAGTTCAAACAGAAGTGAAAATGATGAGAATATTCTGTCACTGATCTCTGGGGCCTCTGATCAAGCATAAAAACTCACTGTTAATTCACTGCTTTCTCTCTTTGTGTCTCTCTGTCTTTCTGTCTCTCTTTCTCACTACATCTCTCTCATACTCTCTTCGTCTCCTTTGTTGGCATGAATGTCAGATTATTGCCAAAACAAATAACACAGATTGAACACATAAGATTGAAGCTTAATAAAAGGATAATATATGAAGATGATTTTATTTACATCTCTTGTTCTGTCTGTCTGTCTCCCTCCCTCCCTCCCTCTGTCTATCCTGATCTCCATCTGTTTTTGCCAACAAAACATTCAGTGTTTGATGGCTCTTGCTATGTCGTCGCGGTTTAGCTGGACACATCCGCAGGTGGGGAGACGGCTTTGTAAAACTCATTGCGTTTATTTACAAAAACACACGAGACAGGGAGAGGTACAAAAACACGGCAGGCAGAAGAGTAATCCAAAAACACAATGTCAGTCGATCAGCAAACGGGGTATCAAAGATTAGGCAAAACACAAGAACAAAAACAGAAACAGAGTCCAAACACTAGAAACAGAACCACGGGAAATACGCTCAGCAACAGGACACAACGGAAGCTAAACTAGTACTTGACGAAAATGAAGCGCAAATGAGGGTCCTTTAAACATATCCTGAGCGTCCATGGATTGGATGCAGATGCATCCAATTACAGGTCACATGATGAGCCTAGGCGCATGTGCTCACGGGAACTGTAGTCCTTTGTAGTTCGCGCCCTAATGTGAATGTGCACGTTTCCGCGCTAGGCGCGACGGAGAGAATGAAAGCACGGTGCGTGCGGCCGAGCCCACAATGCACGCCGCACTTGCAGCGAGGGGCAGATTCCTGACAGCCCTTGTGTTTGTGACATAAGAAGTGATTTTGGCAGTTATGCTATTAAATGTAAATGACATGTAAATTATCTGAAATGAAAGTGAAAAAAAAAAAACCTCTTTAAAATCTGTTCCTAAATGATATGATGCCCTGCTGGCTCATCATGGGAGGATTTGCACAGGCTCTAATTTACAGTAATTATGACTAATTCACACCCTGTCGTTTTCCCATGTGTATTTTAAAGACTCTCAGATTTTAATGAAATGCTTCAGTTTTATTAAACAGTCATCAGTCAGATTGATTGGCCAATGGACAGACAGGGTACTGCACTCAGATAAAGACACACAAAAACCCACATACACACTATTATCATGCTCATTGTTAAACTAATCTGAGAATGTACAAAGCAGGTTTCCCTTTTTTTGTTTTGTTATAAACACCACTAACATAGAACAATGTTTCATAACAGTTCTGTATTAGGCTAAAGCTTGTACTGTATGTGCTCATAATTTTGAATGATATGTAATGATTGGTGAATGACTCATTCAGAATGACTCTTTTAAGTGAATCAAGTGAACTGCGCAGATGTGAAAAATAGTGAAAATAGTGTTAGTGATAAAGTTAAATAATATTAAAAAAATAAGAAGTATAATAATCTAAAAGAAAAAGAATAACAGAAAACTGCATGTTTATATAATTCTGAGATAAAACAGATGGCAAACTAAACTGTAGAGTGCATAATAAGACAATACATATGAGATACTGGGTGAGTGGAAAGCCCTTGCCTGAGCTTTAAAATGTGGAATGGAGGTGCAGGCACAGAGATGAAGGTGAAGAGAGTTCCACAGCCTTGGGTTGGCTACTAAAATTTTCTACAAGAGGGATATTCAATCTTATTCAATTCTCAATTCGGATCAAAATCAGAGTAAAAATTTTAATTTAAATTTATCCCTAATGAGCAAGCCAGTAACGATGGTGAAGAGGAAAAACTCCCTTGAGACGACATGAGGAAGAAACCTTGAGAGGAACCAGACTCAAAAGGGAACCCATCCTCACCTGGGTGACACCGGGTAGTATGATTATAAATAACATGCTTCTATAACTGTGTAATATAATGTCTAAAAGTGCTAAGTGTTCTGAACTTGTATGAATAGCATTAGATTTTTAAAATTAAGTCTATTGTATAAAATTGCTCAAATTCAGTGATTCACTGAAAACTGCATAAACTGTAAAATGAAAGCTTCCACAGCCATATTTAGGGTGGCTATAAAACTCCAAACAGAGGCAGGGCATCCGGATGGATCAGGTTGGATATTGGCCTATAGTTAGACAGCTGATTGGTCGAGGTCAGGTTTTTTAATTGGGGGATTGATAAATGCTAGTTTAAAGGATTTAGGTACATGTCCAGTGTTGAAGAAGGATCTAATTATTTTAAGAAGAGGTTTGATTCTTGTACTATCTACATTGCTGTGCAAGTTCACATTTAACAAGAGTTAAGTCAAAGGTTAATTCACACAGATTAAAATGAATGTTCATAGTTCACAATTTTGAATTTTGAACTAAGTTTTTCAGTAGAATCACTTCCTACCCATCAACCTCAGCCTCCAATAATTGCAAATTTCCAAACTAAATGAATTACTGTTCACTGCTACAGAATCACAGACAGATATTACTTTCAAACGTTAAGAAAAACAATGTGAGTATATGATCTATTGCTTATTATATCATAAAGCAGGACAACTCAGAACATATCAGTTTGCAAATGTAATTCAGTCCTATGTACATTTTTTATTATGCAGGAAGCGAAAAAAGAGGAGCAGTAAAGGTATACTATAGATGCAATGGAAATTTTATTTGGCCCGCATGAATAAAATTATGAAAATTAATTATGAACAAATTCAAAAGCATAAAATACATTACAGGCTGTAACAGGCTTCTCCTGATTTGCTGTACTGATCTGTTCATATAAACTACAAATGTTCATACAAACTGGGTTCAACAGTACAAGTGGCAGCATTGTTTGAATTGATAGCACTAGCCATGCCTGGCACAATACCGGGTGCCATAAATCCTCGGGTGCACATAACACCTATTCATTTTTTTGCTTCTGATGTTTTCCAGTCAGTTCGCAATTAATGAAAGTGAATGTGAGCACCTTTTACTCTCACCAGAGTCAACAACGCCCATGTCCACATTAGTTGCAAAGATTTGTTCAGTTCTCCATTTACTAAAAATATGAGCATGTTCGATGAACAGCACTCATTTAACACATTCATGCACAACACTGATTATCTGTTTAAAGAAATGTGTAGGTAATTGTGGTAGCAGGGGCAAGGTCCGTAAGGGGAGCCCTGGGTTCTACAGTAAGGGATTTTATATACAGGTTGATGATATTGATGAAGAAATTATTTAAATTACAATACGAATTCCAGAAAAGTTGGGATGTTCTTTAAAGTTAAATAAAATGAAAACTAAAAGACTTTCAAATCACATGAGCCAATATTTTATTCACAACAGAACAT
>JAQMYM010000005.1:6738795-6748956 GCA_030014255.1 Parauchenoglanis ngamensis | reverse complement strand
CTTCTGTGAAGCTGCTTTGTGACAATGTCTGTTGTTAAAAGTGCTATACAAATAAAATTGAATTGAATTGAATTGAATATGAACAGCAAAAAAAAATCAGCAACAGATTATTGTGGATGGTTCGAAGTAGAAACCATAAATATGGCTAGGGATGTTCTTCCATGGATAGGCTAAAGACAGCAAGTGTTAGGAGCAGTTTATACTCCGTACTTTATACAGATATATCTTCAGAACTTCTTGTGTCACCCAGATGATGATGGGTTCCATTATGAGTCCGGTTCCTCTCAAGGTTTCTTCCTCGTGTTGTCTCAGGGAGTTTTTCCTTGCCACTGTTGTCTCTGGCTTGTTAATAAGGGATACATTTAAATTAGAATTAAAATCTATATCCAGACTTTCTATAAAGATGCTTTGTGTTAGTTTCCATTGTTAAAAGCACAATATAATTAATATTTATATTAGAATTAGAATTTAAACTGAATTGAACTCTGTAAACAGTACTGAAAAGAATAAAGAGAAAAAAAAATCTGCAAAAAAAATAATCAATATGAGAACAGTGCTTTTAAGGCAAATAACAGAGCAACAGAACCATCTCGCATAAACACTGAACATGTTAACTGGTAATGCAATCACTTTAAAACTCACATGCAATGTCTCTGTGTGTGTGTGTGTGTGTGTGTGTGTGTGTGTATAAAAGCAGCTGATTAGATTTCTACTCTAACACCATCCATTATTGACACAGATAACCCACTTTAGAAAATAATTTAATGCTCATTGTGTTATTTTTCTTTACATTTGTTCATCTCACTTTACTTCCCTCTGTTCCTCGCTCACTACCATTCATCACATATGTCTGTCACATATGTCATTCATCATATATCACCCTCTTTCTTTCTGTCTGTCTCTCTGTCTATCTATGTGTCTGTCTGACTGTCTCTCCATCTCTCTGTCTCTGTCGCCCTCTCTCTCACGCGCCCTGAGTTATGTATTCATGCCACCAGCTGACAGATGCAAAACAGACAGACAGACACACACTCACAGAGAGAAAGAGAGAGAATCTCTCCAGCCAAATGGTACAGAGTAAAAACTGCTATACAATGGCACATATCCATGGTACCAAGCAAGCTATCCAATACTAATGCTAATGTTATCATGTTAATGTTAATGTTACTAATGCTAACCACTTCCACAATGGGATTAGCTAGTGTTGCAAGGTCCTGTCACATGCTAACCTGCAGCTGTCATGCGTCCAGCATAACTGACTGAAAAATAGCCTTTTTATATAATTAATTACTTAATTACTTGACTGAGAGGCTGAAAATTGAAATGCTGAGAAGATCAGTGCATTTGCATCTATTCCCAGCAACAGATTCTAGCTTCACTTGGAGTATTCCTGGGTTTCCACGAGGGTTTCTGTCGAGAGGGAAATGCCTAATACAGCTCCTCAGTAAACACTTTATCCTGTTCAGGGTGGTGGTGAATCCAGAGTCTATCCCAGGAGTACTGGTTGTGAGGTAGGAATATACCCTGATTGGGCCACCAGTAAATGGGACACCAGTAAATTGGAATACACCAGTGATGGGACACATATTAACATATAGGGGTAATTTAGCATAACCAATCTACCTACTGGCATGTTTTTGGGAGCCAGGAAAAAACTGGAATAACCTGGAGGAAACCCACATGGACATGAGAAGAACATTTGAAACTTCACACATTCATAACATGAGCTCAAGTTCAAACTGGGAACCCTGGAGCTGTGAGTAAATAACTGCTTTTCACTGCTGGTTATTGAACACAGCCAACTGGCTAAGGTTACATCACTGGAGTAGATGGGTATGAAAAGATAAATAGCCAGATAACTTGATGAATTAACATTTAAATTAGACCGATAAATAAGCCACTGTTCCACAAAGAGGAAAACAGCATCATTTTAGTTTCACTACATCACTTTTATTTTGTATAAATGCAGATCACATTTATTGTGCTGTCTGGCCATGCCCCCATTTGATTTTGTAAATCTCAATTGTGATAGAAAATGAACAACATCTGACTGCTGTGTTGAATCATGTCAGTACCAACACTAACATTCTCTCTCTCTCTTTCTCTCACTCTCTAGCCCTCCTCTATGCCACCATCTTTGGTAACGTGACCACAATCTTCCAGCAGATGTATGCTAACACTAACCGTTATCACGAGATGCTGAACAGTGTTCGAGACTTCCTCAAACTCTACCAGGTTCCTAAAGGTCTGAGTGAGAGAGTGATGGACTACATCGCCTCCACCTGGTCAATGTCCAGGGGAATCGATACAGACAAGGTACAAATTGTGTGTGTATGTGTGTTTCCAGATTCTGATACAAAGTCAAATAACGGAGACTTTGATTTAGTGTATTGTGACAACTGTCAAACCTTCTTATTTATGGCATTTGACAGACGCACTTATCCAGAGTGACTAAGGGTGTACTCAAACTAGGATTTATCATACTGTACCCGAGAGCGCTTGTCCCCCTCCCCACTCCTTCACTGGTCTGTGCTCACACTGCACTTAATGTTCCGATCCTGAGTCGCTTACGTCATCATGATACAACTTTTCGTGTTGAAGAATAGTCCTGACACGTATCATAATGAAGACTATGTACACTGCGGATTATTTGGAGTCATTTTGGGCACAGTGACATAGCCCTCTCACATGCAATACAGATTTATCAATTATGCAATGCAGTGAAATTCAGTAAATTGCATTGCATGCATAAGAAGATTTTTACTGAAGCAGTTGACATTGCAGGAGGAATTTGCAGCTTTACTCATAACAGTGTGAGAGGAGAAGAACCAGTGATTGTCCATGGTTACCCCAATGTTACGTGCAGTGACTGAAGTGAGATATGAGCGTTGACCAGGGAGATAACAAGATTTTGACATTGGAATGAATCCACTGGGATGAACAGCAGTTCAGTTTTGCTGAGATTAAGTTTTGGCTGGCATCTGTGATGAGCTGTCTGCTGAACATGCTGAGATTGTGTGGAAAGTTAAGTGTCTGAGGAAGGAGAGGATAAGCTGAGTGTCAGTGCTTGACATGACCTGATATGACCATAGCATGTGAGGATATGACCTCACAGAAAGATTGAGGATAGAGAGAACAAAAGAGGACTAATACTGAACCTTGTGGCACACCAGGGGACAGATGTGGAGCTTCTCACCTGATGTCACCTGATATGACTGGCCTTCCAGGTAGGAATGAGCCATTGCAAACCTGAGCCACTAATTCCAAGAATCAAAAGGATGGACAAGAGAGTCTCGTAGTTGACTTTGTCAGACACTGCTTAAAGGTTGAGGAGGATGAGGACTGATGACAGCTTATCCAATCTAGCAGCATGTAGCTTCTAAGAGATAGCCGAATTGGCAGTCTCTGAGAAATTTACCTCTTTGAAGTGAGTCTGGTTAGGATCTTGGAGGTTATTCTGTGAGATGAGAGAGAGAGACAGTAGACTTTGTAGATGGTGCATTCAAGAATTTTAGAAAGAAAAGAGAGAAGTGATAATGGTTGGACCCAGAGTGGGTTTCTTCAGGATGTGAATAACACTAGCTCTTTTGAATGCAGTTAGTAAATGACGAGATATTATTGACGATAGTGGTGATGAGGGAGAGGAGGTCTGGTAAGAGCATTGTGGAAGGAATTGGACACAATGGCCAGGTGATAGAATTGCAAGACATGATAACATGAAGGATCTATTTTTATATTACACACCTGCACACATATACACACACACACACACACACACACACACACACACACGAAGCTGAACTTGCATACAGATATGAACTTTTATGGGAAGTTGTCTTGGTCCTCAGGTGCTGCAGATCTGTCCTAAAGACATGAGGGCTGATATCTGTGTGCACCTGAACAGGAAGGTGTTTAAGGAACATCCTGCTTTCCGACTGGCCAGCGACGGCTGTTTACGTGCTCTTGCCATGGAGTTCCAGACCATCCACTGTGCTCCGGGAGACCTGATTTACCATGCAGGGGAGAGCATCGACACCCTGTGCTTTGTTGTCTCAGGGTCACTCGAGGTCATCCAGGATGATGAGGTTGTCGCTATACTGGGTGAGTAAGAGAGAGAGACAGAGACAGACAGAGAGAGAGACAGGGATGCAATGGAGGAAACAGTAGAAAGCATGAGGAAAAAAGACAGAAAAATTGCAAAAATGCAATTTCAAGTAAACATTCATTTCAGAAGCACAGAGTAAAATATACACATACACACATACACACACACACAGCCATTGTCTCTCCCACTTGTAAAATGGACATTTGGACAGATTGGATCTTTATAAAAATGGATCTTGGACAAATTAGATCTTTATAAAATGTCTGCTCATTCTGCATTAGCATGCTAAATTGTCTTAGCCTGAGTGTTTACTATGTGTATGAATGTATGAATATACAAGGTGGAGACTATCGTGTTTGCCTGTGTGTGTGAGACTCAGTTCTTTGTTTATTTGTTTGTTTGTTTGTTTTTTAAACAGCAAAACAAAACTATTAATTGAAAGAGAGCTGGGGTCTCAGTGAATTGTGTTTTAGAGACAGACATGTCTGAGAGTGAGACGGGTATAACAAGAACACTTATGAGACTTAATGAATGCTTCCTTTTAATGATCCACTTCACTTACCAATAAAACGATAAAGACCACAAAACACAGAGGAGTGTTTCCTGACTGCATGTCAAACACACACACACACAGACAACACTGTTAGCTCGTCAGTCTAACAGCGTCCTGTGGGGGAACTGAGCTGTGTTGTGTTTATTCAGTTGCTCCACTGAGGGAGAGAGGGAATATTCCTCCCATCAGAACGTGTCTTCTCTCATTTGTCTGACATATCATCTGCAACCTGCACTCATTAGCCGTGTGTGTGTGTGAGCTGATTGGAAAATGAGATGAACCGTCACCTTTCCCAAATGACCAGATACTTTATTCAATCTCACACACACACACACACACACACACTCACACACACACACACACACATAAAACTGTTGATCCTACACTGGTACCAAAGCTGAATTTCCTACAATGATACATACAGCTTTATAAAGTTAGAAAAAATGAGAAAATGAGAGAAAAAAAAAGAGAAATAGTGAGACAGGTAAAAACAGAGAGAGTGCAAGACAGAGAATGTAGGCAAGAGAGACAGACAGAGGGATAGACAGAGGAGTGAGACAGTTTGATAAAGAGATACAGAAATACTGAGACAGACAGATACAGGGGTATACAACAATTAATTCTGTAGTGACTACATGTATTCCTGTGATTGTGTATAATCGTGTGTGTGTGTAGGAAAAGGTGACGTGTTTGGAGATGTGTTCTGGAAGGAGGCGATGTTAGCACAGTCGTGTGCTAACGTGCGAGCGCTAACATACTGCGACCTGCATGTGATTAAACGTGATGCGCTGCAGAAAGTTCTGGAGTTTTACACACAGTTCTCCAACCACTTCTCACGCAACCTGCTGCTAACCTACAACCTCCGCAAACGGGTGAGAATCCAACACTCACACACAATCATAATACTTTCTCTCTCTTTCTCACACATGCACACACATACAATGATTCTGATCCTGCAGATGTTTTACATCCAATCTCAAGGTGAAGTTTATGATGTTTGTATTTGAGAAGAAAAAATTATTTGACAGGTTTGTGTTATTTTGTAATGTGAATTCAGTCACACATTTAATCACAAATTCATTTTAAATTCATGCTTCTAATATTGTGTAATGAATTAGATTTATATACACTATTCAACACTATATGGACAAAAGTTTGACCGTCCCACCCATATGTGCTTGTTGAACATCTCATTCCAGATTTATCCCCCTTTGCAGTTATAACACGCTCCACCTTCTGTTTGGCTTCCCACTAGATGTTGGAGCGTGGCTGTGGGGATTTGTGTTCATTCAGCTACAAGAGCATTAGTGAGGTCAGGCACTGATGTTGGGATGTCAAGGAGGCTCCAGTTCCAGTTCATCCCTAAGGTGTTCAGTGGGGTTGAGGTCAGGGCTCTCACTCGACATCCTTAACACACCATGTCTTCATGGAGCTGCTTTGTGCACAGGGGCATTGTCATGCTGGAACAGTATTGGGCCTCTTAGTTCCAGTGAAGGGACACTGTAACGCTGCAGCACACAGAGACGCTCTGTATAATTGTGTGCTTGTGGTAACAGTTTGGGGAAGAAACACATATTGGTGTGATGGTCAGGGGTGTACAAACTTTTTGCCAGATAGTGTTTAAAAAAATAAAATGTAAGATAACAGTCTGGGCTGGATCAAGTGCTTCTCTTTGTACTGCTGAATAATGAATGTAAATGCCATTTTGTTAAATTGAACATGTGATTAATGTGATCATTACAACTAGGACTATTTACGCAGTGATGTATAGGCAATATAGCAGACCCCTGTTAGATTTATTTCATCACTCGCCATCTTCTAATTCATATATTAAGTTTTTTCATTTTTAAATTGTCTCCTGCCTTTATGATACACCATATTCCATGCTGACTCATCCAGAAAACTCACTTAAAGCTGCTATGTGACAATGTTTGTTATTTAAGTTCCACTTAGCCTACCAGTTCTCTCTCCATACCTTCCTCTTGGCGCGCAGCTGGCCATGATAGTTGTCTGACGAGTCTCCTGGAATTTCACTTCCCCACAGAGTCACTCCAATTATGGTGTAAGCAATTCCCATCACCACTAGGGGCAGCATGTAGACCAGCACAGACACTATGCCATGGTACCTGGACCATCACAAAAGTGTGGTAAGCATCACTACACTCTTAATGAAATAAAAGTCAGTCTAAAGGGTTCCTTGCTCACATGGAGTAACCCTAAAGGTTCTATATACGTGGTTCCCCATTAACAACAATCCATAAAACCCATGAGGAACTATTTTATTCAGGAGTGTAGTTGAAAAAGCAGACTAAGGGGCAAATGATCATCGGAGGATGGTAAAAGTTAGTAGATGATTTAGAATCGGGGGTTCCACATCTAAATAAATTCTTGTAGTTATAAGTCCAGTATACAATATACTATGCAGCAGGCTGGGAATGTTCTTCTGAACTTTTTCTTGTTAAGGAGGGAACCCATGACACTCGTGAATGAGAAGAGAAACATCTTCAATTATAACAAGTCTAGTTGTTATAAACTAGTCAGCTTGATTTGCTGCACTCTTAGTGAAAAATGTTCCATCTAATATTCTGAAGGTTTCTCCAGTTTATCAACCTGTAAACATTCTGTTAACCTTCACAACAAAAGATTTCTCTTTCTAAAAATCTTCCCATTAGGAAGCTGGAACCCTTAATGGAACTGGTTATGGTTCCAATTCCCTAAAGGGGTACTAGTACTTGAAACCTTTCCTGAAAAGTGAAAACTATCCATCTAAGGAACCACTGAGAAACCCTTTATTTCTAGCCACCCTACTGGTATGTTGGAAATAACATCTACAAGTTTACAAAAAATGTTATAGCTAGCCCATTAAGAGTTCTTTAATAACTTCTCTTTAGAAAGTATTAGAAGCTCTTTGTGGATCACCATGCACCATATATTTCCCCATCAGAAGAATATTTAGGAAGCAAATACCCAATATCTATCATAACAACCCTGGAGGAACCCTTGAAGAAGAGTGTATATTTGATACAACACCAGTCATTAAGAAATTGTGTTCTTTCTCATGAATTAATGAATTAATTGCTTCTCTCGTACATTAATGAATCTTCAGCTGGTCTTGGCCAAGCGACGTAGCAGATGGTTCTTCGAGGCAGACTCCTGATGGTGGAGTAGAAGCAGAGAGGGAATGCCAGAACCACAGCAAGAACCCAGATGCACACAATGACCACTTTAGTGGCTGTGGCTGATAATCTGGGCTTCAGAGGATGGATGATGGCCATGTACCTGTCACACAGACATCACAATCAATCACACTGTCAGAGAGCCAGCGCTGTAACGAGGGTCTACTGTATCGGTTCTTAGCGGTGAGATGTGGAAAACCCGATATGGAAATATATAGAATACTTTTATCCTTTACAGAATATGGTTATGAAAGAATGAGACAAAGAGTTTGTGAGACAGAGAGAGACAGACAGACAGACAGAGAGAGAGAGAGAGAGAGAGAGAGAGAAAGAGAGAGAGAGCGCATAGGATATTAAATTCCCAAACTTCATAAAAATATTATTATCCTCTCTGCTCAGTCTGAAGGCTTATCTTTGGTGGAGATTAGATTTGAGAGAGAAGATAATAATAATAATAATAATAATAATAATAATGTAAACATTATTTATATAGCATATTTCACACAGCTCAAATAAAAAAATAGGAAGTCAAGAAATCATTGCAGGAAAAAAAACAATAATAGAAGTTCCAGATCTTTCCTCCATAAAAAATAAAAGCTGTCACACTAATACACTGATCAGGAATCATGAGAAGGTCCATAAGACAATGCCATGACTTTTTGATTGGTCTCAGTATGGTATAGAAAACATGAATGGCTTAAAATCCTCAATATTTGGCTCCACGGCTGTAATGTTTAAGACTGAACATGTAATTAATGGTAAGAGAATCCTGATCCTGACCATCCTGATCCTTAAGGTCTGTTTAAATCACGTTAATGTAGACTGCATTCACCAAACCTCACCATGTATTACATTCGCCCTGAATGTACCACAGCAGTGACGAGGACAGGGCAGTTCAGTACCCTTTGTTTCTGACAGTATAGATTCTGCGTTGTGTTTTTTCCCAGCACTGTTTAATTATTAGTAGCCTTCTGTAGTGATTTTAAACCACTCCATGTGTAATAATAATGATAATAATAATATATACCTTGTCCATCTTTACTGAGCATAAATCATAATGCGTTTAGAACAATGATATTTGTTATTGAAAGGAGGCTCAGTACCGGTCCATGGCGATGGCGGTCATGGAGTAGATGCTGGCAAACACCGCAGCCACCGGGAAAAAGTTGTGGAACTTGCAGTACGCCTCGCCGAAGTACCAGTCCCCGTGCGCGGCGTAAATGAAGTTAATGAGCGTGTTGAAGGCGGCCATGGCGGCGTCGCAGAACGCGGAGTTCAGCAGGAAGTAGTTGGTGACGGTGCGCATTCTCCTGTGAGCCATGATGATCCACACCACCACCAGGTTCCCGAACAGGGCCACGGTCAGAACCGAACCGTAGGCCACCGACCACAGAGCCACGCGCCACAGCGGTTGCGCGAACTGATTGGTCCAGTTGCGCGTCAGGTTCGAGGCCATGAGTGTCAGTGCCGAGACACGGAACCGTGTGAGAAAATAGAAATAAAGAAAGTGTTACGAATTCAGCATCCGTCTCATTGCCATGGTGATTCCGGCAGAGAAGATGCTCACGAGCTAAACGGGAGATGCTGATGCGCGTGCCGTGCGTTCCGGCGCGCTTTCACTAAAGAGATGCGCGTTCGAGAGGGGTGTGTGCGTGTGTGTGTGTGCGTGTGTGTGTGTGTGCGTGCGTGCGTGCGTGGGTGTGCGTGTGGATGACTAGCGCGATCTGAGCTTCAACATGAAACACAATGTAAAAGGTATAAACGTGTATAATTCTATTCTGTCCTGCTCCGTTGTGTTGTGTTGTATTCTTTGCTATACATGCAACAGAATAACATGCAAATATAACATCTATAGCCACTAAATGTTTTTCCAAAATACAAATAAACCATGAGCTGGAATGATCAAAACTAATCTAACAGGAAGACACAATGGATAAAAAGGAAGGTCAGTTAAACTAAATGGAGATTCTGGGTTATTAAGCACATTATTAGGGCTATCAAGTTCTCAGACTGCACTCAGCAATGATATTCATAACATACAGTGATGTTAATTATAAGACTTAGTAAAGATATAGCTGTAAATTAGTGCTACAGTGCAGTCAGTGAAATTCTTATGAACTCAAACACTTGACAGTGATGTGTTTGGATTCTGTTGGATTTGAGCTCTAACCCTCTCCATGTCCCAAACATGTTTATCTTATCATACAGACTTCGTACCCCCTTGGTGGTAACAGCACAAAATGTGGAACAGTTTCAATTCAATTCAATTCAATTTTATTTGTATAGCGCTTTTAACAACAGACATTGTCTCAAAGCAGCTTCACAAA
>JAQMYM010000005.1:6718963-6733294 GCA_030014255.1 Parauchenoglanis ngamensis | reverse complement strand
TCTCTCTCCCCCTCTCTCTCTCTCTCTCTCTCTCTCTCTCTCTCCCTCTCTCCCGCTCTCTCCCCCTCTCTCTCCTTACAGATGATACGTGTTAGTAGTGCTGGGACTTGTAGCGTACTCCAGATGAAAACAGGCTGACGGACGGTACACCTGCACTTTTTCGGCTCTTCAGTCTCGGGACCGAGCGAACCTCTTTGGAGAAACGGCGTATTGGGAGCGTTACATTTTCCGCAGGCTGAACCTGACGAAACTCCACGTGTGCACATTGAGCAGCGAGGATGATGTGCGTAAGGAGAGGGTTTATAAATGGAAGAATGAGCACTGGGTCTCTTTTTACCTCTTATCCACTGACACGGTGGTGTTGGTTCTGGGAACCGTTAAACCGTTAAAGTCGCGGCCTGCGAGTCACCGGTTTCAGATTAGTTCACTGTGTGAGTTTACTAATGAGCAGTCCGTTAGAGAGAAAGTTCAGCCTTGGGAACATGTTTTATCACCCAGTTGTCCATCTGCAGTACAAAAACATCATGCTTAGCTAATTACTCGGAACCTGTAACTGCGCATTAGCATTATGGCTTCTGTTCAGTTCATTCCTCAGACCAGTAATACACAGTTATGCTTATTATTTAGTAATAATCTTCCAAGCTAGATGTGATGTATCTGAAATATCTGTAATCCCTGAGGTCATTATGACAGTACATGCGAGTGTTGGTGAACAATGGCCTTTAAAATAAGTTATTTTAGCTACATATGAACCTTAACCTTCGTTTAGCTACAGTTCGTCTTCCTCGTGTCACCGTCATGGCAATGAAAGGACACGCCTACAAACCGTCACCTCGTTGGCTCCTCGGTTTCAGTCGAGCGTCTCATTGGTGAAGTAAATCTCTTTTGCCGGCGAAGACAGGGTTGTGAAACGGTTTCCGAATAAGCCCCGCCCCCAGCACTGGCACCCTCTCACAGTATCAGCGGACAGACGGTAGTTAGCTTTGTTTCTGTTTTGGGGGTTTTGTTTGTTCGTTTTTTAAAGCCTTTTCAGGCTGATGTTTTGTGCAATACTTATTTAAGCATATTAAAGGTATGTAAAGGCAGTCAGTTCAGGCACATAAATGTAAAACAAATCGAAAACGTCTTACTCAGAATGCAGTCGAACGGACGAGAGATTTGGTGTGTCAGTGTTGTGTGTGTTTATTTATTTATTAGTTTGTTTTGGTACGACTCCGCCCCATTGGGCCCCACCTCCAGCTGTTTAAAGCTATATTTGTAGCTGAAAGTGATGCATATGTTGTTTTTGGTCACATGACATTCCAGTGCAGAACTGAAAGTAAAGCTCCACCCTGAAACACGTCACATATGTTTATACTATATTTGTGAGGTCTTTAGCGATTCTGGTGCTCATTTGTTCCTCAGTGCTGTAAGTTCTGTGTCGCTCTGATGTCACGGGGGGCGCTGCTAATGCTAGTGCAGTTACAGCGACGTTTAATCAAACCAAGTCGCTGTGTTCCAGCAACGTGGTATACATGAGAAACCCAGTGCAGAAGCAGAAGGAAGATGTCAGAGCAAACACTGTGACCAAGAATTCAGTGCAGCTCCACGAGTCAGCTCAGCTAGTTAGCAAGCTACGAGATGATGAGCTCGATGGCGGTATTAGCCTGAATGTTGGCGCGACGGATGCTGACGTGTTTGAACAGAGCGTACAGATGAGAGCTGGACAGACTGCAGGACTAAAGCGCCGCTGCATCGCTCTCTTTAGGTAGAGATGACGCAAGGGATAAATCCAGCTGCACCGCTATCAGCACATAGTCAAACAGCATTATGGGTAATGTAGCGAAACTTTAACCAACATGAAAATAGAGCAACACGTCCATGAAAGATGTTTAAAAAAAATTATTATTAGAAAAAGGGTTTTAACACCGTGGTAATTATAAACATTGACGCGTAGGTTGTTCAGGGTGGAGTTTTCCTTTAAGAAGCAACATTTAGGCAGCCAACGGGTAACATTTGTTAGAAAGTGGACATGGGCGCGTTTCCGTTGGCCTTCGTCTTTAAGGTGCGCTGGAGAGACCAGGCTCTGATCTCTTCTACGTCTTACTGTAGAAACTTTCATTCAGCTGGACCTTCGCATGTTCCCATCATTTATACATGTTTGCGATTATATTAGTACAATAATAATAAACACCATATTGATATCATGGACATTTTACATTACCATCATTACCCTTCTGATCCGGGGTAATAATCTGTTCAGGACGAGGTGGATTACATTAACAGCGTTTCTGAGCAGGAAGGCCTGTAAAGAAGCAAGCAGTGTGACTTGAAAAGTAAAGTATAGCCACATTCCTGATCATAAGGACTTCAGGACTCAGGCTAAGCTCAACGCCACTTAACCACACACTCAGCTTCAGCTTCAGCTTCTGCTTCTTTATAGTTCCTAAAGAACAGCTGAGCTTTTTGGGGGTTAAAGTGAAAAGAACCCCTGGAGCCTCCTGCTGTTGGTCAGGTTGCATACGCACGCGAGGATTTCCACATGTAATGGGTGAAGGCTCTATAATACTGCAGTGTTGGGTTAGGGAGGCTGTATTATTCCTCTTTTCTGGTAGTTATTCTCTGGTGTTTAAAGTCCCGGCTGAAGACTGAGGGCTGGATTCGACCAGAGACGCTAAAACTGCATGTGTTCTGGTTGCAGAGACTTCAGTATGATTTTTGGGCTCGGGCTTTAAGGTTTAGTAACTTTTAATTTGATAATGTGTGATGCTTTGGGTTTTTTTGGGGGGGGGTTATTTAACATTATTTAAACAAAATGTTTGAATTTAAAAAAATATAATATATTTTGAATGACTGCAGTCTCCATGTTTTTTGGGTTTATATTAATATATACATATCTTATAAAGTGTATTATGTATTATTTTCCCTCTGACAATTCATTTGAGACTTATTATTATTATTAGATGAGATAAAGATGGAATAAATTAATCTGCTCGCAGCTTAGAGCTGTGTACATCCCACTGTTATTCCTTCTGGTTCCTCTAGAGGGCAGCATCACCATTTGTGTTCATTTGATTTATGCAAGCGGTTTACAAATTGGAATATACTGTGAATAAATAATTTATAACGTTTTTGGGGGGTTTAAAGTTAACATTTCAAAGAAGACAAATAGGGTTACACTGAAGGATTGTTAGGAAGAAAATCAGTTACTATGTTTTAGCAATTTGTTTTAGATTCTCACAATGATCGAGAAATGTTTATTTGTTTGCTTGTTTAGTTCTATAACTAGTAACATCGGAGAAGTTAAATAAACATTACTGAAGTAATATAAAGGAACTTTTTCTGAGGGCCTTTTACACTTATGCTTTGGTGTTTCCTCATCTGAAAGGGTTCCACACTAGAACTCCGTTAGGAACCAAACGAACCCACTGAGGAACTATACTGCTCACCTACACCAGTAAATGTATTCCACAAACAAAACTGTCTGCATAGAACCCTGCAATAAAGTGTAGTAGAACCCTGATAGGAGGTTTAGAACTCTTAAATATTCAAGGAACCCTTAATGAACCGAAGTGTTAAGATGCCTGACATGTTCTAGATGTGAAGAAGAAAATAATGAGTAATAATTTAGAGTAGCCCAGTTAATACCCAAAAGGGTTCTTCAGGGAGTTCTTTAAAGGTTCTTTGGATAAGTAAGTGTTCTTAGTTTCCTAAAACGGTTCCACTTGGAACTCTTTCTGATACAGTATCGCAGGATTCCACCAGAGCGCCAAGATCCTGCTAACGTTTACCTTCGTTCATGAGTAGAACCATTTTGGCAGGTTTAGAACGCATGATTATCCATAAGCCCTTGAAAAGAACCCTTTTTTCTAAGACAGATTTTAGATATTAAGAAGAAAGTAATGAGCAACAATTTAGAGTTTGTACAGCCTGCTTACTGAGATCATACACACATAGAAAAAGGGTTCTTTAAAGGTTCTCAGCTTCTAGAGAGCTTTTTGAATGTTTCCTGATGCTGTGGCGTAGGGTTCTACACTGACCCTGTAGGCTGTGAGCTTAAACCGTCTTGCAGCTTTACAGCACTTCCTTAATCTGGAGTTGAAGTGTACAGTTTTATTTACATCTCTTTCATAATAAAGCAGAAGCTCTAAATAAGCCATTGCGCTGTCTTCTACCGTGGATGAGTGAGTGTGAGAGGAAAAAGTGAAAGTTCAGCTTAGCTCCTGAAATATCTGCAGCTGACACTAATTACACAGAACTGAAGTGCGGACGAGACGTGTGCTCGGGGGGAGACTTTCCCCAGTTCATTTATTTACTGTGTTCACAGTGAGTAAGAGAGAAACCGCCTCATTCAGAAGTTTCTCCACATTCCACAGTGTCATCTTTACTGGAACACACCAGCTTGTGTGTGTGTGTGTGTGTGTGTGTGTAGGAGTGCATCATTACACATTTCCGGTTTTATATCATAAAAGCAGATTAAGTATATTAGAGCAGCGGGTCTCATGGGGCACTTCGGAGACTTTCAGAGGGACGTGATTTTTTTTTATCTTGTTCCAGTGGAATAAATCACAAACAACTTGGATTTCATATTGTGTTCGTATCGCCTAGTATCATATCGCATTTAATGGGTTTAATCTAAACCTCAAAAACTCATAATCTCCTAACAATAACCTATAAATAAGGGCAATGTGGATCTAATTTGTTAAAATTTCAAAGAAATAAAAATCTCCATGGTTCTAATAAACAGCCAGAATAACACTGTAGATGTTTATTAATGAGGTTAATACTGAAGTTACATATTTATATAGATTATATCCATAAAATAAATCTGTACTGACAGGGTATCTGTGAAATTTAAGTTCCTGGCTACAGACTGTGAGAACTGCTGTTCTAGAGTTAAGTTTGTCTTAAATAGTAATCCATGTACACTATGTGGACAAAAGTTTGTGCACCCTGACCATCACACCCTTATGTGCATGTTGTTGATCTCATTCCAGATTTATTCGTCCCAGTTCATCCCAAAGGTGTTCAGTGGGGTTGAGGCTCTGTGCAGGACACTCCAGTTCTTCCACTCCAACCTTAACCTGAACACCATGTCTTCATGGAGCTGCTTTGTTCACAGGGGCATCGTCATGCTGGGGCAGGTTTTGGCCTCTTAGTACCAATGAAGGGAAACTGTAATGCTGCAGCACACAGAGACGCTCTGTACAACTGTGAGCTTCAGACTTTGTGGGTACAGTTTGGGGAAGAAAAACATATGGGTGTGATGGTCAGAGGTGCACATACTTTTGGATGTCTAGTGAAGCTGAGACTTTCATCCCTCAGCTCACTCTGTCATTGTGCCAAATAAAGATGGGATAAATGTATTAAAGAAAAGCCTGTGTTTTAACTGAGAAAACAGGAAAGCAAGAAAAACATAAGCCTAGATGAAGAAACACCTTAAACTGCAACATATACACCTAGATTGTGAATTATTATTGCTAGATACACTCATTAGCCTTTTGAGTAAAAACACATAGCTATTCAGGAATATTAGCAGAACTTCAGCACTTAATTTTGTGTGTGCGGTTTTAACAGCATGTGCTATAAATAAATGGTTAGATAAAGGAATAAAAACAGTGGTATGATGATTGCAGAAAAAGAGAGCTGACGAGACAAACCCTGGTAATGCAAATCTAACAGTTTTAAAGGTCAGACGAGATCAGTGCGTGTGTCTCGCCCTAAAGTTTATGTTATATATTTAATAGTTTCAAATATTACATACATTCAGCAGTTGTGACGTATTACACACACACACTCCTTGATATAATATAATTGTTTACATACTTGTTACCCACTACTCTGTATGTGCGTGTATGTATGTGTGTGTGTGTTTCAGTGCTGAAGTATCAGAGTGTTCAAGCAGGTGATGAGTGTGTGTAATGTGATGCTCGTCAGCACAAACCACTGAAGTAGAAAATCTGTGTGTCACAGTCTCTCTCTCTCACATTTGATTGCGTATTGATTTATCTGCATATATAAATCCTGAATATATCAGAAAGTGAATCTGATCATGTCTCTGCACAGTGAGGCTGTAACCTTGTTTCTGTAAACACTTCAACTGTTTTATTCAACATGCAACAGAGTAACTCTTTAGCTCTTCATCATGCACTAATGTAACTCACAATCACTGAGAACATACAGCTATAAGAACTTGGAGCCTAAGAACATATTATCCCGGGAACACTTGACCCTGAGAACATATGGCATTTAGAACATATGTCCCTGAGTACATATAGCCTTGAGAAGATATTTCAGGGAGAACTTGGGACTGTTGTACCAATTCTGGGCTAGTCTTGGGGCGGTGCTCACAATTGCAGGTTTTTATTTTATTATTTTTATATCCTCTTGAGGTTTCTTCTTCATGTCATATCAGGGAGTTTTTCCTTACACACAGACCTCATACCTCACATACTCCCAGACCTCACAATTCTGGATTTGGATTTTGGAATACTGTATTAATCCCGGAGGGGAAATTCTGCATGGGTTATCATGGTTAAAAAAAAGAGACTTATGTGAGAAACTGTCAAAGGAAATCACAAGTAATAATTTAAAGTATGAGTCTAAACTAAAATCATGAAAGGTGTCCAGTTTCAACTGAAGATACTCCATTAGCAACAACAGCTACTTGCCACGTTGCCTGGGTTTGTCTGGACACATGCGCAGGTTAGGAGATGGCATAGTAAATCTCATTGTGTTTACTGAAAACACACACACAGGCAGAGGTAAACAGTAGGCAAAAGAGTAATCCCAAAACAGAAACTAGGTCAGTTGATCGGCAAACAAAGTAACACAGGATAGGCAAAAAGCAAGGTACAAAAACAGAAAGCAGAGTCCAAAAACCAGAGTATACAAACATGGGAAATCAAGGCTTGGCGGTAGTGTACATGGAGGCTAGACTAATGCTTCACAACAACTATGCCATTCTGTGAGTCTTTTAAACATAGCATGATTGTCTGTGGATTGGACGCACCTGCATCCAATTAACTGTGACCTCAGTTTGAGCATGTGTTCATGGGAACTGTCGTCCTTAGTTGTTCGCGCAACAATGCGGAAGTGTGTGCTTCTGGGCCAAGTGCAACGGAGATTAACGAGAGCGCAGTGCGCTGCTGAGTCTACAAGGCACGCTATGCATGCAGCGAGGAACAGATCATGACACTACTATAGTGTGGACTAACATTAGCTTGTGTGTTCATTTATGATAACAGGTATTTTCTTACCTTTAGAGTAGTGTATCTATTTCACAGCACACATTTTGAAGCCATGTTAAAGGATGTGCATCCATCCTCCAACTGTACCGAATTCAAAATCTGTCTCAGATCCATGAACTGGGCAGGATTACTGGGAACTTTTAAGTAACAGAGCTATATGTGGGGTAATTTTCCAGAATCCTGTGGCCATGCTTGATATATGAAGAACCACTCTCAGGTAAGAACTTGAAGTGGAAGGTTAGTAACTACCTGAGAAGATGCCTGGCATTGCCAAGGAGCCTGAGCAGCAGTGCACTCTAGAGGTGCAACAACAAGCTACAACTGGAACTTAAATTCTTGGAGGAGTTTTAAACACTGGGAGCAGACTTAATGAGTTGAATCCTCTGCTTCTTAAAACAAAATCTTTACTTTCATCAGAGCAGAGGAACCATCATTGTGCATAAAAACATCAGTCTTTCCTTGGCAAGAGACTGGCATCCCTCAGTATCTCAGTTCAAGCTCAGTACATCACGACCATGACTTTAAAACATACTGTTTTCTGAATCCACCAACTTAGCAGATATATGAAGCACAAGGTGTGGTCAGTTGAGGTCGGATGCAGAGGTTTTATGGCCCAGTCTCTGTTTTTAGTTTGCTGAGCTTAGAGAGGAGGAGAGACGCATGGTAACTGAAACTATACCATGTATTAAAAGTAGCTGGCAAGTCATGTGGACATGCTGAGGTTTGTTTAGCCGCAGGATTCCTAGAAAATAATGTATGAAGGAGAAAGACCCGAAATACCCAGTGATTCAAGTCTGAAACCAGATGGGATATCCAAGACCAGAGTCAAGTCTGATTCGAGAGTCAAGTCCATAGTTGAGTTAGAAACTAGAGTCAAGTCCAAGAGCAGAGTCCAGACAAGAGTCTGAAACAAGATCTGACGCTCAGACAAGAGTCAATTCTAAGCCCAGAGCTGTCTTAGACCAGAAAACAGTCAGGTCTAGCATTGAAGAGTCAATTTCAAGGTCAGAATCCAGAGTCGATTCTGAGTCTGAGTCAAGTCCAGATTTGAGTCAGAGTCCAGTGTTGAGTCAGCCCAGCCCATTGATTCAAATCCATGCAATTCTCATTCGTAGATGATTTTTGTCACAGAAGTGTTATTGTCATAGCCATAGACTGTAATTCTGTGAATCTAGTTGAGTAAATATTTAAAAATGATATCTTCATACAGTTATGTATAGAAAGTAAATAAAGACTCAGGAGTGTGTTTATGGAAGAGATTTGGTGAGAGATATTTGCTTGTTAACTACACTAAGTCTTATAACTCCTTATTTGTGTAGATCTTTCTCCAAACCCTTTAAGTGGATAAAAATAAATTCCTCTACATGCCGAAGGCTGAAGCAGAGAATGTAGTTAGGAATTCTGCTGAAAACTGGCACAGTGTGTGTTTACTGCAGTACATGTGTGTGTGTGTGCATGTGTGCTGCAGTAAAGCTTCACGCTGACCACAGGCATATGGAGGTTAGAGAGCTGGCAGGATTAACCATTACACAATGGTGTGTGTGTGTGTGTGTGTGTGTGCACTGATTAAGGCTTATTGCGCATCCATTCATCAGGCCTACATACACTCACCTGAAAGACAGATAGACAGACAGGTGTATAGTGGTTTTAAGACGTCTGTGTTTGTGTCAGAAGGTCACTGAACAGAATGGACTTGCTGCTTGTTAGCACAAATGAGTTCTGTGATGGATGTTCATTTTCTGGTTTCCAATGGCAACTGGGTCAAGGTCAACACAGAGCACATGCAGCCAACAGGCTGGTTTAGCCAACACCCCTTTGGACCATATATTGAGAGTTCCCATAAACAGCTAGCAAATGAAAATTCAACACTTGGAATCAACTCCAGACCATATTTTACCTTAATTTGTCATGAAATAACAAGGAAATATATCATCATGTAACAGGCAGAAAGCAGATGTACAAGCAAAGGGAGTTTTAATTAAAAAAAAGCTGAGAACCAGTCAGAGAGACAATGGTAGTCCAAAAACAGGCAGAGAGCAAAACTAGGCAAACCAAGGTTAACCGAGGCTAGGCAGGTACCTTACCAGGTGTGTGTGTGTGTGTGTGTGTGTGTGTGTGTGTGTGTGTGTGTGTGTGTGTGTGTGTGTGTGTGTGTGTGTGTGTGAGAGAGAGAGCCAGAGAGAGAGAGAGAGAGAGAGAGAGAGAGAGGACAGCTGCCCAGACTCTCTTTGTCCTTGGTGATGAATATGCAGAATATGAATTTTCACAACATCAGAGACTAAGTACTGAATTCTGACAGGGTGAGTGTATGTGTACTGCTGGTTGAGGGTTAAGGCTCAGTGTTATTTGACTTTGAGGTCAGCAGAATGTGATTATTTAGAATTAATAATTCATGATAAAGGAAATGTCTTTCACATACTTATAGACTTGACACAAAGAGAAAGCGAGAGTAAAAAATGAATTTTTCATAAAAATGATAGAGAAACTGGAATATGGAAAGAAAGTTTAAAAATGGTGGTCTTTTAAAGAAGGAAGAAAAAAGTGAGACAGCAGGACAGGGAATATGCAAAATGGAGATCTAAAACTAAAGAGGATTCAGTTCAATTAAATTTTATTTATATAGCATTTTTTCACCTTACATTATCACAAAGCAGCTTTAATCCAGATACAACATTTAAATTTAAATCTATGTTTATCCCTAATGATCAAGCCAGAGGCAACAGTTTTTTGTTAACAATTTAACAAAAAACTTCCTGACATGACATGAGGAAGAAACCCTGAGAGGAACCAGACTCAAAAGGGAGCCCAGGCTCATTAAAACTATTACACTATTATAACTGTTGTGTTTATGAATAAAGCACATGAATGCTTTTCACTGCAATGTTTTGGTTGAGTGAAACCAAGCGGAAGCTCCAGACAGCTGAAGGAGATGGGCTGAAACAAAACCTTCTCCATGCTGCAGGGTCAGACTGTAAAAGCTGTGCATGATCACCAGCTTTCAGATGTTTTGGAGTGTTTATGTTTCAGGTTAGCTTTCAGAAAATGTTGAGATACCGTAACTATGGTTCCTGTTCCTTATTACAGTTTTTATTAAATATGTCTTCATAATTGTCAATTAAATTAAAACTGGACCCTTGGATCATGTAGATTTCAAAGAGGTGGATTGGGAAATTAGGTTTATTGTCAGAGATGTCTAATTACAGTGTAATTTTAGTAGTAAAATTCTTTTTTGAATAATTTAGTGTGTGCAAAACCTCTACTCAATCTCCCCTTCATCAATCGCTTCCTGCACCCTATCATACCTTCCAGACCCTGACTCCTTTTCCTCCCTACCACTGGAGTTAGCCACTGAAACTCTCCTCTCCTCACTTTTCTTATCTATGGATCTCCTATGCCTACTATCCTTCAAACCCTGCTATGCAGATGACACTAAGCTTATCCCTCTCCTTTCCTCTCTCAGATAATCATGTTTCCACCCAGATCTCTGCATGCCTGTCAGAAATCTCATCATGGATGGCAGCTCATCAGCTGAAACACAACCCCAGCAAAAACTGAACTGGTGTTCATCCAAGCTGATTCATCCCCACATCAGGATCGTGTGATCTCCCTGGACAGCACTCTGATCTCTCCTTCAGTCACTGCATGTAACCTTGGGATAACCATAGACAAGTACCTGTCCTTGTCCTCTCATATTTCTAATCTTTCTTGCACATGTTGATTTCTCCTCTTCAACATCAGAAGGATTCATCCATTTCTTTCCACACAGGCCACTCAGATACTTGTCATCTCATGACTAGACTACTGTAATTCACTCTTAGCAGGTCTGCCTCTGAGTGCAATTTGATCTCTGCAACTGATCCAGAATGCAGCTGCAGGACTCGTTTTCAACCTTCCCCAGTTCTCCCACACCAGCGCACTTCCTAACTCCCTCCACTGGCTTCCTGTAGCTGCACACATCATATTCAAAACACTGTTGCTCACCTACAAAGCCAAAAATGGTCCAGCTCTCTCCTACCTCAAAGCACTTATCACACCCTGCACTGCACCATGCTCCCTCCAATCCTCCAGCACTGCTCGACTGGTTCCACCATCTCTCAAGGTTTAAGGAAGACCTGTAACATAACTCTTCTCTGCTCTGGTACCGATTTGCTGGAATGAACTTCCCCTAGATGTCTGAGTCACTGGGTGTCTCCAAACTAAAGTTTGGACAAGACAACTAAAGACCTACTCCTTTCAAAATTACTTGGACTAGCACTTTCAGTATTTATTAAAAAAAAAAAGTCTGCATGCTTTCTTACTGTATTACCTGCCAACAGTTTGTTTTAGATGGATGTTATTCTTAGCCCGGATCCTAGTGAATCAGGTTGTATTTACTGGACTTGAAAGCACTTTTGTAAGTCGCTCTGGATAAGGGCTTCTACCAGATGCCATAAATGTAATGTAAATGTTAAGTACTATGACATTCATGGTGAGTGTGTGTGGTGTTTTCCCAGATTGTGTTTAGGAAGATCAGTGATGTGAAGCGTGAGGAAGAAGAGCGGCTAAAGAGGAAGAATGAGGCACCACTTGACCTACCCCCTGATCATCCAGTGCGACGATTGTTTCAGCGCTTCAGGCAGCAAAAAGAGGCACGACTGGCTGCAGAACAGACCAATCGTGATGAACTGGATGTTGAGAAGGGCCTCGCCCATAATGACATCATGGCACACGACCCTGTTGCCACCACCAGCATTGTAACAGTCACTGAGAGCCCGGCCACGCCTATTCCATCAAACTTCAGGCACAGTCATGTGCAGAAACCCTCGGACCGGGATAAACTGCAAGCCCCTAATGCACTTGGAATTTTCCGGGCATCAGAGAGCCGTGGTGGTCGGGGTTGGGCACGCTTCAGGGAGAGCAGGGCCCATCCAGAGAGCTGGGCCAATGTAGCTAAAGCCGAATCAATGGAAACTCTTCCAGAGCGATGTTGCAAATCAGCTGAGCCCGGAAATCTGAAAAAGACAGACTCTTGCGACAGTGGCTTTACCAAGAGTGACCTAAGACTGGATGAGGGGGGCAGAGCTAAAACACCTACAGACCGCAGTCCAGTCAGTCAACTGGACAAAAAGCCACCACAGACTGTCCCACCCATCCCTGAATATACACTTCACAGTACATTGCTTGATTTGCGTGCTGAGCTCAGGGCCGAGTTAACGTCACTCGGGGGTCGCATTACTGCAATCGAGTCGCAGTTAGCTGAAGTGCTGCAGCTGCTCCGAGCCAGAAAATCTTCAACAATACGCACTCCTCCATTATTCCACATCTCACATCCCGCATCACCTGACTCAGACAAGGAGGACATCTTCTGCTAAAGATTTGCATGTGGGCACGGGGCAAGGTTCACTCACCTGGAAAGTGCCCAGAATGAAAGGAATTCCTGAAATTATTAAAATAATGGGGATGTCAAAAGAAAATTACATTTTTATTAAATAAACGCAACATAAATTTGAGCCAAAAGCTTTTATTTTTGAGTACTAAGGTTAAAGGAGTTTGTTTCTTTAGTTTAGCCTGGAGCTATGATGCTAATGCTAATGCAGCTAACAGTAAAAGAAGTCACCCAAAATGTTCAGTGTAAATGTATTCCTTAGTCCACCAGACCACACCCACTTTCTCTGTGAGGTCATGTAGAAAATTCCCATTTCTTCAGTTATATTACATAGACCATTCCCACTTCTTTAGTGAAGTCACAGACATGTTGATGTGGTTTAGGACATCCTGTCATCTATAAACATCAACTGAACCTGCCATGTAGCTCAGTGCTGGAATGCTAGTTATGGAAGACGTTGTCTTGAACAGTTGGACTAAAGCAAATATTTGACATGAGATTTGTATGGGATTAAAATCTCACATGTAAAACTATAACCATCATTCAGATGTTTGTGTCTCTGTTTAAAAAACACAGCCTGTAAATCTAAACTATTTTACGGCATGGCCGGTGTTTATTAACACCATATTCTTAACATAAACAAATTATTTTTATAGTTTAATATATTTAATCCATTATTATGGAGCTGATGGTTAAAGAGCAAAAATCAAAATGATTTTGATATTTCAAGATACTGAGCACCGAGAACAAACTGCCTGTAGCATTTCAATTTTACAACATAGCTTGTAGCATAGCTTTAGCTTAGAGTAGTGCTTCTTCTTCTGATGAATTAAAAACATTCAGGGCATATCTCTCCCCAGAAACTGTCAGCAGAGTTATGTGAGATTGAGTTTAGAATCCATTTGTCAGTATTTCACAGTGTTTCCTATTTTTATTACCCCAGAATCACTTTCTCATGATCTGAGATTGGCATCACTCTGATCCCAAGCTTCATTACGTGCTAACTACATCTGCATCATAGCTCCAGTGTAACACAGAAGAAAACACACACAGAGACTATACCTGGAAGGTGAAAGGATTCTCTGGAAAATAGTTAAATTAGTAAACTAATTAAAAAAATTATTCTTTAATCACACTGTACAAGTGAAAGAAGACAGACTGACTGACACACACACACACACACACACACACACACACACACATAAATGTTAAATTTGCATTTGATTGCATGAATGCATTCAATTTTCTGTAGAGGTTAAAAAAACATAAAATATTATTTATTGTAATAAAACTTTTTGTAGATCTCCATGTGTTTTCAGGTAAATTATTTCAAAATTAAATGTCAATCAGTTGTAATAATGCATTTAATCATGCAGTGTACTGGCTTTAACAGTTCATTTACACACACACATGCACACCTTCAAATTTATCTTTAAATAAAAATTCAGACTCATTTGATGAATGGAGGCATGTTGGAAATCACCATTCGCATTGCATGGGCAGACACAGGGAGACTGGAATCATATTCTGTACACAATCAGTGTACTGATGACAGTTTGTCCTTTCAAGAGCCTGTACCTGACCTGCTCCCCTACATTCAAAAAGAATTGAGGCTGTAATTGCTTCCAAAGGCGCATTGACAAAGTATTGAACAAAAAGACTGTGAATACTTATGTACATGTGCTTTCTCAGTTTTTTTATTTTTAATAAATTTGCAAAAACCTCAAGTAAACTTTT
>JAQMYM010000005.1:6625934-6637353 GCA_030014255.1 Parauchenoglanis ngamensis | reverse complement strand
AGATGCTGGGATTGGCTCCAGCTTCCCCGCGACCCAGACGGATAAAGCGCTATAGATAATGGATGGATGGATGGTTGATTTAACCATCAGAAATAGACGGACTTAACACTGCTATCCTGATCACCTTGTACTTAATATTGTTTGTCTATTAGGCTCAGTCAGTCTTCAGTATACAACTAACACTTAAAAATCTGATTTATTAGCTTCTTAAAGCTGCTGTTTACAAAAAAACATCTGTTTAGGGGTGCAGTATAATTAAGCTTAAGTGCCTGGAGCGTAGATTACTTCACAAAAGTGATGTGTTTTGACGAGAGATTCTTTACACCTTCTTTGATTGCTGTTTGTTTAAGGAAGCTCGGATATTTCATTCCATGTATAAAACATCTGTACTCCAGCTCTGAACTTTATTCTCAATATTTTCTGCGACGATTTCTATAGTACTCTTCGTTTTTTTGTGATCGTTTCGTTTTTTTTCTCTCTCTCTCTGCCTGCGAGGATTTTCTCGTCAGCTATGTTTGCACCTGAGCGAAATGATTCTACACTTGTATCCTGCTTCTCTTTGCTACACCGTTCTCCCAGATCCCATTTCCAGGATGCAGTATAAAATCCCCAACATAACCATGTTCCAGCATATCTTAAGCCACTTCATAACCTGTAAAAGTTCTCCCACCAGTTCAGCAGGACACACGCACCTCCTCTTTTATTGCATTTTACCAAATTTATTAGCGTGAGGTTATTTGTAACAGGTGGGATTTCAGATGGGACTTGGACAGAGGTTGGTGGAACACTGAGTTTTCCTAAACCGTACCGTAATGGGCTTTTTAATTAAAAACCATAATCTGCAAGAGTGTCTGTAAAAAAATGCTGAGAGAATAAGAAACGCCGCCGCAAGATTTATGCTCAAGGTCTGCACACGATGAAGAAAACGGTGCCACATTGATCGGGTTCTGTATGGATCGTGTGCTATAGACGTCTCTTTTTGTAGCTTAACGTCAATACGAGTTTGATTGAAGAACTCCCAGTATCGGCCTCTTTTACAACATATTATCTGAATATTATAGCATATGATATTAATGTTTAAAAAAAAAAAAAGGTTTGAATCCGTCTGCACTTTGAATGTGTGTTTAGAGCAGGAGTGAAATAAACAAGGAACGTACAGTTTGGAACGGAACGAAATCTGGAGTCTAATCAGTGAAAGAAATATAGTTAATATTTACACAGCAGATTACTTTATTATGGTCATATGTTCAAGTCAATGTAAGCTTCATTTGATGTGGTAGAATGAACATTTTTTTGTTTAAATATTTCACATTGAAACATTAAATAGTGTGAAATTAAATATATTTCACACCATGTTCTCTTTCTTTATCCAGGTTTCCTTTCTCTCTCTCTCGCTTCTGTTTTATCTCAATTAGATATGACTGTGATTCACTGGCAGCTTTGAGAGATGTGCTTAGACCTTCATATTAACCAAAAGCTTTTCATTATTAGTTTCTGAAAGCTGTAATTTTATAAGAGGATGTCTGTTAGGAAGAGCACTGGGCGTGATGTGGGAATTAGGGTCGGGTGATGTGACAAAAAATATATCATATATGATTCTCAGAGACATTTCTACGATACAAAAAAATCTGCCAACAATTAAATATTATTAAACATTAAGAACATTTTAATCAAGTCAGCTGCTTCCTGTCAGATTGTTGTTTAAAGTTTTTAAGTTATTATTTATAGTTAATAAAACGATATCATATCAATGATGGCTACCAAAAGTGTAATTTGTCATAATTAGTCACAGTATTGATATTATATCGGCTCATCCCTCAGCTGTAGCAGTAATACGTATGGAGAGACTTCACTGTCTTTTATATGAGATTGCAGGTTAAACGGAGAAAAACAGACCCTACGAGCTCTCAATCAAGGAAACCGAGTAAAACGGCGAAGAGCATTGAAAAAGACTTTGAAACGCAGCACACCAGAGACAAGTGCGCTCGCTTCTCGCAACCCTGCGCTCGATTCACTGTTTGCTGTGCGTTTCAGTTTTCTGTTCGCTTCTGAAATCCCTGCTTGCTTTATAATTCTAAAAGGAAATACGCCAGAGATCAAGGTTATGTTCAAGCATGATGGAAAACGTTTGCTGTTCCTTCCTGTGTATTAATCAAGACGAAACATAAGAAACCTTAATTGTAATTTAAACAGTGAACGCAAGTCTAAATATTATACTTATGTAATATGTAAATCAACAGATTTTATCATTTAAATTTACATAGTGTGCCAGTTCTAAGCACAATATTCATTTAGATAAATAAAGTATTGCTAGCTATATAGGTAAAAAATCTGGATAGATTTTGGATTGAAATTTTGTTGGACCAGTATGAGCAATTGCCTCGACTCCGCCGTAATGGAACCAACAGCGAACCTTTTAAGTCATCAGTTCTGGTAATCTCAAACCTTGATCATGTGACATATTTTTCTGTTATAATGATGATGCGAGCAGAAAACTGGGAAACGCACAGGAAACAATGAATTGAGCACAAGACTTATTGATCGCACGTAGCTCCTTGAGTCTGCACGCTTGTAGCGTCGGTTTAACCTCATCTGCACTCTCGTATAAAAGACCGTAATCACACTTCAAAGAATACACACTGGACGCACATTCGTGCACTCGTTCTCACCTATGGGGCAATTTAGACTAGCCAGTCCACATGCAGGCCTGTTTTTGGGAGAACCAGGAAGCAAAAAAAACTTGGAGAGACTCGGGACCCTGAAGGTGCGAGTCGGCAGTGCGCCCCCATTGTACCTTGTGCCATGCTTTCACACCACCTTTCTACTTTTGGATTGGCAATTTATGTTTTTCTTGAGTAATAGCTACACACAAGCTTCCAGAAACCTGAAATTTAATTCTTAGAATCTTTTGCTTTTTTTATTTCTTCCTCTCCGCCTTTCACCCCTTTACACTCTCCTTCTTTTTCAATACCCATTTTAGCAAAGGAGCTTTGATGGTTTTTTTTTTTTTATTCTGAAGCTTCAAAAGACCTTTTTCCCACATGAAGCTTGGTGGAGGTGTCCTGCTTTAATTAATCATCTATTTGACCCGCTAGCACATTACTCATCCTGGTGTCCACGGTGCGATGCAGACTTTATGACCAGGTCATTTAGTATGTGCGTAGAAAACCTTTTGAATTCTCAACTAACTTCCCGTCTGTCAGTGTATTTCCCTATTGAGAAGTTATTGTAATGCTTTAATCAGGTTTTTTTTCACGACCGAAACGTCCATTAAAGAAACCACGTTGTCGTGGAGGGCCAGAGATCAGCACAGGTTGGAGATTTTACTGCTTAAAAGCGCATGCTAAACCTGATAATTAAATAGTGAGTTGAATCCACGGTCTTAATCACCTGTAGTGCCAGTTTTGGAGCCGCGCACCTCTGGGATACATCTTCAGAATAAATTAAACCTGCCACCGCGTGCATAAGCATGTAGACTATACTAATATCCAAATCTCTGACTGGGTATGGATTCAGCAGAGACGGATGATAACATTGGATACAGGACCATCATGTTGTCATGTTTACTATGTGCATTACTGGTTACGTAATCATTAGCATCTCAGACAGATAACTCTTCAAGAGAAACATGAACCTGTTCCTTAAAAGGATAGCAGTTAGCTGGAGAACCAGACCAGAACCAACCAACAGCACCTGCTGTCAGTCAAGTCGGATTCCTCTAAAAGCTGGAAGTATTAATTAACAAACCAACTCTTAGCAAGGGCCCTGAACTTGCACCATCTTGCACCTCTTTTCCACAGACAGAGGACATTTATGTCTTATTAACTTCGAGAGAGAGAATGAAGATCAAAAGAAATCCAGTGAGCAGCAGTTCTGCGGGTGGAAACATCTTGTCGATGGAGGAGAATGACCAGGCTGAAACGAGCTGACAGGAAGGATAGTAACCACTCGAGTTACTCAAGCACTTTACATCCATTTGAGCAGAAAAGCATCCCGATAGCATGTACTGCCTATGAGGCCGGTGACATATGAAGACCAGGTGATGGTTTTCCACTTCCTGATTGCGTATTACAAACTGTAATAAACGCTTAGGTAATTGGTCATGCCGATGATGCACAGATTTCCCGTCTTATCGGAGTATAATTAGCTAATCGTGAGATTTTGAAGAATTGCGGCAGAATCATTGAGTATAAACAGGTTCAACCATGAAGCAACTAACGAAGAGTCGGTATCACTTGAGGTTTTGGCATCCATGTAATTGATATGTTCAGTGACGCGTGTTTATGCTAAACTCCTTATAAAGGTGAAAAATGCACGTCTTGACAAACTCCGCTTCACATCCGTCCACGCTCGTCCCCTGCAGAAACGCTCCAACGCAATTACAAGCCTTCTGAAATCCATTATCTCCAGCACGCTGCGATTTCTTTTCCAACAGTTCCTACACGTCCTCAGCGTCTGTGTTGGCGTGTCAGCGGTGTGATTTATATCCGGAACCTACAAGACGGCGTGATCGAGGTTGCCATTGGCTAAACTTGTTTGCTTCGCAGAGAATTCTTTGCTTGTTTGTTTTTCTCTTTAATACGGCTGACCGCGCAGAAACCAGGAGGAAACCATCATTCATCTGCTAATTGGCCGCAATCTGCACAACCTCGGAGAGCAGGCAGACTGTACATGCGTATAGATAGCGTCATGCGCGTTTCAGATCAGATGATGAACTTCGATGTTATTTGAGGCGCTGAGTGCATGTATTACTCCATTACTGCTGTTATTATTTATGGCGTCCTGTTGTTCCTACAATTGTTGTAGTGCTGCAGCAATTGTGTCAGGGTCAGATTGGATTCTGCCTTAAAAGTTAAGATGTAATATAAGTCTAAAGTACTGTAGAGTTTGTTTTGTTTTTTTTCCAGTCAAATTGAACACGTTCTTGATTTTAAAGTGAGCTAATTTCAGTCTCTGATAGACTGTTAGATGTTTATATAATTGGCTGAAAGGAACAAATTCACAGCTGGAATGCTTCTGCACTGGGGTAGCATTGATTACTTTTTAATTTGGGAAGTTAAATCCAATTTCCAGCACAGAGTTTACGTCAACTTTTTTTTTCTTCTCTTTTTCTTTTTTTTGCCCATTTAACACCAAAGAATCACAAGATTCTAAGCAGGTAATTCCATTACATATCTGTTTGAAGTTTCTCCCTGTCGGATTCAATTAGTTCATGAATTCACCCACAAACTCCAGAAAGGTCATTCGACAGAATAAGAACAGACTGTGTACGGAGAAGGAATTACGTAACGCTAAAATCAGGAAAGCATGTCCTGGTCGGTGTGGCCTGTTCCCATTCATCCCTTTTGGCTTGGATCAATATTTAGAAAAGAGGCAGCGAACGCCTCGGGATATCGGCAGAGGAATCAAACTAAAGCTCAGCTTCAACGTAATCACACAACAGCAGGCGCTAAAAAAAATTCCAACCGGAGCACCATAAGCAACAAGGATCGATAATTAATTATATGTAAGATTTAAAGCCTCTCCGGAATACACTGGGAACGCTTGAGCTAAAAAAAACGTGTTCATAGACTTTTCCCTACAGAATTTATTTAATGAATGTGAATTTCTTCCCTCGTGAGGTCTTTAAATCAGGGTTCATTATAGTTTTATGTGGCAATAAACTAAAGATTCTAGTCAACAGAAGTTCCGGTGCTGGTTTGTTCAGGAGTTTTGCGGGAGTTACTGAAGAGAAAAAATCATTTTCCTGAAAGCTACTAAAAAAAAAAAAAAAAAAAAAAAAAAAAGCAGTAAAGAGTTTCAGGCTAAATATTACTCAAATTTGACCTGAGAGTCAATGGTGTGTACAGAAGGAAATGAAAACGGAAAGTGGCGCGAAAGACAAAAAACATCCAGTTGGCGTGAGGAGAACGGCCTGTTTAATCTGGATAGATGAAGATTGGAAAAACATTGTTCTTTTTCTAATCCGCTTTCAATATATTGTGCCCTCTGTGATGCTTTTCTGCGTACCATGGTTGGAACGAGTGGTTGAGTTACCGCAGCCTTCGCACCACTCTGGCCATTCTCCTCGACCTTTGTAAGCATGATCCAACTGTGTAACCATGAACGGGGTAAATGACTGCAGTCTGTTCAGGCTAATGGTGTTTATCATTAAAGGACACCTAAGATTTTTCCTCAGTGGTTTCTTAATATCACTTAAGCTCGCATCACCCACAATCCACTGATGATTGCGCCACCCAAACGGATAAAACATTGATGCTCAGTTCTCTATGATGCTGCAATAGTAGCAGTGGTTCCAGGGAATTCTGGTTTTTGGGTGAATTTTTAAAAATGGTAATTATTCATATCAGTACTCCTAGGCAATCTGCTGTATCCCCCAGTCTCTCACTCCCCGTCTGTCTCAGCATATCTCAACTGCATGGGGGACTTCTCTCCTGATCCACGACCATCATTAATGAACCATTGTTGATCGTGGCTTTCACAAACGTGCCATGCTCGTATTTTTCTCACATAATAAGCAGATACGGATTTTTTTCACATTAATCATTGGGAAAGATGTATAAACACTAATAACTTGTTTAAAGTGGGGAAAATCTAGTGAATACGCTACTCAAGCTGGCATATAATACCAGACTAGGACTGGGTATCATCTGAAATCTCTGGTCACTGATCCGATACCTTGAATTCAATGTCGATACCAAAACGATACTTTTATCAAACCTTTCTTTCGATAACTTTCGTACTTTAACGGTAAATCAGGTTACTGTTTATGTCCGATTGGATGTGGCAGCGAATGCTATCCCCCAAGATGCTAATCTAGCTACAGGATGCTCATTCCTCAATGTTCGCCTTCAGACAAACGTAATCGTAGCCAACTTTCTCTTGCATGACGTCATTTTTGTACAAAATATTGAAAATAGGCATCGGATTGTTTTGCGACTTTTCGATAGTGCGTAGTACCAGAATGTTTCAGTGGAGTGCTTCGTTTAAAATAAGATTTTAAAAAGCCTTTTAAGGTGTAACTTGTGTCGGATTTAAAAAAAAAAAAAAACAACCAAAAAAAACGGTTGCTTCGGAAAAACTAGCACACAAGCACGCACACACAATTTAGTGATAAGTGCTAATCAGCGCGCATGATGTTAACACTGATGATCTAGATTGTTAGCATGTAGCACGTTGCTTTTAAGTGAAGATCAGACCTGCACCGTGATGATTTACTTAATTGCCTTCAACAACATGGAACATCTAACATCCTCCTCTTTTCTCATCAATATTTACTCCTGTGTTAGTTTGATGTTTTCTGTCTAAATGTCCTCAGTACAAACCCTGTGGTGTGTGTGTGTGTGTGTGTGTGTAAACAATTAGATGTTTTATTCAGTAATTTAATCAATGGTCATAGCACTCAGTCTCAGTTAAATAATGAATACATTGGGTGTGCTGGTGTTGGAAAATAATCAATGACCGGGACAAGGTCGCACAATGTGTAGCAGATTTACAACACCGAAGATTATTATATACCAATAACGGCACATTACAAAATGTTGTATCCATCTTATATCGCAGCTCCCGGCCAAAGATTACAATTTCTCACTTATTATTAAACTCATCTGTTTATATTTACATTTAATGTTGTGGAACGTCTGTTAGACAAGTTAATTTCCTGTTATCACGCGCATTACAGCAGCTGTAAGGAGATGTTTAATCACCAACCTCTTGTTTTTTCCCTTTCCTGACAAAAATATGCAGTTTATCTTACAAAGAAACTAGAAAGCGCAAAATCTTGTAGTGAAGATTTTATTGGGGCGGAAATCTTTTACAACTGTTAAAAACTGTTTTGCAGTGCCAACACTGGAGACTCCTTAACTCCATATGTTAATGTGTACCTTTTATTGCTTGGGTTGGTACATTTCTGGGTACATTTTTAAGTTTATCTTGTAGACCAAAATATGGATATAATGTACTTGAAAAAATGAAAGAATATTTAATATAAATATTGGCCCATGGTTAGTTTTTTGGGTAAAGATTTAAAGGTACACTTCATGCACATACTAAACGTACAATGACAATCTGAGGTACAGTTTAGTACCCTTTTTTTCTGTGAGTGTAGAAGTGAAGTCTCTGTGAATGAGAGAATATATAGAAATGATAACATATTGCAACATGTGCATGTGTAGCTGCCAGTAGAACAGGGTCACTGGTGTTTATTGATGAGACTGCTGATAGAAGTAGCAGGATGAATTCTGAACTTTATAGAGCTATACTTTCTGCTCAGATTCAGTCAGATGCTGCAAAACTGATAGGACGGCACTTCACAGTACAGTTGGATAATGACCTAAAACGTACCCTGAAAGCAACCCAAGAGCTTCTTAAGGCAAAGAAATGGCATTTTCTTAAATGGTCGTGTCAGTCGACCTAAGTAAGCATGCTTTTCACTTACTGAGGACAAAACTGAAGGCAGAAAGACCCATAAACAAGCAGCAACCTGTCTTAAGTGAGGAGAAGTGGCAAAATGTTTTAAGGGAGGATAATCAGCACTTGGCGATGCCCATGGGTTCCAGACTTCAGGCGGTCATTTACTGCAAATGATTTGCCGCCAAGCGTTAAAAATAATGCTTATATTTGTAATTGTTAATTTGTTCATTTACTTTTGAGCCTGTGAAAATGGAGGGACTGTAAAAATGGCTGTAAATTGTATACGTAATTGTTAAAAGCCTTGAATTAAATCTGATTTAAGCTTGATGGCTTCATTCCAGATCCAGTTTGGTGGTGTACAGGGGCAAAATGACCAGAATTGTGCCACTGTGCAAATATTTATGGATGTGACTGTATGAACCTGTGAGCAGGAGCTATGGTCAGAGCTGCTGTAAAAGACAATAAGTAAACGCCAAATGAGAGTTCAGCAGTGCTGTGGTAGAACATGTAGTAATCTAAACGTCTTCCTTTACTTTTTTGCCCAGCATGGTCTTGTGTAAAAAAACAGGGTGGTAGCAGGACATTGTGTTCTCCACAAGCACTTCTGAAATCATGCAGTGTGTCCTTGCACCCCTCGTCCTGCCTGGTTAAACTCTGCTTCTTATTGGTTGCCACTTGCCATCCTACTCTCCCGCCTCCTCCAACACCCCCACTCGCTAACAGCATGTGTTCTCATAACACACAACACAAGAGGGCAAGTTGCCAAAACAAACGTAATCTGCAATCAAGTAATAACTCAAATGCCTTCCTCAAAATCCCTTCTTCTCCCTAATTGTCTTTCAGATACACTCACGTCAAAAAGGACAGAGGAGGAAGTCATAATTGCTGTGGATTGAATCAAAATCAGTGACTATTATACAGCCACATACATACATACAACCAGAATTCCAGAAAAGTTGGGACGTTCTTTAAATCTGAATAAAATGAAAACTAAAAGACTTTAAAATCACATGAGCCAATATTTTATTCACAACAGAACATAGATAACAAATGTTTGAACTGAGAAATTTTACAATTTTATACAGAAAATGAGCTCATTTCAAATTTGATGCTTGCTACAGGTCTCAAAATAGTTGGGACAGGGGCATGTTTAGCATGGTGTAGCATCTCCTCTTCTTTTCAAAACAGTTTGAAGATGTCTGGGCACCGAGGCTATGAGTTTCTGGAGTTTTGGTGTTGGAATTTGGTCCCATTCCTGCCTGATACAGGTTTCCAACTGCTGAACAGTTCGTGGTCATCTTTGACGTATTTTTCGTTTAATGATTTGCCAAATGTTCTCTATAGGTGAAAGATCTGGACTCAGCCTACCAGCACGGCCAACACACACTCCACTTCCAGAATCTCATGCATTCAAGTTCATCGGCATACTGATCACACCTGAACTCCATTAACACACTGATCAGTCACAGTATATATAAGGACTCTGCACACTCACACTGGTTGTGAAGCAATCACTCAGTACACTCAGTCTGACCTTGCCAAGCCTTTCACTTTGTACTGTAGTTATCTCTGGTTCTTTGACTCCTGTTCTGAATTCTTGGTTTTCTGATTATTGTCCTCCCTGATGTAGTCTTCTTTTCAGATAGTACGACCCTGTGCCTGTTGTTTCCTTTGATATTAGAATTGCTTTGCTGAACATGGATGCAGCAGATTCATAACTGTTCTGGGACGCACTCTCAGCACAGGGACCAGATCTGGGAACAGCCAGATCCAGTAACTTACGGTGGCCCTAGCACTTGCTTGTGCTACTGCTGTGTGGGAGCAAAGTGGGGAACCCCTAACCTTGTATGATCGCTTTGTGTCCCTGTTTCTCTGAGTGTTTGACCATGCCCGGGAGGGTAAGAAGATTGAAGAGTGGCTGCTAAAAGTGGAACAAGGCAAGAGATGAGTGGCAGAGTATGCCCTGAAGTTCTGCACACTAACGGATGGAACAAGTTGCAAGATGCTTTCCACCAGGGACTCCACTGAGGTTCTGACCAATATATCATGCTGGGATGATAAAGCCACCCTCAACTCACTGAGCATCCAGGCCATTCGCCTAGACAACCTGCTGCAGAACCAAAGCTGATATCTGCCATTACTCTCCTCCCCAGGTGCTACTTATGAACCAACTGAATCCATGCAGATTAGACGCACCTGCCTGAGCTCCACCGAAAAACAGAAGCGAAGATGGGAACAACTCTGTTTCTATTGTGGGGAGGCCAGTCACGCCATCGCCATGTGCCCCACTCGGAGAAGAGGCATTGACTCGTCCAAACCACTGACTTTGGTGACTGACCATCACCCAACGAACCAAACACATCAACCTTAATGTCAGCGGGAATGCACCGAGAAATTATAATCCTTTATATTACTCCCTGAAACCCCTCATCCTGGGCCTACCCTACATGCAATGACACAATCCACTGATATCATGGGTAGACAAAGAAATCACAAAATGGTCAGAGTATTGTCTCCCTCACTGGACTATACATCCTAAAGTAACCCAAGCTGCTCCATCAAAAGTCCTGACCAAGACTCTCCTGTACACATTCTAAATGAATATCATTTATAGAGACGTGATTTGTAAAAAGAAAGCTAGCAGCTTACCTCCACATCTCCCATATAACTGTGCTATTGACCTGCTCCCAGGCACATCTCCCCCACACAGCCGTGTATATCCCTTATCCCCAATGACCAGAGCTATAGAGGATTATGTTTATGAAGCGCTCCATCAAGGCTGTATCTGGCCGCCCACATCACCTGCCTCACTAAGATTCTTCTTTGTAGAGAAGAAAGGAGGGGCCTGTGTCCATGCACTGACTATTAGCGGTCAAACCTAATCACTGGGAAATACTCGTATTTCCTCTGCTAGGCAGCTAGAGGCGGCCCGACCGCAGCTCGCAGCGGCCACTCCGGATCCGAAAATAGTGCTTTTCTGTTTTATTTTGTTTTATTTTGTTTTTCT
>JAQMYM010000005.1:6553596-6565609 GCA_030014255.1 Parauchenoglanis ngamensis | reverse complement strand
GGGAGAGCCAGCAGGTAACACAGACATGAGGGCGCCCTGGGACATAAAGCGGCCAGCCGCTCCACCGTCAACAAACCCGAGTGAACGTGCGAGAGTGGGTGCCGACAGCATCCAAACATCCCAATGTTGGCCCTACCCCCGTGGTTTAAGGAGATTGGATGCTTTATTAGTTTTGTTAGTAAAAGTAATAATATATTTAATTTATGTAGCACGTTTCAACAGATTTTCCAAGATGTTCTAGAATAATAAGACAAACAAAAGTGAAGTTAGACAACACGTTTGGGGAATCCGGAGTCGAACCGCACCAGGCGAGCGGAGCGGAACGAGGCTCGAGTGTGACAGATCAGTGATGTAGATGTTTAACTGTGAGGCTCATCAGAGCTGTGGAGAGTAAATGGAGGAGTTGTGTGGGATTCAGCGTGAGATCTGAGGAGCTGCTGCTGTAATCAGAACCGCGGTCCTGCTGCTCATCCCATCTGCTCACGCTGAACCCCCTGTAACAGCCTCGGTGCTCTTCACTCGGCTACACCTGCACACACTGCAGTTAGTTACCACCACACGGTGCCGTGACACCCCGAAGAGGACGAGTCTCAGGGAGTTTTTCCTCAACACCAGCACCTCTGCATTGCTCATTAGAGAGCTAGATCTACATCTGGATTTCTGTGAAGCTGCACTCTGACTCTAGAGCTACTCAGTTACTAGAGTGTAACCGGGTCACACTAGACTCACCCACTTAACTAGTGTTAAAGGAGCGTACAAGAAAAAAAATTATGAATTGAATTGAACTGAATTTTTTGCAGGTTGTGTGATTTATCCTGAGTTAAAGTGTGTGTGTGTGTGTGTGTGTGTGTGTGTGCGGGGGGGGTGTTTTGTGCAGGACTGCTTTGAAGATGCCTATGATCAAATCCCAGTGTGAGTACGCTGTTTTCAAATATAATGTTATAGATATGTAAAAAATGTGTTATACAAAATAAAATACAGAAATTAGGATGGAAAGATCAGAATGTGTGTGCGTGTGTGTGCGTGTGTGTGTGCGTGCGTGTGTGCGTGCGTGTGTGCGTGCGCGTGTGTGTGCGTGTGTGTGCGCGCGTGTGCGCGCGTGTGCGCGCGTGTGTGCGTGCGTGTGTGCGTGTGTGTTGATATGCAGTAATGTGCAGTATTTCCACATCATGCCGTTACAGTCACGTAGAGGCGAGTTATATTCTCATTAATAATCCTTTTTGTTATCTTTTCCTGCAGTAATGGAATGCGTATTAAAATGATATTAAAACAGTAAAACAGAAGTTAGCCGAGTTGCACACACTGAGGGAGAGGAGCCACATCCTGACATAAACACACACATCTCCATGTTACACACCTACTGCAGTTTACTAGTGTTTTACACATATCTTCTATATGTGATGTGAAACACTTCGTTTGTGATTATGTATATTTAATGAAATGTGATCACATGAAGTGATTAATCTTTACATAATGAATGAAAGTTTAATATTTATTTATTATTTGGCTGTGTACTGATGTATTGAGTGTGTTTTGTGTGTCAGGTGTTGAGTAATATCCACACTGTGAGAGCCTCCTACACTCCATCCAGCCCAAAAACATGGAGCTTCTCACCACGGGTATGGCTAAAGCTAATGCTAACACATACTGCTATACACAAACTGAACTGAGATGAGCGTGGTGTGTTTAGAGTCAGTGGTCAGTGTGTGTGCTGTTACAGGAAACTAATCAATGTTACATTTACATTTATGACATTTGGCGGATGCCCTTATCCAGAGTGACTTACATAAGCGCTTTGAAGTTTATATCAGTAAATATATTCTGATACTGGCTCACCAGGACCTGGGCTAAGAACACCATCACATTAAAAACTATTGGCAAGTTACAACAACACACACAGTGTTTATTACTGACACGTACAACAAACAGAGAAACTTACTGAATTCTTGATGACTGTTCAGTTTTTAGTGTCTTAAACGTCCTATATTTACACATTTATTTTTATTTTCTGCTGATAACCTGTGCATTGCTTCAGCTCCAGCATTAATAGATAATATCAATTTACTTATTTTACATATTGTCACACAGATGAACAGTAACTTCACTTACACCTCACACTTCATATCTGACTTTTCAATTCTTTGAAAATGTGATTTATGTGATAATATAACATATAATATAGCATGGTGTGTGTGTGTGTGTGTTATTAGGTGAGCAGTTTGCTGCCCTCTCTGTTAGATGGATATTGTTTTTTTCGCTGTGACTCTGACTCTCCTGATGTGGGAATCCTGTTCGAGCTCGGCATCACCTACATCAGAAACGTAAAGACTTATTATTATTATTATTATTATTATTATTATTATTGTTGTTGTTGTTGTTGTTATTACTGTTATTATTATTATTATTATTATTATTATGTGTGATTGTGTACTAGTCCACAGGAGAGAGGGGAGATCTGAGCTGTGGTTGGGCTTTTCTTAAACTGTTCGATGAAAATGGAGCACTCATACTTCTACGGTACACACACACACACACACACACACACACACACACACACACACACACACACATGTGCTCAGAGAGACAAGGCATCAACAATATATACAATATGCCTCTGAAATCTCAGGAACATAACTCTGTGCGTGCGTGCGTGCGTGCGTGCGTGCGTGCGTGCGTGCGTGTGTGTGTGTGTGTGTGTGTGTGTATGTAGAACACAGGAGCTCACTGTACATGGAGGAACTCCATATGAGGGAGTGGATGATGCATATGGCATGTCATCTAAAAAAGGTAACACACACAGAGTAAATCATACAATATAAAATGAAATGTCATCTTGTTTCTGAGGGCTTGGGTGCGGTTATTGGACGTTCTCATGGTATGAAGAGCTAAACAGTACTGGCTCTAAAGGCAGGTCCTTTTACAGCCACATGTGCTCTTAATTAACTCCTCATTATTAATTAGCTTTGACTAGAACTGGGTTCTGTTTGAACGTGATCAGGTTCTGTGGTCAGATGAGACAGAGACAGAGGTGTGGGTGTATGCAGTGTAAAGAGAAAAACGGTTCTACAGAAAATAACCTAATCCCTGGTGTTAGGTCTGGTGAAGAGTCTGTGATGAGGTGGAGCTGTTTTTCCTCCAGAAACACTAAATGATCTCTGTCTGCCTCTGCCAAGAGGTTACAGCTGGGTTATAACAATGATCCAAAACTTCGTTCAGGTGCACACAGAGATGGTTCTTCTCATTCATACGTCATCCTCTCAAAAGGAGATGATCTAAAACTCTGGAGGTTCTGGAGAGGTTCTGTACTGAGGATCCAGCATTATGAGCGAAGACTCAGTGCAGTTGTGTTGGCAGAGAGGGGTACACTGAGCCTTCTCCAGAAACGTTATGTTCTCAGCGTTCCAGCTTCATTGAACTCGCTGCTGCAAAATCCTCACACGTTTTATAGAAAGCAAACCCATTAAAGCCCTGTTATCTCTGCACCAATTCAGGATCTCCTTTTCTCCTTTTAGGCGGATCCACCAGTGTGCTTCATCACATGCTGATGTCCAGGAAACTTCCCAAACTCGTCATTAAGCTCAGATCCCCAAACACTCACAGCAGAGAACAGCTCAGGTACCAACAACTGTTTATATTTCATCAGATCTCAGAAAGCTCTTTATTAATACCGCTGCAGTACCGGAGCCGGTCCCAAACGCTGCTCCTCCTGACCGTGCTGAGGTGAAGGTAAGTGGCCTGTGAGTGACCGGGGTAAAGGCGAGCACCTGAGTATTCAAAGCTCAGCTCTAACTCCAAACTGCATGATATCGGCTCGAATACAGCGCCACTGTCTGACAGTTTGATGTGGTTCCATTTTTTTTGCTGACAAAACACTATAGAATGTCATCTGTGAATCTTAGTTTGGACTGAGGGTCAAAGGTCACATGCACACTGACTTAAATTGTTTTAGAATGGTTTTACTGTGTAAAAGCACTAGAAGGCTTAAGATTCTCTTTCTTATCATTTTGTGTTATTTTTGTAATAAATCATTAAAACCATTAACTTTTTTGGATGTTTTTAGACTTAAAGATTGTTGAAACCTTGTTAAGCATCTTTAATGACTAACGAGTAAATATTTGGAAGTTGTACATAAATTAAAAGTGTAAGTAAGATTTTAATTATTAATAAAACAATCCTCATGTTCTGCACTAGCACTATTCTTTGGTGATAAGCACTTGTTAGATTTAGTTCAATGTTTGTTTTCATTTTTTAAACTTATCTCTTACCTTTATGTTACTTTATATTATATTTGAAAATAGAGCAAAGAAAAATCATTATTTGTCTGTCCTCTTTTGTCCAGGCTTCTGTATAAATCATTTAGACATTAATCAGCCCATTATTATACACAGTTTAGTCGACTATTTCTGCTGTCTGTCTGTAAAATTTATAATGAACGCATAATTGCTATGATCATGAAGGGAGCATAATGGTGCAGTAATGGTGGCTAGAGGGCGCTCACGAGCACCATATTGAAGCTTCATGAGGAACATTACATGGCCTCATACGCCTCACTGTCAGTGTTCATATATAATCAGCTCCTGACTCCACCTCCTGCTGCTGCTGCATACGTTACATTACATTTATGGCATTTGGCAGACACCCTTATCCGACTTTCATTTTTCTCATTTACGCAACTGAGTAGTTGAGGATTAAAGGCCCAGCAGTGACACCATAGCATTGCTGGGATTTGAACTCACAACCTTCTGGTCAGTAGGCCAATGGCTTAACCACTGAGCTACCATTATCTCTAGAGAGGTTCTTAAAGGTTTATTTATTTTTTTTAATCCCAAATTTCAGTTTATATTCTTTGGTGTGTATATGAGGGAGCAGGCTCAGTAGAAGAACCCGCATGCCTCAGTGTGCCACGACAAAGTGCTTAGATTGTAGCTGAGTCACATTTCCATCAGCACATTTAAAGCCACATTCACATGAGGACAGAGGTGAGAAATGACCTGTGTACGTGTGTGCGTGTGTGTGCGTGTGTGTGCGTGTGTGTGCATGTGTGTGCGTGTGAGAGAGAGACACTCAGTACAGGAGTGTGTGTGAGAGACAGGCAGGCAGACTGACAGAGAGACAGACAGACAGACAGATAGTTGTTGGTATCTACTGTATTTTAAAGGTATAATTTTGAATGTGTGTGTGTGTGTGTGTGTTCTGCAGTTTGCTCCCTGACACTATACTCGGCTGCATGTCCACTGTTCCCCTGCTGGTTCTGTACAGACAACTGCTCGCTGACACACTGCTGCTGGACCGAATCACCATGCAGAATGCAGGTTTATACACACACACACACACACACGCGCACACACACCACACACATTTATTAACGCTTTACATAAATTAATCTGTTCCTCGTTCTGTTCTAGATCTGATCTGCAGCTCGATTCTAGCTACATTCCCTGAGGTTCTCGATCAGTCTGACCTGATGGATGCTTTCAGGGTGAGGACTCAACACCAACACACACAGAAGTTTAAAGAAAGCAGTTGTGTGTGTGTGTGTGATGTTTACATTACACCTGGGCAAAAATATATGAGGCAAACTCAATATTGCAAAACATGAAGCTTTTAATGGCCTCAACAAAAATCATGAACAGATTGAAATGTTTAAATGATATAAAATTGAAACTAACTTGTCTGGGGGTTCAGAATGTTCCTAAATCTCTTCTGTTTGAAGACTTTAACAGCGAGTGGAACAACATGGACTCTTCTTTGTGTAAAAAGCCGCTGCAACTTTACCCACAAGCCTTCAGCATTTAAAGGGAATCGAAGGAAAAGCAGCACCGCACCAATTTACTTTATCTATCTGTTTCATTCTTGCTTATTTTCCTGACCAATGATTTGCTGTTGAGACGTCATATTGATGCTTGCCTCATTTTCTTGCAGGAGTGTATATTGTATAGAACAAATGTCCCCACAGTGTGATGAAAACCTGTAAATTTTCCTTGTTGGGACATTTTTCCGGTCCTCAGAAGAGAAAACTCAATTTTACAAAAAATCTGTGAATACCATAAAAAAAATTACAAGAGCCAAAAGTCTTGGAATGTGTTTGGTTCCTTATGGTTAAGGTTCAGGCTGGGTCAGGGTCAGGGTTCTCATAGTTGGGTTAGGGTTATGCTCATATAAATGTATGGGAGGATCCCACATATAAATACCAATATATGTGTGTATGTTTGTTTGTGTGTGTGCATGCATGTGTGTGTGCGCGTGTGTGTGTGTGTGTGTGTGTGAGATTATTAAGTCTGTCTGTTATTCTCCAGAAATCCTGGGTGGAGTCAGAAAACAACCTGAAGAGGTCTGAAAAGGTAAAGCTGTGGGTGTTTGTGTGTGTGTGTGTGTGTGTGTTACAGAAGGACTTTACAGTACTTAAGAAGCTTTTTGAGGGTGTGTACACTGCTGTGCATAAGTATTTCCCCCTTGGACCTTTCCACATTTTCAAGAAATTTAATGTCTAATATCTAAAGGTGCAAAATATCTTCTATTGTGACACATTACTTGTATGGAGTGTCCAGGCTGTGCGGAGTGTTCGGGTCCCGTGGACTGATTGAGGCCCGTGGAGTGTAGGGCTGCGTGGAGAACTTTATTGATTTTTCTCCAGTTTAGTATTATGGGATGTGTTTTGTAGATTTATGACACAAAATCCAGGTGAGTGCTTATACACAGTGCTGTAATATGAGCTGTGTGTGGGTGTGTGGGTGTGTGTGTGTGTGTGTTATAGAAGGACACAGCTGTACTGAAGAAGCTGTTTGAGAGTGTGTATATGAGCAGTGTGTTCCCATTGTTGTTCTCGGCTGAGATGCCCGCTTCTCTCTGGGCCAATGAGGACACAGAGGCTCAACGCGCCCGTCTCATTTACAACCCCACCCACAGGATCACCTTGGAAACCATGCTGTCCTCCAATCACAAGCATCAAGCCTTTAACACCTCTCAGGTTTCCTATGATCTCCTCACATCTGCCTGGGACTGACCAATCATCATGCAGCTGAACTACAGACTGACCAATCAGCACACAGCTCGGCTACGGACTGACCAATCAGCACACAGCTCGGCTACGGACTGACCAATCAGCACACAGCTCGGCTATGGACTGACCAATCATCATGCAGCTGAACTACAGACTGACCAATCAGCACACAGCTCGGCTATGGACTGACCAATCAGCACACAGCTCAGCTACGGACTGACCAGTGAATGTGCAAACTGGGCCAATAACAACACTGCTGTGGACCAAGCTTCAGTCTGACCAATAAATATCACTTGATATGAAATTATAGTAACATTATTTAATATTACTCACTTTTTTACTTCAGGTTTTTAAAAAAAGGTTAGATAATTCAATTCAATTTTATTTGTATAGTGCTTTTAACAACAGACATTGTCATAAAGCAGCTTCACAGAAGTAAAATAATAAAAAATACATTAATTAAAATTAATATAATAAATAAATAGATGATGAATAAAAAGTTCTTAAATATTTCCCATATACTATTCTGTAACATGAACACAACAAACACACTTAACTTTGTTTTACACACACACACACAGCCGTTTGTGTTACATGCCTTTTTTGTTCTGTATAATAATTAAAGTCACTAACTACCAGGACAGGCCTTCTTATCTCTCCACCAATCAGTGTGTTTAATGGACTGTTACTGTTGATCTAAGGAGGACTTTACAACACAGGCTGTGTGTGTATGTGTGTGTGTGTGTGTGTGTGTGTGTGTGTGTGTGTGTGTTCGCTGGCTAGGAATGCTCACTTCTCTTTTGTTCAAAAGGAATTGAACTTCACTATTTATATAACAGCCTATTTTTACCTCAAATCCCTCCCATCTCAAAGCCCTGCCCATTTCTTTTAAATGGTGCACACACCTGTTTTTTTATTTCTACCACATTCTTTCCCGTATGACCCAGCATACACCTTGCATTGTTCCACACACCTCACACACCTCAGAGTGACCTCAAGGTGTGTGTGTGTGTGTGTGTGTGTGTGCGTGTGTGTGTATGAGAGAGAGAATCTTCTCTAATCTTCAGAGCAGGAACAACACAGTTAGACAATTTTACACACCCAAATGTGCATGATTATGAATAAGAGGAATGTTTGTGTGTTTTGTCAGATGTTAAACTTTAACACCCAGAGAGGGATCGCTAATGCAGGAATAATGCATTCCAGTGGGTGTGGCCTTCTTTACAACAAAGGATGAAATATTTCTGGTGTCATGAAAAAAAAAATTAATTGCATAATCACTGTGCTTTAATGGAGCAAAAATGTCTGCAATCTTCACCTGTACACTAAATGCAGCCGAGACAACTGAAACAAGTTTAGTGTACAAAGGCTAATGCTGCTAACGAGTAATGGACGAATCTAGTTTAGCCTGATGCACTCAATCAGCCTTGTGGAGGATGAGGTAGGGGCATGCCTAATGCCAGAAGTTGGAGCTTGTAGGGCAGAAATGACTCTAAAATACACTCTATACACACTAATATAGTTTACTTGTGAGCGCCGTTTGTTTGTATGTTTGTTTACACAGATGAGCCCAGCAAATCATATTACACACTCAGGCTTCCAAACTAGAAGTGGGATTATTAATCATATTATAATATGCTGTGATAACTGATATGAGTACTGATTTATCATGATAAAAGTTTTTCGGTATTAATCTGTATGTCATGGTGACTCAGCCTGATATCAGTGTATATGACATCACAAAGGAACATGACTTCCAGTTAAAGGGGAGCAGGTAAGAGGAGGTACAATCCCCCTCAGTATGGATTGATTAAATGAACATTATTCAGGTTTTTCAGATAATAATTTTTGAAGCTGTAGAACCTTTTACTCCTGATTTCCACTTATAGCACCACAGTCAGTTCTTCAGCCCCTAAATATAATAACTTATAATAACGGGTTGTGATTTCCACCACTGTAACAAAACAAAGACTTCACCGACCCCATTGGCTGTGCTTCCTGGATGCCTGGGAGAACCCAGACCCCATCATGTATTTCTGTTCCCTGGTAAGGTTCTGTTCCCCGGTGAGGTTCTGTTCCCCAGTAAGGTTCTGTTTCCCAGTGAGGTTCTGTTCCCCGGTAAGGTTCTGTTTCCCAGTCAGGTTCTGTTCCCCAGTGAGGTTCTGTTCCCCAGTGAGGTTCTGTTCACTGGACCCCGTGGTGATGTTCTGTTCCCCGGTGTTGTGATAAACTGGTGAATTCCTCTTTTAAATCCTCTTAAATAACCCCTGCTGTAGTGTTTTGTTGTATTTAATCATATCGTCTTGAAACCGTGCAACAGACACCATTATCCTATTATTCCTGTGAATTACAGGATCATTCCACTTCCATTTCACATCCAGGGTTAAAAATAGGAAACACAGGAAAAGCTTTATACCTTTTGCATCCAGACTCTGCGCTGCTGCACAAATCCAGTGTCGCAGAAAAAATCATATTAAAGAAAACTTTCAAAAACACAAGCATGATGTGTTATAATTTTTTATTATTGCAAAATGTGTCCTGCTAAAATAAGACAAGACATGACAGCGACTCGACGTGTGCTTCACCTGGAAAGTTTATAAACATTTAAACTGATGGATACTAAACTGATGTAGGATATTTGTCAGATATTTTTTCAGAATATGTGGTCCATGCTTTTCTTTGCAGTTTCTCGCCCAACACACTGTGCTGTATTTTAAGTGCACAGATTAAACATTTAACAAGAGGAATCTATTCTATCTAGTCAATGATTGGGAAATTATTATGAGAGCATTATTCTTTTTAAAATGAACTTCATCTAAAATATCTCATGAACTTATGCACCAGAGAATAACAATGTGTAATGTAGTGGCACAAATGTGTTCGAATACTAATAAATAAGACTGATCTATTTGCATTTGGGATTTAAACAGGTTTGCCAGATTGGGGCACTTTTTACAGCTCTATTCTAACACTTTTTATATAAACTCCATTTTTAATAAGCTAGCCTAGAGCAGAACTCATGAGCCACTCTGACTAAATAACTTAGAAACACAATTTAAAAGTCATTTGATAAAAACTATGTCTGTTTATCTGTTAAATGTGAAAATAGTAAAATCTGGCAACGTGTGTTTGTTGGCGTACATACAGGGAAATGTTTAACTAAAGCTTCTCAATATGTGAAGGGAAATGTACTGGAGGTGTGAGCAACTGATCTGGTTAAAGATATTTTGGGACACTTTCTATTGTTTTGGATTTGGGTTTTCAAACAGGGTTGCCAAATTTGATCAGGTTTCACCAATGAAAGTAAAATAATCTGTTTTATATATATTAAGGCCATTTTTCCTTGGTGAATGGTGTAGGTGAAAGGTTAGGATCCAGTGAAATAATGTGGGTTGCCTGATTGATTTAAATAATACCGTATATAATTTAGTTCAGTGTGATGTAAAATACCCAATCTGGCAATTCTGTTATGCACGGCAGACTCAAGTCTAGAAGGAAATGTATATAAATGTATTTCAGTATGAAAGTGGAAGATTGCACTGCACTGAAGATTCATGAGTATTAGACTAGCCCACAGTAGGAGCAGAAGAATGTTAAAATGGGGAGAAATGGAGCGCGAGATGTGTGCTATGACCTGGAAAATGCCTTTTCCTGCTGTTTATGTAGTAATAATAAAAAACCCACAACCGGCTCTGCCACATTCCTGCTTTAGATGTGGATCAGATTCCGGCCGAGCCCGTTCCATGGAGATCCTGCCCAGAAACTAAAGGATGATTAAATAACGACAGCCAGAGACGCTGACTTGATGTTCTAAGTCTGCGGAAAGGAATGTTATTATAAATATTTCTCATCCCTAACTGGATTAGTGACATGTATAAATCTCTTATCACCTTATAACAGACTGACTAATGCCACCGTACCTGAACTGTGCTCTGAAGATTTACAACCCGAATTCCAGAAAAGTTGGGACGTTCTTTAAAGTTGAATAAAATGAAAACTAAAAGACTTTCAAATCACATGAGCCAATATTTTATTCACAACAGAACATAGATAACATAGTTGTTTAAACTGAGAAATTTTACAATTTCATACACATAATGAGCTCATTTCAAATTTGATGCTTGCTACAGGTCTCAAAAAGTTGGCATGGGGCAACAAATGGCAAGAACGTCTCAACTGAAAATGTTGCAATATTATGCACAATTTGGTCTACAAATTCATCTTCGGTGAATTCTTCTAGCAGTTAAGCAATAAGCACATTCCTGGCCACCATCTTTAAAATGTGAATAACTACTCATGAAAAATGCTTGCTGTATTGAACACACAGCTGTTGTGTTGTGTCGAGGTAGTGTTGGTATACAGTAAATAGACCTATTCAACAACTGCAGTCCTGCAGAAAAATGCCCAGAATTGGGTTTTGAATTGGATCTCCTTCTTCAGTCCTGGTCACCTCTTAACACTTTAATTGAATTGATTCATTCTCATGTAATCAACAATTAACTATTTAAACTGAATCAAATAATTACTAAAACAATACATAATAAATAATACTAAAGAACCTATCTGGGTCCTTCTTGGTAGTGCTCATCGCTAAACCATTGCATCTGTTTTTTTCTTTGGTTAAAACTTCTGAGTTTACTGTTAAAAAAAAAAATACATGGTTTTCTATAACCTCATTTTATGCTTGTTTTTTTATCCATTGCAGTAGTAATGTACCACTCAACTAAATAAAGAGAAACAACAGTCCATCATTACTTCAAGACATTATGTGTCTTTTAGGTAATAAAAACAAAGAAATACCATTGAATTAGAAATCACTGTCAGTAACCTCTTCTCTTGGCACACACGAGTGCGCCTGATGTACTCGGCCACTCGCGTAGCGCGTTTGAACTCTCCGTCACGCGCGGCGCGGAAGCGCGCACTTCCGCATTTTGGGGCATGCAACGGAGGACTACAACTTCCGCATTTTGGTGCAAGCTAAGGAGGACTACAGCTCCCGCTGACACACGCGCT
>JAQMYM010000005.1:6498498-6508918 GCA_030014255.1 Parauchenoglanis ngamensis | reverse complement strand
GCAGACGCGAGTGGACCCCTCGCAGACGCGAGTGGACCCTTCCCAGACGCGAGTGGACCCCTCGCAGACGCGAGTGGACCCCTCGCAGACGCGAGTGGACCCTACACAGTCCCGAGTGGACCCTTCCCAGACGCGAGTGGACCCCTCGCAGACGCGAGTGGACCCCTCGCAGACGCGAGTGGACCCTTCCCAGACGCGAGTGGACCCCTCGCAGACGCGAGTGGGCCCTTCACAGTCCCGAGTGGACCCTACACAGACGTGAGTGGACCCTACACAGACATGCTTGTTTCTGTGGGGGAACCCTTAAATATTATACATACCATTGTACAGCAGTGTGATTTTAAAAGAACCCTTAAAACTCTTAAAAGGCTATATGTTTATTAGGGGTCCAAGCACTTAGGATGCTGGAACCTTATCGTTTTTATTTCTGTTTGAAATCAGAATATCACACATTTACAGGATTCTTGGAGGTTCCTGAAGGCTGTCTCCGTGGCGACTGAGGCTGAGTCCTTGTCCTTCTTTTTTTATGTGTTTTTTCCTTCTTTGGACATATTTAGGGTTCTGATTGAAAAGAGGGATGAGTTGAGTTTGGCACTGAGCCACGGTGCATCATGTCAGAGAGAAAGGAGGAGAGAGAGAGAGAGAGAGAGAGAGAAGGGAGGGGAGAGAGTCACTCACTCACTGAGTCTCTCACTCACACAGAGAGAGGAAAAGAATGAGGAAGAACTCGCTCTTTCACTCCGGCACATTTCTGTCTTTCTCGGGTCTGATCTCGCGCATGTGATCTGATCTGGTGTGATCTAATCTGAGCGGCTGTGTGAATGGGAAAACGGGAGCGACTGTGAGCCTGAGCTGTGCTGCGGGTTTCTTATCGCTCCTCCATCCGCCGTATAAAAGCTGCAAACCGAATGCGAGCTCGAGCAGTGCGGCACCGACCACGCGCGCTCTGTCTCCCTGCGTCTCCCTGCGTGTCCGAAGGTAAGACCTCCACCTCCACCTGCACCAGCGACCACCTCGCGATCACTTCATTCGAGATCCCACCATTTTCATCCGACTCACTCGTTCTTTTTTTTAAGTGCCGCTGTTTCAGGGGTGAAAGACAAAAAAACCCTGAAGGCGCGAGCTTTCAATTCCATGCGATTCGATAGCACCGAGAAGCTTCACGTTGACTGATATATCTGAACCGAAAGGGAAACATTTTGCGCGCGCATGTTTTTGCTGCAAAGCTTTAGCGCGTGTCTGAATTCGGTACGTATTTCATTGTATTTTTGAAGAATTTCAGTTCTGGAGCGCGAGACCGCGTGCGCCGTGCGGTGCAGCTGCAGCCCCGGTTCACTGCACGCACAGCGGCACGAAGACCACAGCGAGCCTCGGTTAACAAGCCCATTCATCATCTGCTGGTTTTATTTATACATTAATTTTTATTTTGTTTAGTTGTGCATCCGTGCACGCGCTTTGTATCGGCGTGTAAGTGTGTGTTACACTCTGGAGATCATCGGGCACGAGCTTCCAATGTGTGAAACATGCAAATACTGTTTTCTATTAATATATTTAAATTTGTTAACAATTAGACGCCGAAATACGAATTATAACTTCTACAAGGGTAGATTTCTGGAAGGTGAATGTCACTGTTAAAATAAATAAATAAATAAAAAAAATTGCGATGGGACAGGCTCATCTTATCTTGCACGAGGATCGGGGTTTTTTTCTGTATCACCAAATGCAAATTAAATTAACCCTTTATATATGCTTTTATTATTCTTTTTTTTATATTTGAACACTCATCTTATGCACTAAGAATGAAAGTTTTTAGAAGGTTAATTATTTAAATTCATCTTTTCGCTCATTTCAAATGTGAAGTAAATCTTTACTAGTAATGGGATTATGAGATAAGGATGTGTGTGTGCTTTCCTGTTTAGCTTTTGTGAAATGGATTATGTTTAAATGCCTGTGGGTAAAGTGTGTGTGTGTGTGTGTGTGTGTGTGTATAGTTCATCTTTTGCATCTTTTGCCTGCAGGCGTATATCGGAGGCATTTCCCAATCTCCTGCTCCCCTGTCCTCGTGCATACAATAGCACACCGCTGTCCCAGGACAGACACTGCATGCACTAGTCAACGTAACATGGCGTATTCATTTGGTCGTAAAAATATTAAAATAATTAAAAACACAAGCCCTTCTTAGTCTTAAGGCAAGTCACCAGACATGCTGCATTAACAGCGTACATCAATCCTCGTTGAGCTCTGTCCTCTCCAACATTGCAGCACTGCTTCATTTTAATGCATCTCTTTAAGCCACATTCCTTCCCTTCCCTGCACTCGTTCATTTCCCTCCCTTGTTCTCACCATTTCGCAGGTTTCCGAAGCAGCAGACAGATCATTTTTCACTCGTGGCAGAATGGTGAGGCGTTCAGAGGTTTCCTCGTTCCTCTCCACGGGGCTCCAGTGTCTCGCGGTAGTGGCAGCTTTGCTCTGCAACATCCATCAAGTGACAGCGGAAAAGGTTCAAGACCACAACTCGGACCATTCCAACAAATCAGGGACCTGCGGGGGTATAGTCCAGTGTGCCCCTGGAGTGGTTCTCCCAGTGTGGGAGCCACAAAACCCCTCCTTTGGGGACAAGGTGGCACGGGCCACGGTGTACTTCGTGGCTTTGGCTTACATGTTCCTCGGAGTTTCCATCGTTGCAGATCGTTTCATGGCATCCATTGAGGTGATCACCTCTCAGGAGAAAGAGATCACTATTAAGAAACCCAATGGGGAAACGACCACCACCACTGTACGCATCTGGAACGAAACGGTGTCCAATCTTACCCTCATGGCCTTGGGTTCCTCTGCTCCGGAGATTTTGCTTTCTGTCATTGAGGTTTGTGGTCATAACTTTCATGCCGGTGATCTTGGACCTTCCACCATTGTTGGAAGTGCTGCCTTTAACATGTTCGTGATTATTGGAATCTGCGTTTACGTGGTTCCTGATGGAGAACATCGCAAGGTGAAGCACCTTCGTGTCTTCTTTGTCACTGCTGCTTGGAGCATTTTTGCATACCTCTGGCTCTATTTGATCCTGGCGGTTATCTCTCCTGGCATTGTACAAGTTTGGGAAGGCCTCCTCACGCTTTTCTTCTTCCCTATCTGCGTCGTCTTTGCCTGGATTGCAGATCGTCGTCTCCTCTTCTACAAATACGTCTACAAACGCTATAGAACTGGCAAGCATCGTGGGATGATCATCGAGACTGAAGGAGATCGCCCTCTTCCATCCAAAGTGGACATTGAAATGGACGGGAAGATGCTGAACTCCCATGCTGTGGATTTTCTGGATGGAACTTTGACTCTGGACCTGGAAGACAAAGATCTTGATGAAGAGGAGGCCAGGCGTGACATGGCGAAGATCTTGAAGGAGCTGAAGCAGAAGCATCCAGATAAAGAAGTGGAGCAGCTTATTGAGCTCGCTAATTACCAAGTTCTCAGCCAACAGCAAAAAAGTCGAGCATTCTATCGATGCCAGGCGACGCGGCTGATGACCGGTGCTGGGAATATTTTAAAGAAACATGCAGCAGATCAAGCGCGAAAAGCAGTTAGCATGCATGAGGTGCGCAGTGACATCGGCGAAAACGATCCCATTTCCAAGATCTATTTTGATCCAGGATCTTATCAGTGCCTGGAAAACTGTGGAACCGTGGCGGTCAATGTGGTACGCCGCGGTGGAGATCTCAACCAAACAGTTTCAGTCGAATTTCGCACAGAAGATGGAACGGCCAATGCAGGCTCGGACTACGAATTCACTGAAGGCACGGTGGTGTTCAAGCCAGGCGAGGCTCAAAAGGAGATCCGCGTTGGCATCATCGATGATGACATCTTTGAGGAGGACGAGAACTTCCACCTCCACCTCAGCAACGTTCGCATCATTCACGAAAGCGACGAGGCAGAGAATGCCGAAGCCAATCACGTGGACACGATCGCGACCCTCGGCATGCCTTCGACCGCCACGGTCACTATATTCGATGACGACCACGCTGGAATCTTCACCTTTGAAGAGCCCGTGACACACGTGAGCGAAAGTGTTGGCGTGATGGAGGTGAAGGTTCTCCGAACGTCAGGAGCTCGAGGTGTGGTTATGGTTCCCTACAAGACCATAGAGGGCACGGCGAAAGGAGGAGGCGAGGATTTCGAGGACATCCACGGCATGCTGGAGTTCCAAAACGATGAAATCTTGTAAGTCACTCTTAATCTTTAGTAGAATTTCTGGATTGCTATGTTTAGTGACAGAGCATCTGTGAAGTTCCTAACTTTGTTCTGTTTGGGTGAAAATGACTTCAGAGCCTAAAAAGTGTTCAAAATTGACTTGTGAACCAAAAATCAGGGTGATATTCTCACTTCCGGTCCTCCCTCATATTTACAGGATCCAGAATCATGTAAAAAGTTTATTGAGTACAATGAGGCTTGGCCTAACCAGACGTCTCCTGATGTTCCAAACACAACATGAGGGATAAAATTGGCTTCCACATTTATAATTCCACCAGCAGATCCTTCACTGGTGCTCTGTCATTTCAGGAACCATGCACTGTTGAGTTTTGGATGAGTGTCTGCATGTTGGATGCTGAATGTCTGTTCTCGTGAAATCACGGTGTTGCTGAAAGATTGGTCACGGAAGATGGGGAAGATGTCGTCCTGTACTTCTTCCTAACATTTCTTCTTTCATGTATCTATCCATCTTCTGGCTGTTTTCTCTATGCTCTCTGCTGCTGAGCCTTGGAGTCTGGGTTAAACACAGTGTCGAACGTTGAAGAATGTCGAAAGTATCTTTACAGAGTCTAATGGTTCCATCTGTTTTACGTATCAGTCTGGCTGAGTGGATCAGAGATTTGGCAATTTTGGGACCTCTTTGAGAACGATTGAGGTTGTTTTTGTGTGGGAACGTGTCCTGATGGCTGTATTTATTCTCAGTTGTTATCACACCTGCTGCGGTTAAACTACGGCAAAAACAGTGAGGTTTATAAACGAGTTCATTTCAAGCTATTAATGTGAATTATATTTACGCTAATTAACGACACTGCTCCTTCTGTGAAGTCAGAGCAGTTTGACTGTAGAGCTTAGAAGCTGACAAAGTATTTGAAAAATATGAATTTATGATATTTCAATAATGTTCAGAAAATTAAATACACTTCTTTGGAGAATTTAAATAAAGATTTTTACATTTTTCTGATCACCTACTTTTTCCTGGAAACCCTGGATTCTTCTCCTTTGTCCATAAAGTCTGTATTTTTGAGATTTGTATTTATTGTTTTTATTTTATTTATTTTTTTTTTTTAAACCCACGAAATGTAATTTTGAATAACATGGACTTAAAGAAGATCTAAAACTTTTTTTTTAAATTTCACTTAGAATTTAAAGTGTTTTTCTGATGAGACGTCTGCCGCTGCTCGTAACAACACCACAGACCCAAAACTATGACAGGAAGCCGGCTTTGATATTATAATGAATTTCTGATGTATTATAAACACTTAGTCACAGCACAGAAATAAAGACTGTCAAACACTTTCTCTTTTCCGACTAAACTGAACACAGATTTAGTTCTGCTTACTGAACCTGCCTGGGACACTTTCTAACCAACCCTCAGGTTAAAGCATTTACGAAGACGAACGAATGAATGCTGTAGTTGTCGGCATGCCAGCGATTTTAATGAACACTCGTCCTGCATGCTTCGTATCTTACCGTCAGCGTTAAAGATGTTCGTTTGCACTTTGAGAGAATAAATGCTCATGTCTCTGTCCACTCATCTTTAACCCTTCATCACAGTGTCCTCACTTTTAGACTGTTTTTAGGAAAATATTACATCTTTACTGATTTCTGTTGCTTTCTAGACGACTTGTGGTTTCTCTGCCACTGAATGCTTTAGAGTTTTTTTACACAGATGTTTTTTTCACCTCTGTGCATTACGCAACACTCCTATACTCGCTATAGTTAGTACAAATGTCAGTAATATCACTATATTTTGTTCAAAAATTTAAAATGAAAAATAGAATCTATCATTTTGGTTATGAACATGAAATATTTAGACCTGAATGCTAAAGTCTTTATTTTTAAACCCATAGAAAGATTTTTTTTATTTTAGGTATAACATTATATTGTTATTGGTATCTCTGCACTTGAGTTTACTTTTTAACATTAATAATATTTATACAAAGTAAAAATTCATATGAAGTTAAATGTAAGTAATAAAAACACTTAATGACTATATACGATTTTAAATAATTTACATATGAGGATGATTATTTTTAGAGATGTCATCACGTCACTAATCAAACTCGCGTGATTGCTCATGATGCATCGCCACGAATGGGAGAAAAAGGGATGGACGAAAAACAAGAAAATGAGGAGTGCAGGTCATCGCTGATTTAAAGCCCGGCTCACTCTTCCCAGCCTCCAGTGCGTTGTTTTGCTTTTGAAAGCACGTGACCGCTTCCTGCTAGCTCTCCTTGCAGCAAAACCGCCACAAATTCAGGGTCAGTGATCCCTTCCAAACCCACCTCCAAATGTTACTTCATTCACGTGTTGTGCGTGCAAGCTTTGAACAAAATACGATGGCCGAGGGTTCGGGTCCGTCACATGCAGGATAACCAAAGGAAAATGGAACGGGTAATGTCTGTCACAAAATAATTTAAAATATAGATACTTTGACAAAATATCTTCAATTTCGGGTTATAGTTTAAGAGCCGTGTTTAGGATGTCGCCGGATTGTGGCGGAATATTTTTGAAATATTGACGGCATTGATGATGGCGACTCTAAAGGCTGCTTGGTGCAGAGGATGCTGGGAGGGTGAGGCGGCCCAGGTGAGTTGTCCTGAGGTGTCGTGTAAAGTTTGGTGTGTCTCTGATGAAGCATGGCCGAGCAGGACGACTTTGCTAACCTGTGCATTTCAACTTTGAAAAACAACGACAGGAAAACAAGAGAACAAGATATTCGGGCACAGGACAGACGAGTTGAAGTTGCTTTGGGGTCAGTATCTCAAAAACTGCGGGAGAAGAAGCAGGACAAATCAAGTGGTCTGACGGATCTGATGAGCGTCTTTAGCTAAAACGTTACGTGTGTGAAGGGATAAACCAAAAGGGACGATCTGCTACTGAAGCTGAACTGGTTCATGTTTACAAAATTAAAGTGTCTGAGGATTTTATTAATTATTTGTTTGTTTGTGCTGCTGAAACACATCACTGTGTCCGCTTCATTGATGACGTGTGCACTGGTGTGTCTGATGATTTAAACAACACTCTTATCCACATTATAAATTCTGTCGAGTCGTCTCCTGTCCTGGTTTCTGGGTCTGTGTAAGACAAGTGTAGCGACGGAGCGAACGTGAGCCGTGTGTGTTAAGGCAGATTCGAAGCAGATGTTGAGGGTCAGACTTTCCGGGGCCTGTTGGCCCACTGCATATTTTCCATGGTGCAGTGCTGCGAGTTCTGTTAAGTGGATTTTAATAACACTCCTTTAATGAAATGACGGAGGAACAGAAGGACGCAGGGACGATGGCGAGGAAAAGCGTCCTGCAGCCGTAGCAGCGACTCTGGATCTCCGCTTTCTTTAAAATAAATCTTAGCTCGATGTGATGTGTTTGGATATTAAACATTCCGGAGCGTATAATTAGAACATTGTCTCATGTTTCTGGAATATGAATTCGGAGCGCTGGCGGAATATGTGATACAACCTGACATTAGCACCAGTCCTGCCTCCCCGACCTGTAAAAGCATTCATGATATCCATCTATTTATTCATTTATTTTATTCCTTCCTTCTTCTTGGGGAAAAATCATGTAAATTTTTGTTAAAGAGCAGATTAATTCCCTCCTGAATCCTATTAGGCTGTTTAACATCACAGATGTGGCAGATGTGTAGATAAAACAAGTGCACGTTTATCTTTTCATGACACGTCCTTGACTTTGTTTCCACTGTGCACCATTTTATTCACTGACTTGTTGCCTTTTGTACCCAGCCGATGATCCCGAGGTCAGACTGAGCTCTTTATGTTTTTAGAAAAGGCTACAGGTTTATGGAGATTGGAAAAGTCTGATCTGAACAAAGCATGACTTTCAGTGTTTGAGTGTTATATAAAATGATCAAAGTTTATCAAACCAAAGATAAGACAAACTTTTATAATGCCTCAAAGGGAGGCGTCAAAGAGTAAATGCAAGCGAGGTAGAGAATAAATAAATAAATATAAATAAACGTATGCAGCAAGAAATCACACAAAGATAGAAAAGAATACAGATGTGTGACAGAAGCATGGTGTTTACTGGCAGACAGAGGAGGTGCTCAGGCTATTGTGTAATGTACAAGGTTAACTTACTTCCTTGAGCAATAATGCAATAAACTGGTGACTGCTGAGAGCGAATAATACTGAGTGAAAGCAGGGAGAGTGTCGGGACGGACAGATCTGAATGTAGAGAGGGCAGGGTTCATACAGCCGTGCTGCCGCAGGTACGGCGCACGGCGAAATCGCTCTGTTCCTCGCTGTGAGAGAGCTGAGGGATGCCCACACTCTCATAGGAGGAGTTAATAATGGTTAATAATAAGGAGTCATTCATTTTACCCCTGACAGAGTGCAGTGGGCAGGACGGGGCAGGACGGAGCCGGATCAGAACCTCAATAAAGAAAGAGAGCTGAAGAAGGTCTTTAGTGCAGTCCTGCAGTGTTTAAAGTGTTCTCAGTCTCCTCAGTGGACATGGACTTCCTGTTGTGTCTAAGTGCAGGAGCTTCTGTGTGATATTCATTTGTGTGTGTTTACATTTTTGGATGATTCTGGAGATATTAATACGGATACAGACTGAAGCACGGAAGCTGTTCTCACACACATTCAGAACAAAAAAACTAGTCACTAAATGAGGACCTGTTGAATCTGTGTTTGGAGGCCAATGCTAATTAAACCACACCTATTGGCTAGGGTTACTATGATTGACAGAGGAGCGAGAACATGCCCCTCCCACCTGGCTCGTGATCACGGATGGCTGAGGCATGATCGGGATTTAATGATGGATGATGTTGATAGGTGTGGTAGGAAGATAATCTTAGCTATGAGAATTTCCTTTTTCCTGATACAGGAAAGCTAATTAGCCTGAGTGTGTAAGATGAGCGAGTGTGTATTAGAAAGTGTACTAACCCATAAAATGTATAAAGCTTCTAAAACCACTGACAGGGACTTGGCTTGGTTATCTACATCTCTTCATAAGTTGAGTTTAAATGGTGTATAAATTCAAGAAAAACCAGCTTTTCTCTTCAATTATTCTGGGTACAGGTTAGTTACAATAACCTTTTTATGTTTAATAAACTCCTCTTTTATGCTAGTGATAGTTGTATTCATTTACATTTGAGTGTTTCAGGCAAATTTGTTAACACACCACTAAAATCACATTTTGTACTTCTGTATAACACTTCCAAGGAGGCGGGGCCACAACATGGACCCCATGGCTTAAACCAATTATGTCTGATATGCAAATTATTTTAGAATAACCAGGCAGCATCTGGAAGATTTTAGCTACAGAACTATGTATTGGTCTTGTGACCGAACTAATAATAGTGATGTAACTTTGTGGATGTCATTGTAACATTATATTTTGAGAGATTTAGCTGCTGATTTAGTAAATCAGTGAAAGTGAATAAATTGAAACTCTTGATCGCTAACGAGTCAGCTAGCTGTAAATAATTTTCATGTTATGAATATTTATAGATTATTTTTTACATTTTTAATGAGAGTAAGGTGTAGAGAGGTTACCTCGCTGTGTTATTAGGTGTTGTTATTATTATTATTATTATTATTATTATTATTATTATTTTAACATTTTTAGAAACTTTTTATTGAAGACAGATTAGCTGTACTTTAAACCCGGTGATAGCAAGCCTCATAGGAAGATATCGTCTGATTTGAAGAATTCAAACTGGGAGGCAGCGATTAGAACCGGACGCACCTGTTCTACACACACACACCTACACAATGAGGACAAAGGAGAACATCTGAACCAGGCAGAAAGATCAGCTGTGTTTATTCTGTTACGGTATATTATGTAATAGTACATTCTATTATACTATATATAAATATATATATATATACACACACACACACATTATTTATTATTATATATATTACAGCTCTGACAGGAGTGTAAGACGTTATTGGATACTGATTGGAAGTGTGAGGAATGTGTGAGGAATGTGTGTGGAGTGTGTGAAGAGTGAGTGTGTGGGGTGAGTGTGTGGGGTGAGTGTGAGGAGTGTGTGTGAGGAGTGTGTGGAGTGTGTGAGGAGTGAGTGTGTGGAATGTGTGAGGAGTGTGTGGAGTGAGTGTGAGGAGTGTGTGGAATGTGTGAGGAGTGTGTGGAGTGAGTGTGAGGAGTGTGTGGAGTGAGTGTGAGGAGTGTGTGGAGTGAGTGTGAGGAGT
>JAQMYM010000005.1:6440412-6452453 GCA_030014255.1 Parauchenoglanis ngamensis | reverse complement strand
AATAAAAACAGAAAACACAATTTTAAAAACAAAAAAGCACGATTTCGGATCCGGAGGGGCCGCTGCGTGCATACGGTTGCGCAGCCGACGTCACAGTCTAGTGAGCAGAAGGAAAAAGTGCCGTGAAGACGCTGGTTAATTTACAGCTGATTTTACCTTTAGTAGTAATGAATACTCTGCCCATTTCATGGTCCTGTGCGCAAGCCTGCTCTTGATCATTTTCAGTTTATTCAGTTGAGCTGCATAACAGAAAGAAAAATAACACACTGCAAATATATTATTACACACTGCGATTATGATAAGCCTATATCTATCAAAAAATATTAACACGCTGATGGGTCTGTACTGCATCATAACGAAAGACTGATCTCCGTTCATTTGCTTAAAATTAATTAGTAAATATATTTATTGTTTACAGCAATTAATAAGATACATTTTGGGAATTATACCAATTAGTAAAAAATGGAGAGTGAAAATGGGGCATTATGCCATTTAATTCCTGTTTTTTTGCAAATCTGGCAGAAATGTTTAGTTTGGTTTGTTCACAAAAACATGGCCATGCAGCTTTACCTAAAGATTGATAAATGAAGCCTGACAGGAGTAATAAATTACTGTCCATAAAGTTAAGTATGAGTAGTTTGTGAGTAAGTTATATTGTTTGTTCCCGGCTTTGTAGATAACGTGACTCTGCAGCTGAGTTCAGTGCCTCCGGGATACCTCACCCCCCCCATGGACCGAATACAGCAGGTGAGTAACGAGTTTCATGAAATGTAACTATAAATGGATAAAAAGTGTAACATGTTGTTTAATCATTAATTGTTGGTCCGTTGCTATGGTATCAGTATTTTAATGAATACCGTCAGTATTTTTACCAGCTGATTAGATGTTTTATTTTTGTAGACATTAAATAAAAGTAATATTAATCTATTGAACTTTTTTATTTTAAAGCCATCATAAAATTTTGCGGGCATTTTGTTCTCAACTGTGTTTATAATGCACATCGTATGCTGTAGAAATGTCTTCCAGTAGAGTGGTCATATCACCCAGCCTCAAAGTGCATCAGTGTTTATAACAATAACTGTTGGCATGCTTGTAGCTTGTGTTAGCATTTTGTGTTCATTGGCACAAGTTCATAGCGAACTAGGACGCTTTCTCTTTAAAAGATTTGTGACGTTTAACGTGCACAGTTTTGTTATGGAGAAAATAAGGAGGTGGAATTTTAGGGATGTGGATGTGTGGGTTTTTTTGTTTTTCAATTCTGTTTAAATATTAAAAGACGATGGGCAACGGAATGACTTGGTTTGGTTTGGTTGAGGAAAAATGTATTATTTTCTACCAGTCTTGCCTCTTCCGCTCATCACGCTGATGAAAAGTGCAGTGCACACACACACACACACACACACACACACACCTTCACATTTCCACATGTAAAAATTGATGTACGCTTTAATTCCTCCTTGTGTCTGCTGTGACGTTCCTCCTCCTCAGCAGAGCTGTGTGATCTCACACCATTTACTACACTTCATTTCCTGCAGGAAGTTTATTCACAGACGTGCCAAACCCCCACTCTGCAATTACTTTCTCTGGGTGTTATGATTGTGCATGTGTGTACATGTCCCACTGAACACTCTGGGTAGGGCTGAGACTTCACAGTTTAGCCTTTGACACTTTTTAGTCATTTCTTTTCATTTTCAGACAGTTTTCATTGTTGGTTAATGTGTGCGTGTGAAAACCCGGGACAATAACGAGGCTGCTTTAATGAGGCTAATTGGTGTCAGGTGATGTCATCAGTTCAGGTGTGAGGCACCGACTTAAAAAACTGAACCACACCACAGAGTGCTGATTAAGTGAATTGTGCAAGACTGATGTTAGAGAAGGTGTGAGTAATGTGGTGGCAGCTCTTCAAAAGAATGTTCTTTTTATGAAACTCAGCAGCCGTTATGCCATTTTCTGTCCCTATTCATTTATGTTCACTTTTGGCTCAAACAGCTTGGAAAAAATGTTACTCTTTTTAGGGACGTAGAAGTAAGAAAACTCTAAGTTTGTTAAGTTAAACTCTAAACATTTAAGATAGTAAATGGAGCATTTTTCTTTTCTTAAAGTACAACTACATACCTAACTATTAGAAGTATTAACATGCTTTAGATAAGCTCATGTGAAAATGTTTGTCACTTTGGATCAAAATTAAGAAGATGGAGAAATTTCTAGCAACAAAACATTTAGTATGTTTTCTTTCACAGATTTGTTTTTTAATCAATGTAACAAAAACAGTTAAATTGTGTGAAATTGTAGTAAAATATACTTGTGAATAATTTAATAGGAATTTCATATTGCATAAATATTCTCAGAATCAGGTGTTTTAAGACCTAGTTTGAGTTTTGTTTCAAAATGGCACTCAAGTTATTACACTTAATACATTTTTAGATGAAAATGAACCAGAAGGTTAATTTTCCACAAAGGAGGAACTAACTGAAAACCGCCATGACCGGTATCTTCAGCTATGAGGTTACACTATGAGGAAAAATGGGTTCCTCAACGGTTCTTTGCATGATCTTTCTTTCTAAACAATTTACTCTTTTGCTGAAAAGGAAAAGAAATGAAGGGTTCTACATGGAACCTTATTCCCAGAAGAATCCTTTAGGGTGCTAGATGAAACCATTTCTCAGTGTTGATACTTTGTTTAAACTTACCTTTTCTATTCTACAGCAGCATCTGTAAGAACTTTCAAACTCATAATTTAAAAGTTCTTTACAGTTTACAGTGGATGGTGATTCTGAGTTTTCTTCCAAGTGTAGTTCTATAGTGTCACATGATGATGTTTATTGTTGATTTATTTTTTTAATAACGCATGGAATTGACACTGTTCTCTTATGTTGCAGCCAGTTGAAAATGACGCAAGTGCATTTATCTGTCCAGGATCCATTACTCCAGGTACATTTTTGCCTCCTTATATTGCTGCTTCTTCTCCTTATTATTATTATTATTGTTGTTGTTGTTGTTGTTAACAAACGATTTAACATGTAATAACTATCATGACTTCTTCACCTCAGAGTTCACCAAGGATCTCCAGTGCTTGTCGAGCTCCTGCGAGAAGTGCCTCTTCTCCATTCCACCTCCCAAAATCAGCGACCTGCTGGACGATGAGGACCTCCTCTACAAGCTGCGATTGAAGCTCGACCCTGCGCACTACACAGTCAAGAACTGGAAGAACTTTGCCAGCCGCTGGGGCATGAGTTACGACGAGCTGATGATGCTCGAGCAGCGGACGCATGGCTCTACCTCTCACAGTCCCACTCAGGAGTTCCTGTTCCGCTACAGCCAGAAACCGGTGACGGAGCTCACCAAGCTCTGCCAGTTCTACCAGCGCATTGATGTTCTGCGGCTTCTTCAGCAGTGGGTGGAAGATGACTGGCCCTCGCGTTGGAAACGAGTACATTAGCAGAACAAAAATAAAAATGGAAGGCTAATAAAAGGCTTGCGCTTTCTAGAACCAGAGTGGATGGTAGGCGTACGGGTGGTCCAAACTTGCTTGTGGACTGGTCCTGGATTCTGCTGTTTTTATTTTTTTGGACTTTCTGGAGCATCTATTTTACACAACCCAATTTTGTATTTCTTTTTGAAAGCTTACGAGTTGTGTAAAGCCTGAGAACGGATAGTGAACTGGTTTCAATAGTTTTAACGGTGCATTGCAGCAGATTAACCCCTGAGGCCGTGGTGATGTTTATCAGTAAATCGGTGAAAAGAAGACATGCTGCAAATAATAATTAAATACCTTAAAAATCATTGCATACAGCATAAAACATACTGACTCATTACTGACCACTATAGATTGTGATGTAATTTGCACAGTGCATGCTGGGTAATGCAGTGATGGAGCATTAATTGATTTAAATGCAACAAGCATACAAAATATAAAATTCTATTGAGATGCTAAGGCTGAGACATGTTCGTAGCAATGAGGATCCCTTGGGGTTCTTTGGATTGTTGCGCATGTTTGATGAGGAGTTCTGCACAGACCATCAAAGGTTGTTGTTAAAGGCTTTGTGGATCTGTTCCTACATTACAAATTGAAAGATCCTCTATGCTGAACCCTATTTTATAAATAGAGGTTCCTCTGTGGTTCTTTGGATAGTAAAGGGTTCACTTTTAGATAGAGTTCTACTCAGACGCCTGTCTTCTAAGAAAGCAATTTGAGGGACAACAGAAGCCTTTCTTGTTCTTCACCTTTTCTTGGTCATGTTGCTGTTTTGTTTTGAGAGGCCCTGCTGTCTGGCATATTTTATAATCTTGCGTGTCTGGTGAATAGAATTATGGCATATGACACTATTGCCTATAAGTCAGGCCACAGTTGTCCTCATGATGCCTTCTGAAAAAGCACTCAATATGTTCTGTTAAATACTGTGACGTATCGTACACCAGTTATCAGCAAATGCCTTAGACACACCCCGTGTACACATTCGCTTGTCACTTGAGAACAGTAGTTGCTCTAGACCAATTCTAAAGCTAACGAGTTCAACACAAATGACAAATGCGCTAATCAGTCTGAAAATCGTTTGTAGATTTACTTTACATGCTTCGGTTCATAATAGGATTAGATTAGCAAAGCAAGATAACTCTTATAACTAATCCTGCACTCATCATGTGCTACTTCCTTCCCAGCTTTATTTTTCTCCCTAACTTCTCTGTGCATATTCAATGAGCTCGTATATGACAGGAGAAGATGAAACCACGCTTATTCTTCCATTTTGTGCATTAAACAATACATTGGAAATAAAGTAGTGATGTTGACTGTCAAATAAAATTTCACACAACTGTTAATGTTTTTAAGATTTTTTACATTTGGGGTTTCTTTTTGGAGGTTTTAATGGGCTGTATGTGACGTGGACAATATTGGCAAGAAACATTATTTAATGTAATGGAGAATTTTATGATAACCAATCATAATCAGTTTGATACATTTATAATCTCTTATTTCTTAAACATGTCTATGTAATCAGGTTCCTGACTGGAAAAAAAATGTTTCAGAAATAACAGGAATATGCAGTGTATTAAGCAAACTGTCACTGCCTATCCATTACTTTTGGTTGAATAGTTCTCTAAACATTGTCCTACTTGCGTAACATGAATTGCACTTATCCATATTTGTTTGTTTGTATTTTTAATTCAAAATGGCAAATCAGTAATCCTCGAAATGATCCACTCGGCTGTTTATGGGCGTATACTATAAGGTTACAACAGTGAGACTGTTGTACAAATGGGTCACAGTGTGTGTGTTTGTGTATATACGAGTATGTTTCATTTTTCATAAATAAATTTGTTGATTAAGATCATGAGTTGTGATTTGAAAGCAAAGATAATTAGCTAAAGTCATAATCATGAGGTGACGAGTAGAGAATAGTGACATGAATTCAAGGTAACATTTTAATTTATTGAAAAAATACATGGTGTATATGTAACAATTTACACTTGGAGAAAAGGCTTGTCACGAACATAAAGCATTCTAAATAAACAGGTTTTTTCCCCATTAGCAAAAATAATGTTAAATATAAAGAAAAAATGTATTTAGTAATAAAAGATCTTCAACATTATATTTAATTGCACATAAAGTGGTTTATATTCTAAATAAAAATGCAAAATGTTTTCCTTCATGTAATTTGGGTAAATATATCAGTGAATGACATACTGACACTTTATATGAAATAATTACAAGTTTTATAATTATATGACGACATATTAAACTTCACTCGTGTAAATGCAAAATTTTTAAAAATCTCTTTTTTTTTTTTTTTACATAATTCTGTAGAAGTCTTCTGGTCCTGAACAGTTTCTTTTCTATAACAGTTTCTATATTTATGTCTAGTGATAAACTGTGTCCAGAAAAAAGACAGCCGTAATAGTAGTGTAAACAAAAGAAATTTAATGAAGTAAAAGCTTTATTTTAATAGAAGCTAATTGTCTGCATCAGAATCAGTGCTCAAACCGAGCATGTTGTTAAGACTCAGAGAAAGTTTATCTTTTTTGCTAGGTGAGTTCACTACTGGGTAGTCCTTGTCTGTGTCAGGATTTGTTACTTTAAATGTTCCTCGTTTCACTTTTGTAGGACTGTCTGGGAGATCAGCGCTTGGTGAATTGAGGTCAGAAGGTGCAGTGAGATCGCTCACGGAACGTGCTGCAAAAAGTCGTAGCCTTTCTTTGATGTCAATTGTTTGTGTATGTCCATTGGAATCAAGAGTTCCTGACGATGATTTCCACCCAGCTTTGACTCTGGGGAGAGTAGGAACTGAGATGGTCCCAGATTCTATTTTAGCTGGGTTCATGTTCAGGTCAACATTTCCTGTAGCTTCTTGCAGGATATCATCAAATCTGCTGTTGGGAAGTCGGTGTGTCTTGAACATTGGCAGATTTTTTGGAAGATTCACATCTGCATCAGCACTGACCTCACTGCCATCGATGTTTGCATCAACAGTATCTAAGGTTGCACCTATGGATCCATGATTTGAGCGTTTGAACGGCCACTTTAATTTACTCTTAGACCCATCAGCATTGATAGTTGGAGATTCAACATCAACCTCTGCTTTTGGTGAATTAAAATCTACGTTAGGGCTCTCAACTTTGGGGGCCGTCAAGCTCACGTCAGGTTCATCAAAATCAGGGGATTTCACTTTTGGACCAGAAAGAGTAAATTTTTTTAATGTTGGAAACTTGAACTTTCCTTTAGGGGCATCTATATCAACATTGGGACCTTCAAGATCAGCTTTAGGCAAGTTCACACTGGCATCTAGAGCTTTAAAATCTGCATCAATTTTTGGGGATGACAGGCTGAGGTCTGGATTCTTGACTGATGCATTGACATCAACTTCTGGTGTCTTTACTCTAGGACTTGATGCACCAATTTTGGGCTTTTTGAGAGTGAAGAATTTATACTTTCCAGATGGGGCCTCTATTTCTGGAGTCTTAACATCCACATTAGGAACCTTAACATCAGCTTTGGGTAATTTCACATCAACATCAGGTGCACTGACTTTAGCTTTTGGTAGATTTAGGTCAACATCTGGAGTGTTCAGTTCTCCATCAATCCTAGGAACAGAAACATCCATATCTGCACTGGCATTCAGGTTAGGCTCATTAACCTTTGGTCCAGAGAGGTTTAATTTGGGCATCTTGAGGTGTGGCATCTTAAATTTTCCAGAAGGTGCATCAATGTTGGCATCTGGGACCTTCAGATCTACATCAGGGCCTTGAAGACTTCCCTTAGGCAAGCTCAGGTCTACATCTGGGCTTGAAAGATCAACATTTGGTGCACTTAGGTTAAGATCAGTCCCTTTGAGATCTGCTTTAGGTAGATCCATGTCCATGTTTGGTGCATTTAGTTCTGCATCAACATTTGGTCCTTTGACCTTTGGTCCAGAGAGGTTTAATTTGGGCTTCTTGAGGTGAGGCATCTTAAATTTTCCAGAAGGTGCAACAAAATTTGGGGCATTTAGATCTACATTAGGGCCCTTGAGTTCTCCTTTTGGTAGGTTTAGATCTACATCTGGAGCAGAGAGGTTAAGATCTGGTGATTTTGCATGAAGATTAAGATTTGGATTCTTCAGCGCAGCTTTTGGCAAATCTACATCTGGAACAGCTAGAGAACCTTTAATGTTGGGTGCTTTTAAGTCCAGATTAGGCCCTTTGAGCTCACCTGATGGTAGATTTACGTCTACATCTGGTGTTTGCAAATTTGTATCAACATGTGGTGCTTTTACTTTTGGACCAGTGAGACTAAATTTAGGCATTTTAATATGTGGCTTCTTTAGTTTTGCAGATGAGGCATCAATTGTGTGGGTTTTCAGGTTCACATCTCCATTGACATCAAGATCTGGGACATTAAGATCAGTATCTACATCTGGTCCTTTGACTTTTGCACTAGAGGCAGTAAATTTGGGTTTGCCCAGTTTGGGTATCTTGAATTTAATGGGTGGAGCTTCAGCATCAATTTTGGGAGCTTTCAGGTCTGCATCTGGAGTTTTGATATCTAGGCCTGGTGTACCAATATCACCTTCTACTTTTGGTACAGACAGTTTGAGATTTGGTGCTTTGGCATCTATGGTTGGCCCTTCAAGTTGAGCTTTGGGCAGGTTCATGTCTACATCCATATCTGGTGTCTTTATGTCTGCATCAAGATTGGGTCCTTCCAACTTTGGTTTATTTAAGTTTAATTTTGGTAGCTTGAGAGTGGGGAACTTGGACTTTCCAGATGGAGCATCAATATTTACTTTTGGAGCATTAAGATCAACATCTGGGACATCAACATCGATGTTTGGTGCATTGATGCCTGCTTTCATTTTGGGGGATGATAGATTGAGTTCTGGGGTATTCACATCTGCATCAATATCCCCCAATTGTCCTTTCACTTTTCCTTTTGGTTTCTTGAATTTGGGCCATTTAAATTTAGCAGATGGGCTGTCAATGTTAACATTTGGGGTATCAATGCCAACTTCAGGGCTGCCGAGCTCAGCATCAGGTAAATTCACATCTATATTTGGGGTCTTAATGTCAGCTTTGAGATTTGGTACAGAGAGTTCAGCTTCTGGTGTCTTTACCTTAGGCTTTGAAAGACCCAAGTTTGCCTTGGGCCAGTTGATTTTGCCAGAGGGTGCATGGACATCTGGGAGTTCTGCATTAAGATTTGGGCCTTTCAGTTTAGCATTGGGCAAATTCACACCTACATTAGGTGCATTGAAGTCTACATCAGGGGAACTGCCCTGAAAGTTCGGCATCTTGAACTTAGGAGTTGTATAGCACAGCTCTGGCTTCTTGAGCTCTGTGGCAACCTGTGGTGAGTTCAGTGTTGGAGAAGAGATGCTACCATCTAAATTAGCACCTTTAAGTTTCGGCCGTGACATGCCAATGGTTGGCATCGTGAACTTGCCACTGTCTCCGACCGTTAGCTCCGGTGTGCAACCCTTCAGATGCATCTGTGGGAGTTCTCCATTCACCGATGGAGATGTGAGGTCACCTTTGACATCTGAGAGACTTAAACTCCCTTTCAACCCATGGATGTCAGCTGAAGGGGCTTGAAGTTTTGGAGCTTCACCCTTCAAATATAAATCACCAAATTTCTATGGAAAGGAAATGAAAGAAAAGTCAAGAATGCATTGCAGTATATCTTCAGTATATTTAGTAACATAAATATGGTGTATTGAAGGTCTTTTTTTATTTTAAATCCAATGTGCTACAATTACAAAACAAAACCAGACACTGTTCATCAACTTAAACAACTGAATTGCGTATTAAATATTTATTTTAGTATATTTGCACGGTTTACATTAAGACATTGCTTACCACTCCAGCATTCGCATTGGTTTTAATTTCAAGGTTGTCATCATAAGGATGAATAATCTTGAGTAAGTTCAGCACCTCATTTTTACTGAGGTGGTCCAAGTGAATTGTGGCAGCGACAATCTTTTCATCTATGGAATATTCAAGAGTGGTTAGTAATTATTTTCAACAATGTAATCAAAGTTTCCTGATATGTTTCGCTAAGATCATATTGTTTCCTATGGCTTTCAATAAGCTTGAACTGTTTCCTCATGGTTTTATGAGAAACCCAAAGCTTGATCATTACCTTGCATTATGTTGATTGCAGGTTCTTTGATTCCAGTGTTTAACACATCACCAACTGACAGGTTTGAGGTCCCTATTTCCCCATTCTGAAAGTGATCATTAATAGAACACAGGATTACTTATAAATGTTTAAAGGAAGGTTGGCAAACCAAGATATTTGCACTGAGACATCTGACAATGAGGCAAAGTACTCACAAGGTGAAGGAGACTTACCATTATCTCTTAATTATCTCTACAGCTGCATATCACAGAAATAAAGGCCCTGTAATCTGTCGAGACAAAATAGAAGATGTCAAGAGAAAATCAACTTTAATTAAAAAGTCTGAATCACTACATCAAAGTTGATAGCTGCTTATTCAGCTAGACAGATTCAAGATGTTATTCTGCTTTCTGCCATTTCTATCTTTTGATAACTTTGCTTGCTGTCATGTGCCATAGAGGTTTAGTCATACTCAAATGCTTAACATGCTTTCGTTCAAGTGCAGAGAATCATTATTGTTCTGCAAAGTTGTACAACCAGTTGTAGGAAAAAATAAATGAAGCTTCATGTGCAGGTTCTACATTTCACCCTGCCACATCCCTTTAAATGAGGAAGAAGCTTGTGTTTAGGCGCATGTTGAAGTTAATCTTTCAATTATAAATTGTTGATATGTTATTATTTTACTTTAAAAAAGTGACATTGTTTTCAATGTTATTTTAAAGTGATGTTGTTGTTTAGATTACTGAGTTGTATGAAAGTCCTACACAACACACACAGTCTGTTTAATACGTGTAGGTAAATAATGATGATGGAACGGAAAATAAAGAAAAGTAAAGAATGCACTGCGGTGTGTATAGAATTCTTAATAGGATAGATTATAAGTCCATTTCTAAAGTTCTTATTTCATATCCAATGTGATGTTTTGTAGCAGACTGGAGCGATCTAACTGAAATGTCTTAACACTAAAAAAGTCTGACTAAATGAACAAAATGGCTTTTTACAAATATGTTTTTTTTAAGTTTTGGAGTTTAAATCTTTGGGTTACAACTAATCATGCAATCTGAAAGCAATCTTATTTTTCTCTGCCTGTGTTTAATTAATGAAGTTAATTATTTACATGCTTTCAAGCTTCATTAAATATTCAACTACTTATACATCTAAAATATGTAACAATCCAGTAATAATAGTAGTAAAGTAGTAAAATGTAGTAAGCTTAGTACACAGTGTTCACAATATCATTACGTATTGGATGAAAGTCAGATGTTTGTACAACACTTAATTTTCATATAAAAGATATCATATTTAATATATGACATATTAATTTTTTTTGCTATGAAAAAATATACAAAATATATAGCACCTAACAAAACCCTGCTGAGTCAGTGTAGACAGTCAAGTGCAAAAGTTTGTGCTCCCTACTTCACTGTTTCGATTATGCAACTGATCTAGAAAAAGATGTAAAAAAGTGAAAAGTCCTGCCAAGTATGAATCTCTTTAATGAATATCTTTTAACATATTAACAGACACTATTTGATGGATTTTTGTGATGACTAGCTAGCAGCTATAGAGCCGAAACACAGTAATGTGCCATTGGTGTACAATAAACTTCTCTTTGTTCTTCAGTGTAAACTTTTGCACTTTACTTTGTTATTTGGTAAAAATAACAAATAAAACTCAACATGACTGTGTATAAGTGTGTATAATTACAGTGTATTACACAGCCATTTGACCTTTTACGGTTCCACATTTAATAACCAGTTGATCAGGGTTTTGTTTCAGGTTCTCTTTAGTTGTTTCTTATTAAAACGGCAGTCTGATCACTTTTAGGAAGAGTGAATTAGGGAAGGTTTTCAGAGGAAGTTTGGAAACACAGACGGCCAATCGGCTGTGAGTTTGTGTCATACCCGGCACATCATGCAGTTTTGATCCAATTCATTAGAAATGTTGATTTATTAATATTTATAATTTTATCCAGCTGTTAAATGTTAACACTAAGTTTACACTAACAGGTGATGAGCCACTTGCTGCTTGTGGGCGTGGCCTGTGCAGTGTTTATTTTACTAATTTGAATAGAATTGAGAAAATCTCAAATTAAATATGGCTGAAGTCGAGGCTCCATGTCACACACGTACGGAGAAAGTAAACAGTCGCCTGCCGCTTTGTCACTCGCTGGTGTGCACATTAGCTCATGGTTTTCCTCAAGGGATTTGAACTCACAACCTTCTGATTGCTAAATGAGAACCTGTTCTGTTTCAGGTGAAACTTGTGATAGGTGAAAAGAATTTCAGAAGAATTCCTTCACTGGATTATAAACAAACCCGTGGCTTCCTGCGCAACACAAACACCCATTAAACCTTAGCTTCATAACTTTTAAAACAGTCATTATCAGCAGTAGGTGTGTGTGTGTGTGTGTGTCTGTGTGTGTGTGTGTGTGTGTGTGTGTGTGTGTGGG
>JAQMYM010000005.1:6405153-6415659 GCA_030014255.1 Parauchenoglanis ngamensis | reverse complement strand
ACCATAGCAACCAGTTCACTAACCAGTTGGAATACCATAGCAACCAGTTCACTAACCAGTTGGAATACCATAGCAACCAGTTCACTAACCAGTTGGAATACCATAGCAACACCAGGGCCTTATATGAGCTGCACAGTAACTGCTTTTTGTTCAGGAGATCAACTTCTACTTCATGAGGTTAATCTTCTTTCTCTCTCTCTCTGTCTCTCTCTCAATTTCAATTCAATTCAAAGAGCTTTATTAGCATGACCATAAACATGTACAATATTGCTAAAGCATTGAAATGAGATTTCTCTGTCTCTCCCTCTCTCTCTCCCTCTCTCTCTCCCTCTCTCTCTCCCTCTCTCTCTCCCTCTCTCTCTCCCTCTCTCTCTCTCTGTCTCTCATCACAGGGAGGAGCTGGACATTGATCTGAAGGATATCTACTATAAGATCCGGTGTGTGTTGATGCCCATGCCGTCTCTGGGCTTTAACAGACAGGTGGTCAGAGATAACCCTGACTTCTGGGGACCGCTGGCCGTCGTGCTGCTTTTCTCCATGATCTCCATCTACGGACAGTTTCGCGTGAGTCCGAGTCATGACGTCCTGCTGTGTGTGTGTGTACACTGTGTACAAGTGTAAATCAGACACAGGGAGGAGTTATTATCCACCCCGACACACACACACTGAGACCACGCAGCTTACACTAACGGGTGTGTAATGGAGAACACAGGCATTTATCAGTTTGTATCATCTACAGAGTTAAATAATACTATTTCATACATATATAATATTTGTAAAACATTTCAGCAGGATTCCTAAAGTCTGCACTGTGTGAGTGTGTTAGCACTAGTGTTAGCGTATTATAGTAATGTACCTACAGTGCACTTGTCATACTCGGAAGTGTGAATTTGGAATGGTTTTCCGCTCTGTGGAAGTTGAAAAACATGAACGCATCAGTGATAGTGTGTGTTTTGTTTGTTAGCAGCAAGCTAACCAGATAGCATTAGTGTTTAAGTGTTGATGGTGTATTTACTTTCTCAGTGTTAGAGGATTAAGCAGCTGTGAGTAAAGTCATGTCGGATTCGGCGGCACCTTCCCTGGGTTCCAGGTGGGAATTCCGGAGTCGAGGATTTTTTCCTAGTCGGAAATCAATAATGGCGAGCTTCATTCGACTTCAGCGTGAGTGACAGGGTGGCGCGATGACGCAGGGTTACTGATTCCAGCTTGAAGTTGGTTATTTTCCTCTAACAGCGCGTCCCTGGGTGCCAGAGCTGCTGTTATGGAAAACCAATCGACCCTTTCTGACCAATCAGAACGCAGAACTCGGCAGCAGCGCTGTGGCGTGAACTGCGTTAGCGCTCCTCAGTTCAGGATGTTGATGAGAGAAAGTGATTTTGTGTTTTTTATTTTTCAGGTCGTGTCTTGGATAATCACCATCTGGATATTTGGATCGTTGACGATCTTCCTGCTGGCCCGAGTGCTCGGTGGAGAGGTAATAAAACTCCGAGTCAGAGCGTCTGTGTGTGATCGAGTCATTATTACTGCTAATTAGGTGTTCGTGTCGATGAGTGTTTACTGGAAGACTGCGGCTCGTGTCCTGATTTTAACATTAATTCTGCAGTGAAATGGATTTTTATCTGGTTGCAGGTTTCGTACGGTCAGGTGCTGGGTGTGATCGGGTACTCTCTGCTCCCTCTCATCGTCATTGCTCCTTTACTGCTGTTTACTGGAGCCTTCGAAATCGTCTCTACGCTCGTAAAGGTTATTTTAAGTTATTATAGTACTGCTCTTTTCCACACACTCACTAGTAGATGACTCGTTGCTGTGACATTATTATTATTATTATTTAATAAAGAGTAGCTAAAACATTTTTCCTGAGATGTAGGATTTCTCAGTCATGTGATTGACTAGCATGTCGTCATAGAAACAGGAAGTTTTTCACCCCCTAGCTGAAATGTACTAAATGTTTCCACGGGTCCGGGGTCAGGTTGGTGGTTGTGGGAGTTAATAAGCTCTCTCATTTGTTTTTTCTCCTAATTAATGTCAAAGCGCAGCATGCTAACAGAAATCCAAACTCGCAACATGAACTTCAAATATTAAATTCTCCCTAGACTAATCGAATGAACAGCTATCATCTAAGACACGCCCACAACTCACATTTACATAACCATGCTTCTTTAATGGTATCTTCCACAAATCTTTAAGTATCACTATTTAAAATGTTAAAATATTTTATTATAATAATAATATAGGAAAAATATGTTTTCAATAACTTTTTAATTATTATGTGTTTATAATATTATAGTAAGTGTTATACAGCTGTTTCTTACCTTACTATGCTTACTGCATTCTTATAAAACTTTTATTATATTATAAAATCCTATAATAACATTATTAGTTATTCATTTTCAGCACATCTCAGAACGATATTTTTTAATGATGAATATAACTGATTATTTTACTGTTATTTTATTGTGATTATATTATATGCTGGTTTAATGCCACAGTGCAGCTGAACGCCGGAATCTGATTGGTCAGAAGGGGAGCAGTGTTTCAGTGGAACAGCGCGGCTCAGACTGTAGTTCCAACTGCAACATGAACGACAAGTTTATATTAATGCTCTCGCTCTACTATGTTATCGTTTCCATAGTAACAGCTCATTCACAGGGATGTGTACAGCGGACGTGCTGCGTCGTGTGAGATTCATAATAAACAGATTTTTAAAAAATGTGTTGTTTAGCACAGTACAACGTGTAATCATTGATGCGGTGATGTTTTTAGGAGACATTTATTTAAATTTTATGGAAGGAGTCTCCAGTGTCGGTGCTTTATAACAATCTCAGGTGAAGAAAGAGAGACGAGCGAGAACGAAAGAGAGCAAGAGGGACAGGGAGAGAAAAAAACACACAGAGAGAGAAAGAGACAGACAGCGAGAGAGAGCATGAGAAGGAGAGAGACAGAGAGAGAGACAAAAAGACAGAGAGAGAGAGAGAGAGAGAGAAAGACAGACAGTGAGAGAAAGCATGAGAGGGAGAGAGAGACCGAGAGAGAGAAAAAAGCGGAGAGAGAGAGAGCGCGAGTTATTAGGGCCTAATTTTGATTTAAAATAACTGAAGTGTAAAATGTTTGTTATTATAGTAAGACTTCGATAGTCATCATGTTTATTACATTATTATTGTTAAATTTATTACGTTTGTGTATAATAGTCATAATTACACCATTATATTATGTTTTTATTATGATTATATAAACCAGGTGTTCAGAATAGAGCAAAGAGATTTAAATAAAGTTTGATTTGTTTGTTTGTTTTGTCCTCCAGCTGTGTGGTGTGTTCTGGGCGGCGTATAGCGCTGCGTCGCTGCTCGTCAGTGATGAGTTCAAAACGAAGAAGCCTCTCCTCATCTACCCCATCTTCCTGTTGTACATCTACTTCCTGTCCCTGTACACTGGCGTCTGATTGACTGATTGGCCTTCATGGGCACTTTGCTTGGACACTGACTCAGACAGCCGGCGCACAACGGAGGATGAGTCACATGATGCAGATGACGGATCACGGCTTTTCATTTATATATATTTTTTTTGTCCTTTTGGTGTACAGAGTTACTGTATGTAATGTACCAGATTCACTTTAGTTTTTTTCAAGCGCTCAAACTACGCTGGGGTTCTGCTGGTTCTGGCGCTCATTATTCTGTGTTCTGGAGCAGAGAAGTCTCTAATTTATTCCTCTGTCCTTAATTAAAATCAGACAGAAGTGTTTATTTCTATGATGGATTGAGGTTTCTGGAAGTTTCTCTTTACTGTAAAGAGGAACATTTTCATTTACATATAAAACACGTCTTTTCTGATTTGTTTTTGTATAAAGAGGAAACGTGTGAAGCTAGCATGCCTTTCAGGAGTGGGTTTTATACAGCGGTGGTTTATTTTATCTGACTGTAAACGTAGCTAAAACAGGTGATTTATAAAATAACTCCATAAACAATGACTTTATATTCAGCAGTTTCATGAAAAACGCAGATGAATTTTCATTTAAAAAGTTCCATGATATTGTGATGTTCGTGTACAGCTCATTATTACGATTAAAACACATTTATGTCCCATGATTCAGTTTATTTTGTGTTTTAAATTTCATAATGCTGTTTAATCGCACAAAAACACAACTCTGTTTAATGTGTGTCTGCTCAGGAGGTACCATTACTTATGACACTGACGCGTGGCCTCTGTGTGTCTGTCTCAGTGAAGGAGGCGTGGCCTCTGAGTGTTTCAATGAAGTGGGCGTGGCCTCTGTGTCCCTGTGAAAGGGTGTGGGCTCTCTGTGGGTCTCAGTGGAGGAGGCGTGGCCTCTCTGAGTGTCTCAGTGAAGGGGCGTGGTCTCCCTTAGTGTCTCGGTGAAGGGGGCATGGCCTCTCTGAGTGTCTCGGTGAAGGGGTGTGGCCTCTGAGTGTCTCAGTGAAGGGGCGTGGCCTCTATGTGTCTCAGTGAAGGAGGCGTGGCCTCTCTGAGTGTCTCAGTGAAGGGGCGTGGCCGCTGTGTGTGTCTTGGTGAAGAAGGCGTGGCCTCTGAGCATTTAAGTGAAGGAGGCGTGGCCTCAGTGTCTCGGTGAAGGGGGCGTGGCCTCTCTGTGTTGTATTGAACTATTATTTGCTTTAAATGTATTTTAAAGGCAGTATTTCATTGGTCATGAATTGTGATGCACTTTATTTCACCTTGAATGAAAGAAAATAAAAACAAAAAACAGTTGTGATTTTATAAATGGAGGAAATTTGGAATGCCAGAGTGTAATTATAATCATCATCATCATTACAGCACTTTTTATAGGGCTCAGATAAAACAGGTCCAACAGGCAAAGCATGAGCAGAAGGTATTTGTAAAGTGAACATCATAATATAAAGAGAAACTGTGAAAAACGACTCATCTCCCAACACAAACAGCACAGTGTTACTGTGTACAGTAGTAGTACTGCTGACAGGATGAGTTAAATTAATATCCTAGTAGAAACTGTTGTGGGAATTTCAGTTCCTGTGTGATCATAGAGTTATTTTGGTGTAATTTTAAAAAGATATGAAGCACAAGAACTGCTTACAGTAAAGCCTATAAATCCTACAACTTTGAGTAAAAAAGGATCATATAGCTTTTGAGATTGTATAACATTTTAGATTGTATGTTGAATTTATTTTTTCATATTTGTTTAAATAATTCTAGCTGAAAAAGCTAAGTTTGTGTTTTATTATGAAATGCAGTTAAACCTTCAGGCTGTAGTTTTTATTGTGAACCACAACCTCTTCACACCTTTCTTCTTTTTCAGAACTCAAATACATAAATGTCAAGAATGATCCCTCTTGAAGATTATATAATCTTCAGGTTTCATGAGAGTCATGAGGTGGGCAACCTCCAGCATTTCGATGATGGGCAAACAACACCTCAAGAGGGCTCACTGCCAACATCTGGCATCCCATGTGCTTCTCCCTTCACCCCCTCTACCTGATATTGTTTGGGGTCCAGCTGTTATCCTTCATCTTAATCCTTAATCAAAGAGAGGGCTTTGTTGTCTTGCCATTGGGCTAGCCCTCAGAATCCCAAGTCCTTCAGGAGTGTTGTAGTTGATTTGGCTATGAAGCTTCTGCAGCCAACTTGAACTAGGCAAACTTTGGCTTTCCAGCCATGTTGTTCTGTGTCGGGTTAAGGTTCTTGCGTTCATAGGCCTCTTCCAGGGCATCCTCCCAAGGCACAGTAAGCTCTAAGATAGAAACTGTGTGCAGTGAGGAGGACCAAACACAAGGTCAGCCAGTAACCTCCAGTCTCCCGCACCCCCAGCTACCCAGGTTCTGACTTTACCGTGCTGCTTACTTTGCTTCACACCTGCACGGAACTCTCTTGCTAATTTAGATTGGGATGATGGTATTGATTGACATTCATCTTTTGTTGATAGTAGCAGCACTTGTTTGTGGTGCCAGGTGTAACAGCCGTGTGTCAGACTTGTCTTGCACAACAAGAATGTGCCTCAGGTTGGCTTTGGCCGGACAGAAGGGGCATGCAGGGTCCTTACCATTAAATGAGCTTCTTGAGAGATGGCAGGATGTCATATGTGGCTTTTATTAGGAAGCTGATTTGAGAAGCTTCCATACCCCACAGACCTTCTAAGAGAATGTTCTCTTCTCAGCTCTATCCCAGCTCATCCATTGACCTTGAGAGACTGCCCTTCCACACCTTGTTGCTTGTTCTTGTTGGCGCATCTCCTCTACCATAAGTCCTTGGTGCTGAGATGTCCTTGGTGTTGCCTTGTGCCACAATGGTTTGCTCTCTCCAAGGCCAAGGCCCCCTCTTCCTTGTTGCTGACAATGTGCCGGTGTTTAAGGGCTGATTTCATCTGCTGAGTAACTGGAGCTAGTATCCACTTCTTTCCTGTTGCCAGGGTGGGAGCAATTTGGGCTACGAATGAGTCGCAGGACTCTGCCAGCATTAACCTTCTGCCTTACTTTGGTGCATTTGTAAGACTGGATATGGGATGCTCCAGGATGCCTTTTCCATGGAGCCCTATGTTGCTGAGGCACCTGGGAAGCCCTAACCACTTTTTGGCATATGAGCTGACCAGCCTCTCCAGCTTGTCAACCTTTGAGATTTGGACCTCACAGATGGTCAATTTCCACATGAGTTGGGGTAGGAGGCTGAACTGCAGGCACCCAAGTTTTAACCTGCTAGGGAGCATGGTCTTGGCCAAGTTGGTCCATGTGAGCTGTGTCCTTGAGGGTTGTAGTGTCCCAAGCATTTGACTGGCTTCTCTGTCACAGTTGGTTTGGGCTTGTCACCAATGTAAAAATGATCAGACAGCTTCCCCTTAAGGATTGACATGCCCCTGGACTTACAGATATATCTTGCTTGCTTAAGCACCCCACTTAATGTTCTCTTGCAGCTTTGTCAGCAGTTGCCTGGTGCATTCCTTGAATGTGGTAAGTGTGAACAGATCATCCATGTATGCCCTGATGGAAGGGAGAAGCAGACCTGGTTTGAGATGCTCTCCACCTATTACCTACCATGATGTTCAGATGATGTCCTCCATGGTCATGGTGAAGGCTACTCTCCATTCAGGAGATCCTGTACATTCTGCCATGATGCCTATTCCCACCTGTTGCCCTGCAGTGGTGAACTCTTCAGCTGACACGCATAACCGTACAATGAAACACTCGTAAAAGCCTGGGATCCCTACTTTCTGAATCGACGTATCAATGTAACGGTTCCTTTCCAGGTAGGTAGCCAGTCTGCAATTATGGAGAAAAAGATTTTGCCTTCAATGTTCAGTAAGCTGATTTGCCAAAATTGGGTGATGTCATTTGAGTCCTTTTCCTTTGGTTTTAGGATGCCTCCTGCTCACCTCCATGCTGTTGGAATTGCTCATTTTTTCCCCACCAATTTCATGAATTTCCACAGAAATTGTAGTACATCAGGAGTGTTTTTATAGAGCCTGTATGAGACCCCATTGTCCCCAGGGGAGGATGCAACTCTTGCATGATGTGATATTTTTCCACTTGGGAGCAGCTGATGTTGATCTGATGTTCTGGGGAATGTGCTGGTGGCATATTGGGTGGTTGGGTGAACTGCCCATGTCACAGGCTATCAGTGTGAGTTTCTTTCAGGTGGGCTTCAAGATCTTTCCTTGATGTTATGGGTTTGCCACTTTTCTCCTTTGTGAGCAGACCTTTCATAAACTTGAAGAGGTCTTTGAAGAAGTTTGACCTTGCTTGCTCTTGCGGTTCTTTTGAAGGTTGATGGCATTTTAGTTCTGCTTAGTACCTGGATATTTTAGCCTTAACACTTAATCGCCTCTTCCAAGAGGTTACGAACTGGTGGAACCTTTGGTGCAACTTTTAACAACATAATGAACGATGAATATCTCCGTCTCTGTATCTGAACCGTGTTAAAATCCTGAATGAAAGAGAGAAGTAATGTGCATAACCTGAGAATATACAGTAGTTTAAAATGTTCTTCATGAAGGTAAAAGATCCTCTACAAGACATTTTTACAGGACAAATTGCACTACTCTTTATGTGACCGTTTTATAGTTGACACAAGAGTTACTAGGCCTGCTGTGCTTCTCTTACTCTGCATTGTGTTTATTCTTGAGTGTGCGAGTGGATTGACAACACCACCACAACCATCTTGAGAACGCTGACTTTATTTCTCTCCTGTTGTGTAAAATAAAAAAAGGACAAATGTAAAGAAAAGGGATTTCACAGGTCCGTCTCAACCACAGCTCCTGCCCAACACGAAGTACACTATATTGAAATAGATGAAGGAATAAATTAAATATCACACAATGGGTTTTCTTTTTAGCTTTGGGCGCGCTCTCATGCTAGCTACTTAGCCTGCACTCTAGCTAGTTGCTACCTAGCGTGCGCCTCGTGCTTCACCACGCACCCGACCCATTTACTCAGATTAAATTAACAACACCAGATCCTATCCAACGATACTTTAGCAGACAGTACGTTGTATCAGGAAAGAAAATGACAGAAAATGCCCACTATTATTAGCGCTAACTGACGAAGGGACAAGAGACCAGACATACCTCAGCAGCGACACGGGTGAGAGACAGGCAGAACAGAGTGTTACTCTAGTATTTATACCACTGTGCGCACAGCACATACTTCATTACTCTGCGACAATATCCACACACCCCCATTTGTCTGTTCCCGTGAGGCCGTCAAAATAAAAGTACATGGTCTTTCTTCGGCAAAAGAACCAATTGTGGGGAAATTTAGTGAAACCTCACTGGTCCTGTTAAATTTACATATGGCAAAACATGAGTAAAGAATAAATAAAAATAAAACTATGGAACATTCCCATAGATCTAAGATCAAATTATAACTCATTGTACTACGTTATTTTCATGCATAATAATTCAGAATAATAATATCTGAACTGGCTTGTGGCAAAAAATACGATCAGATTAATAATAATTCAACTGTTAATCCATTTGAACTGGAGTTGAGTATCTGAAATGGTGGCAGTTTTAATACTAAAGATGCGTATGACTATTTTTATTTAATAGAAAATAAAAAGTGTCTATATCCATCCTTCATGATGGACAATTAATCAATCAATCAGTCAATCTCAGGGCAAGATTTGAATTAGAGGATAGAATTCTAGAGTTTGAATGCCCTCATAAAATTCTGTTTCTAATAAGTTTATTGCAGAGAAATTGATCAAAATCTTGATTATTGTTTGACTAACATTTGATTATACAAAACAGTGGCATTAAAAAAGATTGTTATTACGGCTCATGGTGTTTTCTTGATTAAGCAATAAATACATTCCAACAACTTGTCTGTAAATGTCTTTCTCTTTGGAGAAAGTGTTCACACAGCATGAAACGATCATTTAAATTCCAACAACAATGCTTAGCTGTGCACAAATGATGCACTTTCCGTACTCGTGAGTTCTGCTGATCTACCTGCTGGCCTCTCGGGTGGTGCGGTTTTCAGCAAACCGTTTATTCTCAGGGGATTCATGAGTAAATATATGTAAACTTATTTTGATGACATACTGTAGAAGACATATTTCTCTCCAGCCTCTTTTTTGAATTTCTTTCATGGACCTATTAGAAGTATTCGAATTTTTCTATGCAAGAAAAAGTTAGGCATAGGCAAACTATGTTATTAGAATTATGTAATTATATACTATAATTATAGTATATGCTTTTGGTAGAGTTACTTATTGGCTACATTTGTCCTTAATTTCATAGAATTCTATGGTTCCAAACGATCTTTTTGTGATTGTGTAATATTGCACTCTAATGCAAAGACAATAGAAAATAGGCGTTTTTAAGCAGACTAAAATTGCCATATCTTCATAGTTTCTTAACCAATTTTTGCATCCTTAGCGTCATTTTATTACTTTTTTTTGATGTTCTATTCATTTAAATAACTTGTAAATGATTTTCCAACACTTAATTTTTTTGTAACATCCCTACACCAGAAACTTCTCAGTTTTATAAAGTGCAGGTACAAATGTATGCAGATTAAATTAAATTAGAAGAAACATCATTTGCATAAATAATAAAAAAAATTCCACTACAAACATATTTGTAATAATCTCAGGAAATCAACCGGAGAAGATTAACTGTGATATCTATTGAGAAACCTGCAGACAATCTGATCTAAAATAAAACTTATTTGGTCTTCGTGCGTCCGTGCACGGGTTCAGCGGCGCCCCTAGTGGTTAGGAGGGGAATATCACACTGACTGCGTCCAAAAGCTTATATTTTCTTCCTAAACACTGCGCCAGAAATGTCTTTGAAACAAACCCCTAAACACTGGCTGGTTTCCGAGGCAGGCTGGCCAGACTGCCTGATAAACACCGCTAGTGTGGGGATTTGGAGGTAGTTACAGGCTGTACGCTATCTCCGGATCCACACAAGCGCACACAAACACGGTTTTTGCGTAACGCGGATAGTGAATAGGAGTGAACGCAGTGCAGCGCGTGCGGGAGGAGGAGGAGGAGGAGGAAACAGAAGAGAAGCCGCTGAGGGAGGGA
>JAQMYM010000005.1:6149983-6162446 GCA_030014255.1 Parauchenoglanis ngamensis | reverse complement strand
TTCTCTCCCTCGGGTTCTCTCCCTCGGGTTCTCTCCCTCGGGTTCTCTCCCTCGGGTTCTCTCCCTCGGGTTCTCTCCCTCGGGTTCTCTCTGTTCTGTTTATTTAGGCTCCAAATCTAAAGCCCTGACTCTCCTTTAGGCCAAAATTATAAATAAAACTGAACTGAACATCATGTTAAACCTTGCTTTTGCGCACTTTGACACGCCCTGCCTTTACACACACTCACTCAAGTCCCTCTCCAACATACCCCAAATCCTCCAGAGAGTCCAGAATGTCGTTCTCCATGGACAGAAACCTTAGTTTCAGCTTTGTTCCGGAGAAACACTCAAATCTCAAACTGCCACTCTCACATTAATGCTACTGCTGCATGATATGCTCGGTTGGCAGGACGGGGTCCTAACAGCGACCAAATAGCTGACCAGAAATATCCCAACAACCGTAAAAGAAAATAAAGCGATACAAAATATAGATTATATTTATATAAATATTTGCTAATGTAGTAGTATGTATTCTGAAATGTTGCATAATAAGGTATCGTCTGGAAAAACACTAATTAAGACACGAATGTAACTTTTTATACTGGCATATTATTAGACAAGCTAACAAAATTGGTCTCCGAATCGGTAGCAGTGTAGTGACGCTTTGTGCACTATGCATGAATTGTGCATCCTGTTTGACACAACGGCCATTTTTAAGGTTACTAATTATAAGCCTGATTTTGTTTGGTAACGTTTAAAATTTTTATATCGTAAAACCATTTTAAAAATTAATTGTGATGTGGTATTATTACACAGGAAAAAACTGTGTGGAACCGTGTAACAGACAAGCGTAATAGAAAGGCGTTAATGAAGACGTTAGCTTTCTAGCTAACTGATCTCAACGCATTTTTTTTATTATTTAAACCACTTTTAATTAAATCAGCTTCACTTTTCTTCAACTCAATCCTGCTTAAGTGTTATTTCAGATTGGTGCATTTAATTTTTTTGGTCGAGATTAGGCGTGCTTTGGCGTTTGGGAATGTTTTTAAATCAGGCGAATATGACAGCCACAAAGCAGCAGGGTCCTTAGGGTGCAATATTACGCCGAGACGCGGTTCGGTTGTGACCGTGAATCGGTTCTATACATGCAGACCCTGAATGTTAGCGAACCTGATTTGAAGCGTTATTTTATTTAGTTTTATTCCATTCAGTTCATAGATTCAACTGAATTATCTGTAATGTGCAGAAATGTATGTTACGGCTGTAATATATAACTTGAGTAATGTTTATACGTTTTATTGTTAACGCTTAACTAAGCTAAGAGCAGGAGACATGCACCGCGGGCGGAGCGCTGATTACCCGCGGGCTCCAGTGCCCCCTCCCCGGTACGGATCTCCAGCCGCTCCCGGGGCCGCTCCTCCATTCCCAGGCCCGTTTAACAGCCCGAGTTTCCCTCCGCATTACCCGAACCCTGTGTCTTACCCCGCACCGATTCCTCCTCCGGGATTTCAGAGCTTCAGCACCGAGCCGCCTTTCCAGGTAACGCTAGTGAGCCCAGGAGACGTGTTCAGGGCGGAGCGGTATTTCACACGGTACGGTTTAATAACCGGCCAACACAGGATCACGGTTTAAGGCACATCATATAGTGTACTTAGTTACTCGAACACCGTGGTGGGGCGTTTATCTGTGCCGTCACAGCGTCACAAAATTCAGATGTCTTCATTGCTATCCATCGTCACAGTCCTACTTTGTATCATCAGACTCGTTTATCGCATCTTCACTCGTACATCGTTTCCTCAAGCTAATGTTTCACTCGTTTAGCTTATCGGCACACTTGTATATTGTATCAATGCCACCGTGTGTGTGTGTGTGTGTGTGTGTGTGTGTGAACAGGCAGCAACTTCTTCAGCTCAGTTTCCTGCAGGATGGACTTCACTTCACCAGGACGATCTACAGAGTCTGGAGGTGAAGTGAGTAACATTTACACACACACACACACACACAGGTTACTAAGTGCAGGGTGTTAAAATGATGGAGAAAAAGAATAAAGGATGAAGGGATTAAATGAATAAGTACAGACAGAAGGCAGTAGATAAAGAATGAAGGAAAATGATCACTATATAGCAACGGGAAAAGAAACAAATGGATAGATACGAAGGAGGAGAGAGAGTAAAGGAGGAAAGTAAAAAAGGGAGCATAGGGAAGAAAGAAAAACGTGCAATACCTTTACAAAAATGCGAGAGGAAAAATCATTGAAGAGAAGGAAAAGGGATGTTGAGGAAAGGACGAAAAGCAAAGATGGAGGTATAAAAGAGAAAAAACACTGGAGGGACGGACATGCAGGGGAACGGGTGGAGGGAAGGGAGCAAACATGTAAAGAAAGAAAGGATACAGAAGTAAAAGAAAGGAAGAATGAGCAAAGAAAACATGGAGGATTGGTGGGATTATAGAGGCAGACCACGCCTCCTTCACAGTGACAAGCAGAGGCCACGCCTCCTTCACAGAGTCGGCCACGCCTCCTTCAGTGACATGCAGAGGCCACGCCTCCTTCAGAGTCGGCCACGCCTCCTTCACAGAGACTGACACGCAGAGGCCACGCCTCCTTCACAGAGACTGACACGCAGAGGCCACGCCTCTTTGTGGAACATTAAAATCAGCTTTGATGTTTTTTCTCCTTCATGTTCTCACAGGCAGAAAGCTGAAGAATTCCTGCGCATCCTGGAAGCTAAGGATCGGCTCAAACCAGCCGGCGAACCAGGAGACAAAGGCACGAGGCGCTCAAACGCAGACGGCGAAGCCGAGAAACACAGCTCGGAGAAGCACTCAAGAGGGCGGAGCCGGAGTAAGAGCAGGAGCCGGAGCAGAGGGAGGAGCCGAGCGAAGAGCCGAGCTCGCAGTCGAGGAAGGAGCCGAGCTCGGAGCAGGAGCAGGAGCAGGAGCCGGGGGAAAAGCCGCACCAGAGCGAAGAGTCGACCACGGAGTCGCAGCCGGGGGCGGAGCTTAGCGAGGAGTAAAAGCCAGCCTCGGCTCCATAAAGACTCTCAGCGTGGCGTTAAAGATGCGGCCGCTCCGTCCATTAGCGCCAGAGTACCGGACCTCTTCCAGAACCTGAAACAGGTTCTACAGAGCAAAGAGCTGGAGAAACACCTGAACGTGGTGAAAAGCACCTTCATGATCAGCCAGGTATAAACCTTTACAACGCTAATAACCACTCGCACGTCACGCAAACACGACAGAAGATTCATCCGCTTTCACTTTCATCCACTGCGTTTATCTTCTTGCCGCTCATCTACAGCTTCTGTGCTGAATTTACCTCCAACCGCAAAAGAACATTTTATGGAGGAAAAAAAAAGGATGGATGGATAAAAGAACGAAGGGATGAAAAAGACTTGTAATATAGATATCCCAGCTAGATCAGACATCAGAGAGATACGCTAAAGATACTTTAGCTAGATCAGATAGTAACATAATAATGCGTTAATGGTATCTGAGCTAGATCAGACATAAGACTGATTATAATATAGATACCATAGCTAGATCAGACATCATCAGATTATAATTCCCTAAAGATACTAGAGCAAGATCAGGAATCAGTAAAAGACCTGAAATAATGCATTAATGATATCTGAGCTAGATCAGACATGATCAGATTAGATGACCTCTGTCTTAGTACACACTAAATATAGCTTATTTAGATTAGACATCATTAGACTTATAATCATACAACAAAGATACCATAGTTAGATCAGACTAATAGTCGAAAGCTATCAGAGCTAGATTAGATGTCATTGTACTTATAAAAATACAATAAAGATACCATAGGCAGATCAGACAGATATAGATTAGACTTTATAATAGTAAACTGGAGGTACCATAACTAGATCAGGCATCCACATCAGACTTAAAATAACATGCTAATGTTACCAAAGCTAGATCATACATCAGACTTTGACTTATTATATTATAAAGAATGCACGACATCAGACTTGTAATAATACCCTGCAGCGGTCAGAGCTATATTTGATGTGATTGGACTTATAACAATACACCAAAGATGCCATAGCCAGATCAGACATCATTAGACTTACAATAATATACTAAAGATGGAGCTAGATTGGACATCTGACCCGTAATAATGCGTTAAAGGTGTATGAGCTAGATTAGACATCACCACACCTATAGCAATACATTAAAGATTTCAGGAATAGATCAGACATTAACATCATGCACCATTAGCTGTAACACCGAAGATACCATAAACACCAGGATTACGCTAGAAGCTAGCAGGGTTTCCTTCCTGTACTCTCCACCTCAGTGTAACCGTAGTTATTTCGTGCGTCGAGTTCACATCGTTTTACCTTTAAACACGTTTACGAGACGACGTAGAAAACTTGTGTTTACAAAAATGACGGATTACAGCAACCTCGCAAATCTATCGTCGCGTCGCACGAATACTTCTGTGCTTCGCTCGGGCGCGTCCCGTCTGAGCTGCGTCGGCTTTATGCGGCTGTCGCTAGCAGCGGCGCGAATAGCTCCGTGCACCTGCATCCTTCTGCGATGGTCGCGGCTGTGGCTTGCACACGCAAAGTTGGCCTAAAGCTCGCCACCTGCAGTGCTCGTACGGGATTATATGATGATGTCACAGCACACTTTTCTGAGATGTTGTGGTTTTTTTTTATAAAATGTAAAATCAGCACAAACTGATTAGATAAAATTCTTTACTGAATTTTTCGAATCGTAAACATTTTTACAGAATTTTTAGTTTTTCATTGTTAAATAATTGATTATTTAAATAAATAAAAGTCGGTACTTTTTTACATCTTTTTTTGAATTTTTTAAAAATTTAAATAGTGCAACACGAGCGTTTAACTAGAAATCCTGTACACTCTGATGCTGCATCGTCTTTTGTCAAAATGTCTTGGAGAAGTATATATTTGTCACGCAGCCCCAACGTTACGGGTCCACCGTGTACAGACAGCTACAGTAACGAGCTTATGTTATCTTCTAGCTGGAATCAGTGTGAATTCTCATTCTAAACGCATGATATGTGTATTTGGGTTTTTTTTGTATGTAGTGTCTTTTATTGTAATTGTTAATGACACAATGTATTTGTATAATTTATCAGATCCAGGAAGACATGAGACTAAAGCATGAAACTCAGCTTGCACCTTCACTGAATCTTCCAGAACCTCCGATGAAGTCCTGCGAACCGGAACGAGCCGTTGACTTTAACCCGAACTCCGTGCTTCCTCACGAGCGAGTGCGTGGAAGCGACAGCACGTTACCTCGAATCTTATCCTGGAGCGATCCGGGACAAAAGCCGGAAGCGTTCCCGAATAAATGCGTCTTTTCCTGCATCGAGGACGAGGAGGAGTTTCTCTACGGAGACGAAGACGGGAGGAAGAAACCCCAAGCCGTCACAGTACCCCTCGCCCAAACCAGACCTACAGAAAATCCGATCTCGTCTCCCTCTCTCTCCAAACCACCCGTCCTCCAGGAGCCCAAAGGCCAGGCCGTGACCTCCAGACGACCCCTGACCCCGGACGCTTCTGCGGAGGAGTGCGAGAGGGTGAAGAACCTGCTGAAGACCATCGGGCTGAACCTGGGCCAGGCCGACATCAGCAAGTTGGCCTCCAGACTGAAGCAGAAGCAGGAGGAGCAAAGAGGAGCGAGCTCGAACACGGCTCTCAGAGCGACGCTGGAGACGCTGCTGAACCGCAGTAAAGGTATCAGCGCTAGATCAGACATCAACATCAGGCCTGTGACAATACACGAACAATACAAGGTTTCATTCGGACATCAACGTCACATATAATAATGCATTAAACAGATGAGCTAGATTGGACATACCAAAAATAATACACTAAAGATATCACAGCTAGATCAGACATCAGAGCTATGATAACATACTAAAGAAATCAGACCTTAATCAGACACAAATATCAGACCTTTAGTAAGGCACTGACGGTATTCGAGTTACATGGGACATCAATATCAGGGTAGATCAGACCCCCGAAACCTGTAATACACTAAATATCAGAAGTAGATCAAACATCAATATCAGACCTGCAATAGTACACAAATGATTTAAGATCTAGATCAGACACTGATGTAAGAGCTATAATGCAGTAGAAGTAGATCAGAGATCATCACACTTCTAATACTTAAGTATTATTGGTATTATATAGAGGATTGATCAGACACAGATATCAGACCTGTAATAATACACTGACAGTATGAGACATCGGACATCAACATAAGAGCTAGAAAAATATATGAAGTGCATCACAGTGCAATCAGACCAGTTTCCAAAACTAGGTCAGACACCATCAGACCTGTACAAATATGCTAAAGGGGTAAGGGATCAGACATTGACATGAGATCTATTACAATATACGTATTAAAGGTATTTTAGCTTGATTAGACATCAAGATCACACCTATAATAATGCAGGAATGATCAGATGGCTAGATCAGACACTAGTATCAGACCTGTAAGAATACACTGATGGTAAGAAAAATAGGTCAGAAAAATATATTAAAGGTGGCACAACTGGATATCTGTACGCAGTGAAGATATGAGAAGTAGATTAGACACCAATATCAGACCTATAATAATGCAGGTATGGGTATGAGAACTAGATCAGACATCAGAGTCCGAGCTATAATGAAGCAGTAAATGCGTGAACGGAAGGTCTCGGTGTGATTGAGGCAGAGTGTGTATAATTACTTTAATTTGCAGTGTGTGTAGCGCAGAAGTCTGATGACGGTCAGAGTAACCGATCTGAAAGCAGCCATTCACACCGAGACTCCGAGCACAGAGACAAGGTGAGTAACTAATCAATAATCAAATAAACACATTATCACCCGCTGAAGGCCGCGGCACGCGTGGACGCTGATGCGCGGGTTTGTGTCGGTTAGCAGAGCGACGAGAGAGAGAAGGAGCAGAGGGAGAAACAGATCCAGAAGAAGAGGAAGGAGTACCTGGTGAAGGAGCTGGAGGGACTGCTCAAGCACGAAGGTGCCACCGCCTCACATGGAACCTTCATTTACACAGCACCCTCGCAGTGCTCAGTGGGAACTCCTCTAAACACTGGTGCGTGAGGCTAATGTTAATTCTGTTGCTGCAGGTTCAGGTGATTTGATCCCCGTGATCGGATTCTTCTGTCAGTGCTGCGAGGAGTTTTTCGGGGACTTGAGCAGCGCTGAGGGACACAAACACACCAGCAAACACCAGGTCAACACACTAAACACTCTGAACACTAAGCGGGACCTGGCTCCGCGTTTAGGATTGGATTAATGAGCTTTTTTTAATCTGATTACAGATTTCAAGTTTGGCTTGGGTTAGTAAATTTCTGGTTTAGTTTCATTTCTAGTATTTTGGTAAGTGTTATAAAATGGAGTTCAGGCCCTTTGGTTGTCCTTTAATGGCGTTTTCACACAGTTTCTGGGCTTCTTTGGGGGCGGGGCTCATAACCCAAGGGCCACTTCAAAGAATTCCTTCCAACCTGTGACTTGTTTAGGAAAAAGGAATCCGATCTCTAGACCAGTCCCGAGCAATCGGAAAAATACAAGTGTGACAATGACCTTAGTCTACACTTCATTAGGCCCAGGCCCACGGAGCATCTCACACCTTTTGTACACCTTTCTGCCCCAAAGCTTCAGAATCATGAAGGATTGCACTCCAGGTGGCTTTCAGTCCTTCTGCGCAGCAGAAAATTAGTTTTCAATGCAAGATATAGTTAATATGACTTAGAGTTAATGGATAAAAAGAAAGTTTGCACACTTTTCCATCATCAAAAAGCTTTTTTGGTGAAAGATGAGTAAATGAGACAATTAAAGTACCTCCAAAGCGTTACAGGTGACTCGGATGAATCAAGGAATCAACTCCCAGGTCCTTCACCATGATCTGACCACAACGGAGCTTAGGAAAATAAGAAGCTGTAACGTTTGGGTTGAAATGCATTATTTTAACCATTTCTAAGATAATTGATGCTTCATCACCTCTTACATGTTTCTTCCATGTGACAGGATCAGCAGCTTAAAGACGAGAAGAGGCAGCGAGAGCTGAAGGCCACGGAGCACCGAGACCAAGACGAGCGAAACGCCGAGAGGAAAAGACCGAGAGAGGACGCGAGCCCTCGCAGGACCGAGGACAAGTCCAGAGTCCAGGAGACGAAAGGCGGGAAAGAGGTCGAGTCGAGTAAGAACACCAAGAAGAAAAGGAAGAAAGAGAAAAAGATGAAGAAGAAAGACAAAAAGAAAGAGAAGAAGAAAAAGGACAAGGCTGAGAAGAATTAGCGTTGGTTTCTCCCGAGGGTTGCAGGACTTGCTGTGTTCGGGGCGGCCGATACGACCCGAATATCAGCTCGTGATACAGGACATTATGATCCTGGTTTTGCAAAATGGTGCCAAAACTATTACTGTAAGTGGCTGCAGTGTTGAACACGACACCACCGAGCCGCCGCTGCGTCTGCAACGACACACTTTATCTCAGTGTTGATACGGTATCAGCATGTCGCCCCCTGCTGGCCGTCTGCGTCTTTACTGATGAGGAATAAAAGGAACTTGAACATCTTTCAGAGTAAACAGTTGGTGTTGGTTAAAGAGGATAATGTTAAAGGAAAAGTTCAGCCAGAAATGAAATCTACCTTCATCTCACATGTAGCACTAGAATGGTCCTGATGCTACGAGGCTAATTTTGCTAACAGGTAATAGAATCTTATCGACTCCAGTTTAGCCAAAAAAACAAATGAAATGTCTTGTTACAATTTGGTTATGGTTTATTTTTGGCTGAAATTTCCCTTACATTAAATTGTAAAAAGGACTTTGCTGGAATGTACATTTACCTTTTTTTTTTTTTTTTCCAAAATAAAACATTTTTGATGTTACACATGACTGCAGTATTGACATGGAGTGATTAGGCAGGTGCCAAAACTTAACAAGAATTAAAGAAAAAAAAAAGATTCAAATACATTTAACTTTGAATATTTGGGTGGGCGAGACTTTGGTTTAATTAACCGGAATCTGACCGGTTTCTGAGTTTATAAACTTTAAATGTTCAGTGATGTATTGACATAAAATCAGTCAGTTTAGATGCAGGGCAAAAGTACATCTTACTGTGGTCTCTTTCTCTTGCCCACCTTTCCGTCCTTCCACCAGGTGTAGCCCCGCCCACCAGGTGTAGCCCCGCCCCAAGCTAAACTCAACTGTGACAGGAATTCCAGCTCTTTTCATTGATTCATTTCATTTAACTCTGCAATAAGAGTTAACTCTTTTGACTCCGAAACGAATCATTCCCATTTTTTCTTTTCTAAACCGGATCTTTGTTCAGGAAGTTCAGAAGCCCTGAAGCACAAGTGGAGAAAAATATTTCCAGTGCTGTTATGACGACTTCTGATTGTTAGGTGTTAAAGGTAATTCACTTGAATTAATAGTAAATGAAGAATTTGGGTCATCATAATTAATCCATAGCTGTGCCGTAGTACTGAGTTATATAAGCTAATATTCAACAAATTAACCGTAACAACAAACTTAACAAAAACACTTATTACAACAAATTATCGTAATAAGATCTCAAAACAACTTGCTGTGCGTAAATCTTTATAAAAAAAAAAAACAAGGAAAACCCACATGCGTGTTGGGAATATTCATTTATATTTACATTTCTAATCTAGAGAAATCATTTCACAGTTTATGTACAGCACTGACAGCATGTAAAAAACCTGTACAACAATGAGTCCGAAGTTAAAAAGAAAATAAAAAGCAAGTTAGTTACATCAGTGTTCTTCCTTAAAGGTTGAAGTTTTAGATTAAGATAGTCACGTTGTTGACGGTACGGGAGGCGACGACGTGTTAAAGCGGCTCCGTGTGAGCGGCCTGCTCTTTCTGCTGCGGCGCACGAGGCAGTCACGGATCAGAGCCAGGAGTTTAAGAAAATGATTTTGTCAAACAATTTAATATAAAACTTCGGTCAGGCCGTCAAAGATGCTTTTAGTGTTTGAAAAATATCAACTCTGAAACAGGAAGTGTGATTTTGCAGCCCTGGAGCTCCAGCAATCAGCAGCTACGGGGTTCTTCCTGTTAGAACGTTCGTGATGGAAGGGAGTGAAAACTTTTGCACACATTAACAAAAACTCGATGATATGAAAGTCCAGAGAGACCACACATTATTATTATTATTGTAATTAATCCCGTGTTCTCGAGTCGGTTTGATCTCGACCACATGATCATGTGATCGCCACATCACACTCGCGTCTCAGATCAACAAACTCACCAAACGTTTAACTCACAATCATCATCAGAAACGTGGAACTGGAACGCTAACGCAACATCAATCATTTATAAGATAAAGTACTAAAGCTAATGCTACACTGCCGTAGCTAAACAGCTAGCTAGCTCGGAAGCTTTAAAACAGTTACAAAAGCCTTAATTAAGGTACTGAGCATAGCTAATGTTAAAGTCTCAGCCTCCGAGGCTCCGCCCACAGGATACAGAGCACCTCACGCCTTCGTACGCGTTTCTGGCCGCAAGACTCAGGATCTTTAAGGTCGCATTCTGACTGGTTCTCCGTGCACAGCTTTCTTATGCTCTCCTACATTTTGGGAGGAAGAACCAAAAAAAGTTCATGGATCTTTAAAAGGCAGTTAGCGGTGAGTAAAGAAAAAAAAAAATCACATGGTTGAAGACAAGGCTGTGATTGGTCTCCTGCTGCGTCAATCAAACAGGTCCCTTCTCTGAAAGTGGGCGGGTCTTACACCTTTACCGATTAAGCATGTTTGGCAGGTCTTGCTTGAAGGTGACGTCTATAGCTACAGTTTTTTTTAAGATCTAGAATCCTTAAGCATTCCTCAGTTCACCCTCTATGTGGAACCCTATAGCAGAATCTTTAACCATCATAAAGGGTTCCTAGTAAATAATATAGAATCCTATACCAGTTTCCCTATTAGTGAAAGTTCTGAGTAGAACCCTTTTAGAAAGGCAAGAAAATGTACATATTATAAAGAACCCTTAAAGTACGTAGAACCCTACAAATGAGTGTTTATCAGAAAGTAGAAGTGTTATTTGGAAGCGTAGAACTCCGCTATCAGACAAGCCCTTATGTAATACAGAACCCTGTGACTGTTCCCCATCAGAAGTTCCAAAGAGAGCCCTTTTAGTAAGTTAACAACTCTTACTTCATACAAAGCACCCTACAGCTTAGTGTTTATCAGAAAGGGTTTCAAGTAGAACCACCATCACCCAATAAGAGAGTTCCTTAATGTTCCAAGTAGAACCATTTTGGAAATCTAAGAACTCATACTTATTAGAAAGACTTCTAAAATAACCAGTTTCTTAGCAGAACCCACATGGAACCACATGGCAGAGTGATTATCAGAAAGTGTTTAAAGCAGAACCATTTTAGGAGGCTAGGAACCCTTGAGGAACCTTTAAACATAGCCTTTTTAATTTACATTTTATATTTTCCTTTCAGAGGAGCAGAACCCTTTTACAAAGCTAAGAAGCCTTACTTATATAATGAACCCTTAAAGAACCCATGAAGAACCCTTGTACTAAGTACCAAGAGGTTACAGGTTAAGGTTCTAAATATTAAGAAGAAAATAACAAGAAATAATTTGGAGATTTGTATTGCACACTTACCCACTTAATACACACTCCCTTAGAACAAAAGGTTCTTCGAGGATTTTTTTAAAGGTTCACTGGATAAAGAAGAAAAAAGGGTTCTAACTGGAGATGATCTGTATTTCTGCCAGACAAGGAAACAACTAAGAGTGTAGACTTACGGACTTAGCTGTAAAGTCAGGAACATTTCATCCCTAAATCCAGGACCTGCGTAAGAACCTTTAATGGTTCCCCAGAGGGACGACTGAAGAACCTTTAAGGGTTCTGACTTGTAAAGGAACAGAAATTATTTTAAACATGGCCTCTCTGGACTTCTGCATTAAAAAGGTTTAAAAAAAAAAAACACATAAGAGCTTCAAAAGTGTGTATGCAGGTGTGTGTGTGTGTGTGTTAGTAATATAGGGTTTGGCACTAGTGTATATCAGCTCTTAGGCTGCTGTTGTGCGCGTGTGATTGTGCACGTGTTTGCGTGTGGGAATTGCACTTGTGTGTATCGGCCTCACAGATCAGCTCCATGTTTAAAGGCCATGATCAGTGCTACTGCATTTGGAACAAGCTCTCTGTTGTGTGTGTGTGTGTGGGGGGGGGGGGGGGTGTTTAACGAGTGTATGGGAACAAGCAGCTGATTGGATGTTAGCCATCATGCTGTTACTTCTTGTTCCATCAGATACCTAATTTTTCTTTCGTTAAATAGTTTAGTTTTTTACTGAATGAAATTAATTTCAGGATGGTTGGATAAAATAAAAAAGCAAAACAAAAAACCCGATAACGATAAACATATATTTACAAAGGTATGTTTGGTCACTGCTCATGGCGGTACAATATTTTTACATCTGAAGGTTAACAAGTTGGTTTCAGTGTCT
>JAQMYM010000005.1:6087960-6099439 GCA_030014255.1 Parauchenoglanis ngamensis | reverse complement strand
CACACACACACACACACACACACACACACACACACACACACACACACACACACACACACACACACACATTTAAACACACTCAAACATGAATACATTATAAGTGTGTGAGAGAGACAGAGAGAGAGAGAGAGAGAGAGAGTCTGTTCCTGCATGTGTGTTAGATGTGCCATATCCAGGTGACTGACAGGTGTGTGGTCTAATCACAGGTGACGGGGCGGAGCAGTGAGGAGAAGGAGGCGGGACATGTGTGCGTTGAGGTTGGCGAGTACGAGTCTGCCATCACCCGTGAAAAACAGGACGGGACAAACACACACACACTCCTGGGTGACAACATACAAGACACACAACACAACTTTAAACTCAATGTAGGTGTACACACACACACACACACACACACACACATTTTCATTGATTGTTGATTATCATTTGATTATCATATTAGTTACCTGTCATATTCCCATCTCCCTCTGTCTTTCTGTTTCTGTCTCTCTCTGTCTCTCTCTCAGGTGGACGTATCGGGACATCTGAAGTTAGAGACAGTTGATGATCTGTTCAACATCCTGCAGCTCAGACAGAGGAGGAAAGAGAGGAAGAGACAAATTCATCAGAAACAACCTGAACCTGAGATCCTGGTGAGACAGACTGACAGAGCGAGAGACAGACAGAGAGACTGACTGACAGACATACAGAGACAGACATACAGACAGAGGGGCAGACAGACAGAGAGACAGAGCGAGACTGACAGCCAGAGAGGCAGGCAGACAGAGAGACTGAGAGACAGACAGAGACAGACAGACAGATAGAGACTGACAGACAGATAGAGAAGAGAGAGAGACATGGGGGCAGACAAACAGACAGACAGACAGAGAGACTGACAGAGTGAGAGACAGACAGACAGACAGACAGACATACATTTATGTCATTTGGCAGACGCCCTTATCCAGAGCGACTTGCATATGTCTCATTTATACAATTGAGTTAAGGGCCTTGCTCAACAGCCCATCAGCGATTGCTTGGCAGTGCTGGGATTTGAACTCACAACCTTTCGATCACAAGTCCAACATCTTAACCACTTAGAGGCAGAGAGGCAGACAAACAGACAGAGAGACTGACAGAGTGAGAGACAGACAGAGAAACTGACTGACAGACAGACATAGAGGCAGAGAGACAGACAAACAGACAGAGAGACTGACAGAGTGAGAGACAGACAGAGAGACTGACAGACAGACAGACATAGACAGACAGACAGAGACAGACAGACAGACAGAGGGGCAGACAGACAGACAGACAGAGAGAGACTGACAGTCAGACAGAGACAGACAGACAGAGATGCAGGCAGACAGACAGACAGAGAGAGAGACACAGAGGCAGACAGAGACAGACAGACAGACAGGCAGACAGACATACAGACAGACAGAGGGGCAGACAGACAGACAGAGAGAGACTGACAGCCAGACAAAGAGAGAGACAGAGAGGCAGGCAGACAGACAGACAGAGAGAGAGAGACACAGAGGCAGACAGAGACAGACAGACAGATAGAGAGAGACTGACAGACAGAAAGACAGAGACACAGAGAGAGAGAGACAGAGAGACAGAGACAGACAGACAGACAGAAAGAGACAGACAGAGAGAGAGAGAGAGAGAGACTGACAGACAGACAGACAGGCTGGCAGAAAGACAAAGACAGGCAGAGAGACAGATAGGCAGATAGAAAGACACAGACAGGCAGGCAGGCAGGCAGACAGAAAGACGCAGACACAGAGACAGAAAGACACAGGCAGGCAGACAAACAGACAGGCAGAAAGACACAGACAGGCAGACAAACAGACAGGCAGAAAGACACAGACAGGCAGACAGACAGGCAGGCAGAAAGACACAGACAGACAGGCAGACAGAAAGACACAGACAGGCAGGCAGAAAGACACAGACAGGCAGGCAGGCAGACAGAAAGACAGAGACAGTCAGGCAGACAGAGAGATTAAAAAAACTGAATTAAAATGAATTAAATTAAAAATAAAATAGAGTATGTAAGATGTACTTTATATAAACTCAGTACTGTCATTATTACTAATCTTTGTGTGTGTGTGTGTGTGTGTGTGTGTGTGTGTGTGTGTGTGTGTTTTATAGCCTGAAATAGTGGACGAATCAATGTTTTTAACAGCTGCAGAAGAAAATAAACTGGTCGTGGTGGAGAAGTTTCTATCTGATGGTGGAGACCCGAACACTTCTGATTATGTGAGTGTCTTACACACACACACACACACACACACACTAAATATATCACAAAATATGTCATTTAACATAAGAAGGTACAGAAGCACCTGCAGTTTCACTTCCAAGACGTCAGGATCTACACTTATGCAAATTACAAATACGCCCACATTTATACACCCCACCCTCTTCTCTGCTGAAAAGGTGGCCTTCATTTGCATTTCATTTGCATATTGAATTCTGAATGGCTCTTACAGAATATTCAATTATACATTGCTTCATACTTTGCCAATGTTCAAACTAAGAAAAAATGAAATAAAATGTTACTGCATCAATAAAAACTATTTATTAAAACTAGAATTAGATTCAAATAAAATATTTAATAAAAATTTAAATATATGTAATAAACATTTAAATATGTATTAAATATAAAAGTATCTAAATTTGTATTTAGTATTTAATTCAAATTTTAAAAATCCTTTCTTTACCCAATTCATTATTATTATTTTTACTTTGTTACTTATTAATATCTATTATAATATCTAGAATATATTTGTAGAATTTCTATTACTTTTTTATTATATTTTATTTTTCTCTTTTGTGAAATTCAGTGCATTCAGATTTCTATGAATGTATAAAAAGTATTATATATATTTTAAAAGCTATTTATTTATTGTTTTATTTATTGTTTTATTTATTTGATGAACATTATGAGGATTTGTTATTTGCTTCTATTAAAATTAAGCAAAGAGAAACAACAATACTCTGTTTAATACAGAAAATGTTCAAATATATTCATATTGAATTGAATTTAAATCAGAAAATGTTAATTTGTGCAGAATAAACAACTCTAACTAAAATTATTACCTTAAAATGACTCCTCTCCTTCAGGCATGAGAAAGTGTGACAGAAATAAAACACACCATGTGAAATATCACTGATGTCTCTCTTCTGTCTCTTTCTGTGTCTCAGTTTAAGCGCTCTGCTCTGCATAAAGCCTGTTATCGAGGACACATCGACGTCATGAAGAGACTCCTCGAGGCCGGCGCATCCATAGAGAACAGAGACAAGGTAGATATAAATAGTACATATTGTATATAATCAGTATATATTGATTACTTGGTATGTAACAATTCATGATTCGATTCATGGAATTTGGTACACGATTTATTTTGTGATGGTATTTTTGAAAAAAAGAAAGAAAGAAAATGTTATTACCAAACAAGGCGACATTTATTTTCCTATTCTTTGTCAACTTAAATATTCCTTTAGTTAAATTATACTTGGAAAAAGATATACTTATATATGAAAATATATGTTTAATTTTCTTATTAACCAACAATAATTATTTACAAATATTTGTAAAGGTGAGAGGTTAGAGAGAATATTTATGAAAATTTGTGAAGGCTGTAGTCAGGCTTAAACATAAAACACCTCCCTCCGTTTGCTTCTCTTTTCTTTAGCTTTCAGCAGTCTGTAAAAAAAGAACTCAGATTTCTTGCTGATTCTGTTTATAAAGTCAATCACACAAAAGCTCTTTCCCATTTTCATTCTACTTTTCACGTGTTTTTGTGGCATTAGAACTGTCACTTTCGCCTTCATTGATGTCACGTGTATCCCTACTATTGTACATTATTGTGCTCTCTGCTGTCTAAATAACATAATTAAATCTAGGAGAAGCTAAAAGATTAATCATGGCTCATTTTTATTCCCATTGATTCAAACTGGCATAAATTTGTACAGTGATTTATTGATGCCCGATATATCGTTACATGCCTACTGATTACAGTAAAGCTTAAATTCTGACATTTTCAGGACAGAGGAGTTTAAACTTCTTTGTGGTTTTTCATTGATATGACGAGCTGCATTTTTTGTCTTATTAACGTCAACAGAGAGAAAAAGAGAGGTTTTTTATAGTATAATATTATATATTATATATAATATTTATATATATTTTTTCAGACCTGTATTTAACACGTGTGTGTGTGTGTGTGTGTGTGTGTGTAGTTGGATGCGACAGCAGTACACTGGGCGTGTAGAGGAGGCAGTCTTCCTGCCCTGGAGCTGCTACTTAATGAAGGAGGAAAACTGAACACCAGAGACAAGGTAAGAGCTTCCTTACTTAAATCTAAATATAAATTGACAAAAAAATGTCAAATATATGCAGTGATTATTCAGCTTTGATCCAGTATTGTCTTCTGATGTAGTCAACTGCAGTATAAATATAATATTTAGGTCAGTTAAATAGATATTAAAGTATGTTTGTACATTACAGTGTTTATATAGTTTACATAATCAAGTGTAAGCAACAGCTTCACCAATACAACATCTTCACTTTGCTTTGTGTGTGTGTGTGTGTGTGTGTGTGTGTGTGTGTGTGTGTGTGTGTGTGTTTAGTTACTCAGCACGCCGCTGCATGTGGCAGTTCGGACAGGTCACTACGAGTGTGCAGAGCATCTGATCCACTGTGGAGCCGATATTCACGCTAGAGACAGAGTAAGAGCTCCAGAACAACACTGTTACAGGAGGAATAATCACATCTAAAATATACCCATTATATCAAAACTGACTGTGTGTGTGTGTGTGTATATGTGTGTGTGTGTGTGTGTGTGTGTAGGAGGGAGACACACCATTGCATGATGCAGTGAGGATCAACAGGTTCAAGATGATCAAGCTGCTGCTGATGTATGGTGCTAACATCAAGAGCAAAAATAATGTGAGTGCAAATACTAATGCAGTGGCTACGCTGTTGATGATTCAGAACGAGCGAGAAAAGAAATGACACCTTACAACCTTGCATCAGCAATATAACACGCAAATTCTTGCTAAATGTCACATGCAAATGCAGGTCAGAGACAAACCAGAATGCAACAGATATCGATTTACAAAAAGATGACAGCTTAGGAGGGGATTAGTCAGAGATGCAATCAGAATTCTGAGGCTAGAGAAGATGAAGGATCTGGAGAAATCCGCAGCTCAGATGAGAGAAGCTATTCACGGGAAAACCACAACCTGGACACGCCACAAGATAATTTTTTTTTAAAGTAGAATGAAATCTCTTTTAAAGACTCAGAAAAGAATTCATCCTCAGGTCTGATGAGACCAAGACTGAGCATTTTGTGCTTGGAACAAAGCGCTACACGTCTGGTGGAAACACAAACACCCTGAGAACACATCCACACCGTGAAGCATGATGATGGTAGCATCGTGTTGATTGTTACCCTTAACATCTTGGTTGTTTCTCTGGCTAATCCCCTCTTACCCACCATAATTGATACTTTCCCAGAAATTTGTCCTGGACTGCATTTTAACTTATAATTAACTTAGCAACCAATATAGATTTCTGCTCCAATTCAATATTCAATAGCATTTCATGTAGATGTTTCATCATGACATAGAATTGCAATGTCAGTTCAGTTCCAGAATTTTTTTTTAACTGGCTTTAGATTTTTTTGTAACTGTTGTGTAACTGTTTTGTGTTCTGTGTATATTTGTGTTTTTCAGGATGGAAAGACGCCGATGGAGACTCTGTCCTCATGGCAAAGTGGAGCTAAAAACATCCTGAGTGACTTTAAAGACGAGACACCTTCTGTTACAGAGTGAAGCGAGAGAAAATATTAACATTATCATTAAAAAATGATGAAAGGAAAGTAACACCAGGCTTCATTACGTCTGATTCTCTTTAAGTCAGAGGCACAGTGATGATAATTGCTGGCAATTTCATTGATATACTTTCTATGAAAATTTCTATGCAAATGTGTTTTAAATGGTGGTGAAATATTAACAATGGTCCATGATGGAGAAACAGGAGGCTGATGAGTTTGGAGAAGTTATTAATGTGCTTTCTGGAGGTTTCTTGACTTGATTACAGTGTTCGGCTGCACAGTGACAACGTTCATTTCCGCTGGCCACATCACAACTAAAGCACTGACCTTCTTATACAAACATTTTAGATTTTTGATTGAATGATGGTGAAAAGTCTGTGAATTTAATTCTTCTGATTTTTCTTTACTTTATGTTGGAGTGTGTGTGTGTGTGTGTGTGTGTGTGTGTGTGTGTGTGGTGTCAGCGGTATCAAGTGTCTTGTCACTGTCAGTGTGATGATGATGATGATGATGATGATGATGAGAAAGTGTTGACAGGTTTGAGAATGTTGGCTGATTTATGAGCAGATTGGAGACTTTGTAAAGGACCGTCTCTGTCCTGATATCTTTGTTTAATATGTATTTTTACTTTTCCTTTCAGTGTAATTATTCCAACTTTCTCGATTCCATATTAACTACTTTTGCTTCATTTATTTATTATATTTAAATAAACATTTTTGCTTGTTTTGCTGTGCCATTGTAACCTGGTCATTTTTCTGTTATTCTTTAATTAGTTTACAATTTAAATGAGTAACTTTAAATAGTTTTTAATTAATTTGCTTTAATTAATATCTGAATCATGGATATGTTAAATCTTGGGTTTGTAAATATTTTCCAATATAAAAACATTTTTAAAGACCCTCTTAGGATTATCACAGGACAGATTTATCAATTTTATCATTTATAATATCACCTGGAAGTTGTTAGATCTGCTGATGTAATCTTGAAGACTGTCCATTTCATCTCAGGATGCTTATCTACTCACAAGCTACTCATTCTGAACTTCCTGTAAACACACTCAGTACTGTTCAATTTGTAATCGCTCTATCCAGTATCACTAGCCAGGATATGACAGGTTCACCTCTCAGTCTTGTTATTCTCTAGCATTCTACTTCCTGAGTTTTTCCTCACCACTGTCACTGTTCTGCATTGATGTACACTTATGTACTACATTAAATGTTAAAGAAATATAAGAGGAAATATTTGTCCCATTTTTGGCATGTGGTCTTGTGGTTCTTTCCCTTTTCATTTTGCTTGAACAAATCTGCACATATTAACAAATCAGTAGCAGATAAATCTATTTTATTTTATCCTCCAGTATAGTCGGGCATAGGTGGTTGACAGATATTATGTCTATTTATATCAGAATTCAGTTTTTATTCAGTTTAAAATTATATTATTAAAGGTTTCCTTATTATAGGTACTGTATGTCAGGAAATATGAAATGTTTATGATAAGGATGAGGTAAATTGCTTAGGCCTACATGCAGCATGAGGCACAGATACAATATAAAAACGTCCTAATGCAAAACAGCTTAAACAAATTTGATTAAAATAGAATAAAAGCATATTAAATATTAGCATTAATTTGCTAAAGACACCCATTTACTTCTCTGTTTAATGAGAAACTTGTATTGTCCACAAATTACCACCTAAATTACATAAGAAATAATATATATGAAATATAATAAAATAAAAACTAAAATACATGTTCTGCTTAGCATTGCGCAAATGTTGCGCTTGTGCTGCGCAAACCAGGCGCAGTTGTGATCCTAAAGAACACGCATTCCCATCATTCCCTGCCTTCCGCTCTCATGTCGCTGATTGGTCGGATTTGAATAGAAGCCCGCGCGACAGTCTTGGTTTGAGGAAATACATGGCGGTTAGATCCGAGAGCTACAAAATCATTGGTATGAAGCAGAAAACATTTTAAAATTAGCTAATATTTCTATGACAGCTGTGTCTCAGTTGTTGTTTTGGCAGGTTAATTGAATAATTAGCGAATTTAGAGTTGGAGTTTTATCGCTGGAGGAGTGTAACCGTCATCCAGGTGAGTAACTTCTAACAGCTCCTTAAACAGAGCGAACAGGTAGCAGAAATATAAACCGGAAGTGACACATGCAGTAGAATTACAATGGTTGTTATAATTAACAAGGACCTACTAACATGTAAATCAGTTGTTATTATTAGAGTTTTGTGAAGTTCTGCTGTAAATAACGGGCGCAGGTGTGATATTAAGGTGTATAAAAGCAAACCTTTATCCTTTTTTTGGATTTCAGCACCATGATGGAGTCATGCTTTAACGATAAGGTGGCCAAAGCCGAAACCATCCAGGTAGAAGACCTGAGGAGAGATCTGCGCTTGGATCTGACTGAAATCGCACAGGCTCAGGTGAGTTACCTGGGATTTGCGCAGGGTTATTCGTACAGATCATGTGGATGTTTATCAGCGTTTGCTTGGTTTATTTGCTTGAGTGCAGGACTCCAGCTGCTTGGATAGAGAGTTTTTACAGGTGTACCTCCGCATTCGACCATTCTCGCAGGCTGAAATTGAAAACGGAGAATCACAGGTGAGTTGTTAAGGAGTCATCGCTATACACAGAGAACCACTTGCACAATATATTCCTCTTCTCTCCATTAAGTGCGATGAAAACTGAAGGTCATTGTGGTATTGATGTGTTTGCCAATTCCTGCAAGCACACCCCTAACACATTTGCACACATTTTCACGGAGTTATATTTCTGTACTAATGTTTTTTGTTTAAATTGGAAGGACTGCATCACCATCAATCCTCCTGACACGGTCCTCCTCAAGGCCCCGAGGTCGTCTCTCTCAGCCCGAGCGAGCGAGAAACCAGTTCCACAAACAGCACAGCGCTTTCAGTTCTCTCAGGTATTCTGCAATATATAAATCAGGGAAAATTTTCAAGTGAACTCGAGTGAGAAAGTGTGCTTGGGTGATAATTGTGATTCCTGTGCACACTTGGTAAAGGTTTTTTCTGGCCAGTGAATAAAAGAAAGGACATTTTAGTCCCTGCAAGTCCTTCACACAACGTTTTTGATGCCTTTTGAGTCATTATGTACAACGTGAATCCAAATGTAACCAGAAATCCATAGAATTTTGCTGTGATTCAGATTCTCTAAAAAGACTCAATTTAAAAATTGGATAATTTTGGATTGCAAACTCAGTTATTTTCAGTAAAGTAAGGAGAGCTGGTGTGACTTTCAAAGTGTTTATAAATAATAAATAATTTATAAATAAATAAAATAAATTATAAATAATTTTAAGAACTGATATTTTGGGGAGTGGGAGGAAAAGGAAAAGGCTGGAAAGAGAGTGAAGGAAAGAGCGCTGAAGGGAAGTTCATGCCGACTGGTTGTTGAATGACACGTCACTGGTGTTCATGTCAAACTGAAAGTGGTGCTGGTTCGCTGGAGCTGTTTCTAAAAAGCCCCACGCGTATACTAAAGAGCTTTCCAGAATTATTGGCACCCTTCTTAAAACTGATGCATGAAATTCATATTACACAACAGTTTGTGTTAATAATTCAACCTAAACACAGGTTGATTCAGCCAGGAGGTCCTGCCTTGATATAAAATATATAACAAATATATACTGTACTTATTATATTTAATGAGGTTGAGAAGTGTTCAATTTGAGTAGCTGGAAGGAGAAACGGTGTGAAGAGGAAATTCAGTAGTAAACATCAGGATCTGACATCTGGATGTTGAGTCAGCGTGCAGCGCAGTGATGTGCCGTGCTGTCGGTGTGGTAGGTTTTCGGATCAGACACGTCGCAGAAGGAGCTGTTTGACGGCACAGTGAGAAGTCTGGTCAGAGACGTCCTGGAGGGAAAAAACTCGCTGGTCTTTACATACGGAGTCACAAACGCGGGAAAGACCTTCACGTTCTTAGGTTTGTGCTTCAGTTACTGTCACCAAACTGAGGGTGATTATTCTCCTGAAACAGAAGTTTTATTTCTCCATATATACAGTAAAGTTTGAAACGTGTCTGTGTGTGTCAGGCCCAGAACATGATGTCGGCGTCCTGCCTCGCTCCTTACACATGATCTTCAGCAGTCTGAAGGGCCGGATCTTCACACAGAGCAGCGTGAAGCCTCACCGGTGTCAGGACGTCCTGAAGCTCAGTAAGGAGCAGCAGGTGGAGGAGAACGTCAGCAAACGCAGCCTCCTCAGACTCCACCGAGAGGTGAGTGACGGCACTGCTGAGATTCACGTTCATTATCCTCGAGCTTTTCAGCATTAAATTCTGTCTATATTTAACATTATTAATTTTCTCACAGAATGATACTCAGAAAAATGCAAGCTCGAGCTCCCGATCTGAAGGTAAACACACAGGCTGACGCACAGTTTCTGTTCATTAGTTGATTCTTCTATAAATTGACAAACTAACAGGTTTATTGCATTCCTAAACCTGCCTGAATGGACAGGTTCGGATCCGGCCGATCCCGACAGCTCGGAGTCTGACAGGAGCCTCGGCGTGGACCTGGATCTCCACACCAGGTTCTCCGTATGGGTGTCGTTCTGCGAGATCTACAACGAGAACATCCACGACTTACTGGAGCAGCCGAGCGGTACCGGGACACGCCGGGCCAACCTGCGCCTCTGCCAGGACACCAAGGGGAACTCCTTCATCAAGGGTACTACATACAGACTATACCACTATACGAATGGACTACACTCCAATACAGCTCTTAAGCACCCCATAAGCAATCTATACACTTGTGTGTGCGTGCGTGCGTGCGTGTGTGTGTGTGTGTGTGTGTGTGTGTGTGTGTCAGATCTGCGCTGGGTGCAGGTGAACAGTGCTGATGAAGCATTTAAAGTCATGAAACTGGGCAAAAGGAGCCAGAGCATTTCATCCACCAAACTCAATCAGCTGTCCAGCAGGAGGTGAGAAAACACACACACACACACACACACACACGCAGAGGAGTGAGAGCTCCTTATATACATGTTAATATAGGAATAGAACACACACACATTAATGTCATTTTCTTTCACCACCACCCCCTCGCTCTCTCTGCCCCTCCCGCGCTCTCTGCCCCTCCTGCTCTCAGTCACAGTATCTTCACAGTGAGGATTTTGAGGATTGAGGATGCCTCCTCTCTCAGTGTGCACTCTGTCAGTGAGTAAGTATATGTTATTCTCTGAACTACACACAGTGCCACTTTAAACCGCTAATAAATAATGAAACTGTTAATAATAATCATACTGAGACACAGAGCTGATCTGTAGCCCAAACTCTGCAATGAGAATGAGAATTAATAAATACGGCCCAATTACTCCAGTGTATGAAATCATAATCACTCAAAGGTGCAGTTCTCGATTCTGGAGAATGACTACTGATCTCTCCTCATCAGCCAAACACACACACATCTCCCTTCAGTGCTCCTTCAGAAGCTCCGCCCCCAAATTAATGACTGTATTGCCAAGATCACTAACATCAACACCCCCATTTGATACAATTATTATTAATCTCTAAGCATTTAAGCTTTTCATGCTACACATTTAGCTCCTGTGTGTGTATCTGTGTGTATGTGTGTGTGTGTGTGTGTGTATCTGTGTGTGTGTGTGTGTGTGTGTGTCTGTGTGTGTGTGTCAGTA
>JAQMYM010000005.1:6027478-6043931 GCA_030014255.1 Parauchenoglanis ngamensis | reverse complement strand
AGAGACAGAAAGAGAGAGAGAGAGACAGAAAGAGAGAGAGAGAGAGACCGAGAGAGAGACAGAAAGAGAGAGAGAGAGAGACAGAGAGAGAGAGACAGAAAGAGAGAGAGAGAGAGAGACAGAGAGAGAGAGACAGAGAGAGTGAGACAGAGAGAGTGAGACAGAGAGACAGAGAGAGTGAGACAGAGAGAGTGAGACAGAGAGAGTGAGACAGAGAGAGAGAGAGACAGACAGACAGAGATAGTGAGTTATGTGGCTGTTCTGTAACTCAGCCCCTGATCCATACTCGCAGGTCACTGGTTCATTTACCTGACTGTGTTCACCTGTAACGTTTTCAGGATTAGTGTGTGTAACCCTGTGTGTGTGTGTGTGTGTGTGTGTGTCTGATCTACGGGTTTGCACTGTGCGAGTGGGGGAGAATAATCCCGTCATGATAAACGTTCCAGGTGTTCCAGGTGTTCCAGGTGTTCCTGTCGTGTCCTCACCTTAAAGTTAGGAGAGAAGTATCTGTTCGCTTTGTCTTTATTCGCTTTGTCCAGGTCGTTCTTCGTCAGCACTAGAATTAAGTAGTCTCGCTCTCCGTCTCGCTCCCTTTCTCTCTCTCTGTCTCGCTCCCTGTCTTTCTCCCTCTCCCCTCCGCTCATCCCTCTTTCCCGCTCGGAGGGAGAGCTCTGGCTCTGATTGGACGAGTGGCTGTCGCTGTCGTTCATGGCCGAGCCGTTCTCCACTCGTTCTCCGCTCTCGTCCGGCCCGGGGATGAAGAACGTGTTCACCCAGAAGTGGAACATCTTGTCCTGCAGGAACACACACACTCTTAATTTTATAAAAACGCTACACACATCTGATGCACAGTGAACTCAGATCAGACAGGATCATGAGGTCAAAGGTCACCGACCTTCTTCATCATCTTGTTCTGTTTATGAAAGAACTCGACTTTGATGTCTCCACACACAGGAAGTGGCTGAGGAAACTCGAAATGAACGAGTCTGTCCTCTCGCCGCGTGTGAGCCGGATTCGACGTGTGGATCTTCACTTTCAGCTGGTACACGATAAACTGGGGGTCTGAGAAAGAAAGTTGTTTAAACGTGATGTCACTTCCTGCATGGAATTTTCCAGCTCGGAGCCTCCCTACATCCCAAACTCTCCAGTTTCCTGGGTAACTCAAATTCTTATTCTCGGGTACCGGGAAGCTGTCACGCTATAACGTTACCATGACAACCCCGGTGGGCTGTAAAGGTTTACCATACTGTCACACTTAATTTGCATATCAACCTGTGATTGGTTGAAGCTGTGGAGGCTGAAAGAGGAAGTGCTGAATGGGGACTCGAGCGTGTTGGGACTTACTGCAGGTGCCACTGCTGAACATGGGCAGCGTCTCGAACACCATCTTGTGGAAGAGCAGAGCCACGGGTTTGTAGTCCAGATGGTTTTTCAGCAGGAAGCTGTAATAGTGCACGTACCGCCGCTGACTCGGGATTGTCACACCCTGACGCACACACAGAACACAACATGGTCAGGTTCTAAAGCCTGGGATCTCGAACAAGAGCAGGGTTCTGCGTCAAGCTTTTCACTGAGGAGACGTGAGGACAACAAATTTGATAAATTGCTGAATGCAGCTTGGTCTAAACAATGTGCTAAACGCAAATTCTTATTCTCAGGCAACTCAAAGCCTTGACTAACTCACGTTCACAGATAATCTCAGCGGAGTCGGGCCACGTGAAATGAATTTCAGACAATTCTGAGCAAAAAGTCAGACCTCCGTGCTCGTCCTCAGAATTCTCCGAGATTTATTTCACGCGGCCCGAATCCGCTTTGGCCAAAATCTTCTGTTAGCAAATTTTGTTTGTTACATAAGAAAAGTAGTCATGATTTAATGCGTAAGCGTTCTCTTATACTCATTAAACCATCGCGTATTCAGTCAAGCAACTCAACATCTGGTCTCGCTTGATGGTAATAAAGAAATAATAAATTAATAAATAAATAAATAATCTAACTGTATTCGCAGTCTCACAGTGCTCGTTTTGGAAAAATAGTCATTTGAACAAAAAGTTTAGAAGTAAAATAGAAATAAGAACAGTTTCTTTCCATACCTTCTTGTCCCTGGTCCTCACTTCTCCATAGAAATCCAGCGCTTCCTGCGCCTCCATAAATTTCCCACGATGCAACAGGTAGGCGCAGATCATCACGCCTGTGCGGCCTTTTCCTGCTTTGCAGTGAATCGCTGCGACGTGGTTCTCGTCCTCGGACAGCCACTGATCGAGATCCTCACAGAACGGCTTGATGAGCTCCAGCTGAGGGGGGTTGTGGTCCTCAAACGGGTACTGAGCCACTGCCAGAGACAAAAAACCCATGGTCAGACTTCCTGTTCCCTGTCTTCAGGCATGGATGTCAACAGCGCCGACACGGTGACACAACAGTCCACCATTTTGCTCATTTAATTTAAGTGTAACTGTACATCATAAATGAAGGTGTGAAAGCAAACTTTACATATAAAGGGCTGGAAATAAACGAGAACAACAGTGGGTCTAAAAGATAACCCTGTGGGACGCCATTAGCATTGGATATCGTGCGAATTCTATCGATTCCAGTCTTTACCCAGTCCCCATTTCAATTCAATTAAAAAAATAAATAAATAAATAAATAAATAAAAAGAGAGAGAGAGATCACGTTTACATAACGAAACATGTTGCCTGAACATTTTCAACTGGAATTAAAGCACACACAGCTAGGCGAAACATTAAGAGACCATTTTTACTGTTAACTGGGTCAAATATTTAACACGTGACGTGTTCCGCCATCTTGAAACTATCGCACGACCACCTCTCCATCCACACGCCTCGAAAAAATAATGAACATCCTAAAGCTTCAAGAGAATAACCTGTGACCCGTCTGCCATCTGAAGCGTGAATCACTCAACTAACACTCCCAAATTAGAAAAAAGTACTTCCTGTTTCATTACAAAAACCCCTCCATTCTCCAAAGTATTCTGTGTATTTATTTTGACTGAATGCCACTTCCTGTTGCTACTGCTTTATTTAAAAAAAAAAAACAAGAAAAAAAAACAAAACACTTCCTTGTCCTGATTTAACATCATAACTGATGGAAATAAAGAAACTGTAACGGTTCACCCGAGTCAGAACCGCACGACGCAGTCGCGGTAAGCTTTTGGCAAAGCGGTTCGTATCAACTTCCTCTCTTCATTTCCCTTTAAACCAAGATTAGCCCAGAAAAATCCGAACAGCACATCTGTGTGACGAAATTCAGAGCAAAAACCCTCGTATTCACGGAGCTACTGTACGAAACGCGCCCTTGGTCATTCAATTACTCCAGTTGCACTTCTTTTTAAAATGATGCTTGATCAGAAAGTCCTGTTTGTATTTTTTATGGTAATTTCAGAGTTTAATGCGTCCTCGTCCACTTCCCCTCTCCGTTTCCTCTTACTTCTGATTCTGTAGCAGTCAAATTTCCCCCCAATTCGTTTCTCCTCTTTTGGTTTCGAAATGAACGATCCTGTGCCTCGCACCAATTCTGTTTCCAAATTTAACACGCCCTCGTGCACTTCCCCTCGTGCACTTCCCCTTCAGTTAAAAGCAGGTCATCCAGCTCAAAAAACCTGAATCGCATCACTCCTGATTTATAAATAATCTGAATCGGTGAGAAAGACAGAAGCAAGCAGAGGAACAACGGTTTAACGAAAATATCTGGCCTGATGGAGTGCGTGTTCTCCCCCCGTACTCACCCCGACAGTTGAATTTGGCCGTGTCATAGTGGCGTTCTGCACATCTGAAAAATTCATCAAACATAATTCAGAAACAACATTTCAATAATAAAACACTACCCTGGTGTTTAGCCGCTCTAAAGTCAGAAACTATATACACGTGACTGCACATGTGTACAGGGGTGCGTGTATGTGTACAGGTGTGTGCGTATGTTCAGGTGAGTGTACAGGTGTTTATGTGTACGTGTGTGTATAGGCATGCATGTGTGTGTGTGTGTACATATACACACTTGCACATATATAGATATGAATCTACAGGTGCACAAATATACACGTGTATAGGTGTGTGTACATGTGCACATGTGTATAGACAGATGTGCATGTGTACGTACAAAACAAAAGTTTTGGCACCCTGCTCCAAGTTTCCGCTGCTGTGAATAGCCGAGTGAGTAAAAGACGAGCGGATTTCCAAAAGGCATCATGCTGAAGATGAGATTTCTTTTTACTTCAAGCAAGACTACATTTTTTACTTTCAGTTTCAAAGAAACAAACAAGAAAAAGAGCCCGAAGCAAAGGTTTTGGCACCCTGAATAGCCAGTACTCAGGAACACCCCTTCAGCAGGGATCACAGCTTGTAAATGCTGTTGGTAGTTCTTGTCTGGGAGATTTTCGCCCATTCTTCACGCTTCCGGTTCTGCGAGATCCTCGGGCCATCTTGAACGCTCCGCCCTTTGAGGTGTATCCACAGAGTTTCTATGATGTTTGGGTCGGGGAACTGTGAGGGCCGCGGCACAACCTTCAGCTGGAGCCTCTCGGGGTGGCCATTGTGGACTCTCTGCTCTGTTTTAGGTGTGTTTCATTATCTTGTTGAACCCATCCTCTTTTCATCTTCAGCTTCTTCTTTTTTTTCTTTTTTTACAGATGGTGTGATCTTTACTTCCAGAATTTGCTGGTATCTAATTAAATGCTTTCTTCTCTCTAGCAGTGAAATGTTCCCCGTGTCACTGGCTGGTTTTCTCTTCATGAAATCCTAACCCTTTTTTCCCCCAAACATGCCTTTGCTCATTGTGGACAGAAAGTTCTATTTTAACTTCATCAATCTATAGGAATTGTTTCTAAAAGGCATCAGGCTCCAAGGTCTGCTAAACCTCCCAGTCAAAAGGGGGTTCTGAGGTGCCTTTCTAGCAATCCTACCAAGCAGCTCTCTTGGAAATGTTTCCTGATCTTCCAGACCTCAAATTGCCCTCCACCCACCCTGTTAACTGCCATTCCTTGATTACATTACGAACTGAGGAAACAGCTACCTGAAAACGCTGTGCCATCTTCTTACAATCTTCTCCTGCTTTGTGGGCATCTTATTTCACTTTTCAGAGTGCTAGAGAGCTGCTGGTTGTTTGGCTGCCTTTCCTACCGATGACCCAACAAGCCATTACTCCAACAAGCTAATTAAGGTCTGAGACCTTCGTAAAAGTGATTCAAGAGCTCAAATCTCTTGGGGGTGCCCAAACTTTTGATTGGTGCTTCTTTTGTTTTTTTCCACTCTAGAAATGTACAAAATAAAAACACTACATTAATCTAGTTGAAAATGTTGAAAAGAATGTTTCATTCTGATGCCTTTTGGAGATCAGTTCATCTCTGCGCATTCAGCTCTCCACAGTAACAGAAAGGTTGACCAGAGGTGCCTAAACTTCTGCATGCCACTGTTCATGTAAAGGTGTGCACGAGCGTACAGGTGTGTGTATATAATTACAGGTGTGTGTGTGTGTTTACTTACAGGTTGTATATTTTGTAATGGTTTTTGTGTTTGGAGTCCAAAAACCTGAAAAGCAAAAGAAAATAAACATTTCATAGGAGGTGTAAAATTCTCTTCACTTTATTTTATATACATTCAGAAAGACCAACAGACACAATAAATCCCTGTGTGTGTGTGAGTGAGAGAGTGTGTGTGTGTGAGAGTGTGTGTGTGTGTGTGTGTGTTAGAAAGAGAAGCATGGATAGATAAGATGGGTATGTGCATCATAAACACACCTTATCTTTTGATTTGCTTGATTTCTTTAGTGTATCTTGCAGTAACACTTTGCACCGTCCACACAAAAAGTATACATTAATAATTAACTAATGCATTCATACTGATGAATTAAGACATGTATTACATCTTACGGCTCAGGAAATAGTGAATTGGTGTATACATTAGCAACGAGCTATGTGAATAGCCATTAACAATGTTAATTAGTACCTTGACTTGCAGTATTCTTATAGATATAAGTTCATATATAATTTTTTTTCCATGAGCGTAAACCTTAACCAAAAACAAACCTTTGGAAATAAAAATGAAGTATACAGTACATAAACCACTACACACAACTGTTCTACTGTAGGTTCACCTCAGGACATTTGGAACGGATTACAGATCACACTACGTACACCAACACTAAACGCCACTTACACCTGGTTTTGGGAAAATCACACAACATGTAATCAGCATGTGTACTCCGTCTTTAACAGGACTGAAGCACATTTTTTCATGCTGCCACGTTTGCAGTGCTTTAATATCACATTTAGGTTAATACGGCATACAAAAGCCTCACAAAATGTGGCTTAGTTATGCCTAACGACGTGCGCTAACAGCTTAGTACATCACTTAAGGTTGGTGTGATTATTTCTGACCTATAATATCAGTGTAGTGTTATACAAATTGGTATGAGGTTGAGCTATTCAAAGCACAGTACAGTGATATAATAGAGAAAAATAATAATAATAGAAAATAATATTAGTAGTTGTTAAGGCTTAATTTAGACTTGCATGTAAAGGTGATCTGAAAACAGTGCATTTAAAGGTGCAATAGGTGATTTTGTTTTCTTTTTTTATTCCATACTTGTACAAATAACCTGAAATATATAGGACACCATGGCCTTAGCAAAAGTTTATTAACTCGATAAGAATACCTGTTTGGAAAACTGATCTCGGGTCTGGATTGCTTGTTTGTGTTTGCATACACCTCTTGTTAGTCATTTTATAGATGCTATTGGCATTTTCTCATATAAACTCCAGACAATCAGGTCCAGACGTTGTCTGGAGTTGCTGTTTAACACATGTAGCACACAACAGGAGATTGTCTGTGTCAGATGTGTTCTCACCTACCAGAAATACTCTGTTTGGTTTAGGTGAGAAGTGGCACCTGGGCACAGGAAGGCAGGACATGATAGTGAAAGTACGCTGCGGAAATTGCAATGTTTTGTTTACACCAGCAGTCGGTTCGTAATTTTGTCATAAGCAAACGAGTCTCTTGCATTTCCTTGAATTTCTCTGATGATTTCAGTGTCGGTCCTTACCAACAGAAGTTCCCGACTCTCATCATCTCTCCAGTTAATGACCCCTCTTCTTCACCCTCAGGTGTTTGTATTCTTCTGATTTTGCGCCTGTCACATGACAGAAACATCATTAACACATGCACATGCTCACCATGAATTCTCCAGACAGTGACCTGGTCTATTCCTCTGTTCACACATGCACTCTATCGGACATTACACGGATGTTGTATAAGGGAGGTCCTAAGATCCTGGAGGCAGAGCTTCATGAACATGGAGGAGTTATCTCAAGGAGTAAAGAAAATCATTCAAATGTCAAACCCACCTAATCATCAGAGAAAACGATTACTCTTACATAATGTACCTTTAAAATGATACCACATGTTAACAATTTGTTCTATATTCTATTGTTAAGATCTTGGAAACCAAAAACACAATGCTTAAACTTACATTACAAGCGATTATTAATGTATTATTAAGGTGTCAGTACTTCATAATTAACATCACTAATAGCTGTTCATATACGACTCAGGTGACTATTAATATATACATGTCAATATTTCTATTATTTCCTCAAGTATTAGTGCATGAATTAATTCATAAGTATAAAAGCATTCAAGTATTAACAGTATCTAAGTATTAATATAAGCTTATTTGTGCTTCTCAAAATTCTATTAAACCTGCTTATCAATGACAAAGTGTACTGACTGTACATTATACTTTTAAATATGATTTTAAGGGCAAACTTATTTACTACATCATTGCAGTACAGGCCAAGGCACCACATTTGTTGTAGATTTTCTGGAGAAGCTGCTGGAGCAGGAGGGAATCGGGTAAAGATTGTTATGTAGGCTGATTAGGAAGAGCGTGTGACTGAAGGCTGCAGACACCAGACTGTGTCTTTATCTCTGGTGCGGAAGCCGATTTTAATTAACGGCAAGCTAAGCCCCTTAACGAAGGAGCAGACAAGACTGCTTATCTCTCTCGCTCTGTCTCTCTCTCCTAAGTAATACTAAAATGGGGGGGATATGACTGCAAAATGGCTACCAATGTGTTTCCATTCAATTCTGTATCCATTTGTGAGGTTATTTTATTCCCCTGATTAAGTTTTCAGGCCACATACAGCAATTACATTTTACTGTAAATAAATGTAAAGATTCTTACACATGCTAAGAACACATTGTTGGCATGAGAGTGCTGTGATTTGCTTACTTAGATGGAAAGAATGGTGCCACTCCCTCTTTCTTTCTTTCTTTCTTTCTTTCATTCTCACTCTTGTTTTTCACTGGAAACAACTGACATGTTTTGTTAGTGTTAGTACTATTAGCATTAGCTTTCTTTCCTACCTGTCAGACTCTAGAAGGACTCGTTTAACTGAACAACCAGTTTGTCAGATGAATTCAGGTGCTCATTTATGCCACACTAATAGGTTTTGAGACACTAAAAAACTGAGCTGGCCCTGTTTTAGTTTGAAAATGTTTTAGTGTGGACGAAGGAAAACAGAGACGATGACACCTACGTTCGCGTCCTGATTGTGGTCTCATCAGTCATGATGTATCCTTCCCTGATTCATCACTCTCCTATCACATGACTCTTTCTTTCCAAAAGTAAAAGTGATGTTCAGCCTCAACTACCAGTGGTGAATACAGCATGAAAAAATGTTGCTGGCCTTGTTGTCTTTGTTAGCAGTTGTTGTGCAGTTAAATTCTGCATTTTATAATGCTACAACTGAACTGATGTGCAGGAGGCAAGATATTATTCAAGCAATCTGCAACCAACTGCAGAGTAGACAATCTGCTTCCTGTTTATACCAGCATGCGCATGCCCAGTTTATGTGAACGGTCATGTGCTATGCGTTTTCAGTCATGTTAGTATGGACGGAGATTATTTCTGATACAGAGTAAAAACTCTCATCTAGAAGGAGATTTAAAACTAAAACATATTATTGTGGACGTAGCTTAATAAAGCTGCAAGTCTGTCTATCTATATACAAGTCGTTACTAGCTGGGTTTTTTTCTCTTTTTTTCTTCCTGATTCCAACATATTAAGCTCGATTAGGTTTTCTTACAGTTTCACTGCTCGTGATATATTAATGCAGATAAAACATAATTCATGTACAAAAACGCACTTATTGTAGCTTTAGCATTCTATTTCAAGACAGTTTATTAATACTGTGCTGTGTCACTGAAGAACAATGTGATTATTCTTGTCTCAGAAGGGCACGTCGTCCTAGAAACTGTATCCTGCACGCCAGCTTGAAACATGCCCTCGATTTATCACATCCAAAAGCTCCTAAAAGCAAACTTGAATTGATTTTTTCCCCATTATTTCCAACATCACAGGTTTAAACGTGGGGAAAAGGAATCCTATTTAGTGGATGCAGTAATTCTGTTTCTAAGTGATGGGAGCACCTGTAGTGCATGTGTGTGTGTGCATGCTGATGAGAATAGTCTGCAAGGTTAAGGAAATAAATAAGCTGCTGGATAACTAACAAAAAGTCCTTTTGCTTGCAAAATAGTTTCATTTTAAGCTTTCCCACAGGCACAGCTGTAATATGATCCAAGCGCCTGGGTGAGAGAGACAGAGAGAGAGAGAGTCTGAGACTGAGGAAAGCTGGTCTAGGATGCAAAATTCAAGCTTTTATTTTTGCTGAGAATGCATCTTGTGTTTGTTTCTTTGTTTTTTTTATCATCTGTGTTTCCAGTTCTGCAGATAGAAAGATAGGATTGCAGTAAAATGTGTCCACTTTTGGGATATATACTCATCAGATCATTACCAGGTTTAATCAGTGTCTGGAACAACATGCACCCACCACCTAGCTATATAAACTTGCATTTAAAGGAGACCTGCCAGAAATGTAGTTTTTTTCTTCTTGTTTTTTTGAAATAACATATGTCGATGTGACTTGGGGATGTAATTGTATTTTCAAAGTGGGCTGTTACCTTTCTAGTCTGTAAAGGCCTTTAAAGGAGAACAGACCAATTAGAAAAGCCTTTCGTTAGGACCGAAAAGGAGCCCACTTCATTAGCATATGACCGCCCATATCAATCTGAATCAAGAAGATGGGGTGGAGTCATCTATACATCATTATTCAACAAAACAACAAGCAGACATGCTGGGGAGAAAGCATAGGTTCCAGGATACAAAAAACAAAACCAGAGTCTACATAGTCTTCCAAAGGAAGATATTATACAAAAAGAGTAGCTGAATTTTATTTTAGAGTCCCTGAAGATTCCCTGACACATGCTGAGCCCCGACTTGGGGGATGCTGCCTAGATGCTAGCTCAAGCCTCGGGGAGCAGACCTCTCCAGCCAGCAGCATCTCTTAAAGTCAGCGACCCATGCTGAACAATATGACCCGAGGGACTCACTCTAGAGGCCCGGATTCTAAGCTAAAACTACAGGGATCTGTGCCTTAATTTTGACAGAAACATGGCTAACTGAGGATATCTGGAACTCAGTTATTCATCTACAAACTCATTCCATACATAGTAGCAAACGGACATCTGAGACTAGCAGCGTTTGCAAAACTTGTATTTACAAATCTGTTATTGAAAGACGGAGCTGTGCGATTCGATCGCCAGTCCGCAAACAGTAAGTAAAACGTTCAAAATTTAAAATAATTCAAATAAATCAACCAATAAAGGCTGTATTGTATATTTTAATAGATTTCTTCTTGCTTCAGTTAGCTTGCATGACCAAAGCCCTCGGGTAACGTTAGCCGACTGGCTAGCGTTAACATTTTTTCCACAAACATGTAGTTTGACAAATGTGGTCTGCTAAGCTACATAATCTGGATTGTATATATTATTAGATTGATAAGCAGCTCCCTCACTACAGGCAGTCAGCTGATGCTAGTTCAGTTTAGCTTGGCCAGGTAGCTTACCCAGTGCTAGTGATGTGAATCACACAAGCCATATTATTATATGTATATAGTTTTGGAAATTTAATTTTTAAAGTGAAAATCATGATTATTTTCACTATCAAAGTAATATCTATTGCGGTACACAGCTCATGTTATATGTAAGATCTGCAGTGACTAGGACAGGCATGTCACTAAAACATAGCATTTAAGAGTCAGGTTAAAATGACCTTTCTGTTATGGGCCTCTGCAGTCTTGGTTATGGAACTACTATGGTGTATGGTTAGGGTTATGGTGTCCGCTACTTCATTTTCTGTTTCCAGCTCGTTCATTCATTATAAAAAGCTTATATCCTTGTGTAGAAGCCATTGTTTACCTCTCTGAGATAAGCTGCAGTTTCTTGTGCGTTCAGAGAGGATGTGTTTAACAGAAATTTCCTGTCATCATGTTGGTGAATCAGAGCAAGGCATTTCTCATTTTAAAGGCACATTCCCAAACTCAGCCTGTTTTATACGAAAGGACTTTTATACCATTCTAAAACGGCATGAGAAAAGGGAACCATGGAATTTTTTTTTGTTTTTTTGTTTTTAAAAAAAAAAAAAAAACCTTGTATACTTTACCAAAGCATCTCAATGAAAATGATAAAATACCTGAAAAGTGTGTAGCAGGTATGCTTTAATAAACTACACAGGAATAGCAATACAAACCAAAAAAAATCCAACAACGCACATAAAATAAGACAGTAAAACCAAAACTTTCAAAAGCAAAAGTATAGTTTGAATCTTATTAAGATATGGAAAGGCAACAAGAGCAGCTAACAGGTTAATAAATAAACAGGCCACTGTAGAATTCACTGAGCTTTAGGTGTTGCTGAAATTATAATGAAGTAAAATAGAACACACACACACTCACAAACACAGTGTAGCTCTCTGTTTCACTCAGTCACGCTGTGCGGTGTTTAATAGTGCTGTGTGATACAGAGCTGCTCTGAGGAAATCATCTGTCTGCTGTAATCTCCAGCCTTCCAGATCCTGTTTTATTCCCTGATTTAGCCCTCATCTACAAGCAAGAATTACACGAAAGAGACTAAGTCATTCACCCTAAATCACTCACTCGTACACTCTTTCACTTATTCATACACTTACTCATTCAACCTAAATCACTTACTCACTCCCTCTCTCTCAGTTTCACCCTAGGGCTATGAAGGTATAGTCTGCTGAGTAAAGTGAGACAAACTGTATTTCATGTCACACTGTATCCCCTGAGCATCAACTGACTGTCTGTCGGCAGCAGTGTTTTGTCGGCAACAATACGGCCTTCCATCCATCTGTGTATCTTTCTGCAGTCTCTGACTGTGATCTGCAGCCCAAGCACCTGTAACTGACGGCTGCTGGCAGAAAGTTGGAAATCTGTTTTGTGGTCTGGGAAGGCTGACTGGGTACCTAACCAAAGTTCGGTGTTTCCCCTGAGACTGTAGATCTCCTCTGATGTGACAGATTGCTTTGATTCTTCTGATTTAGTCGCATAGATTAACTGATACACTTGTATTACAATACGACTGTGTCTGCGGGAACACAGATGATCGATCAGAGTGATTTTAACGATATTTGGCTGTGTTTATTGAGGACAACATTTTGTATGCGGAGGTGTGTGTTTATCTGTGTGTGTGTGCGTGCGTGTGTGTGTGCATGTGTGTATGAGTCTTGTAATTAATTTGATAGCAGAGAAGCATGTCTGCAATTCTGTTTATCTCAGAGGACATTTCATATTCCTTCTGTTTTGTGTCTGTGTGTGTGTGTGTGTGTGTGTAACCTGCTCTCCCTGGAGCCAATCCTATTTGTCTGCTCGCTTTCAGTTCCAATCTGAACGCTGAGTAGCATCTCTCCTGTGACAGCTCTGCCTAATCTGTCAGCCGCACAACCCCGGTGTAAACACGTGTAGCGGGGAAGAAGCTGAATGAACAATGAATACACACACACACACACACACACACACTTTAGTGTCATTTATAGGCTTTTCATACGCTATAACAGAAGTATATCAAGACTTTGCAATAACACAGATGATTTGCATGTGTGCGCAGATGTAAAGGAGCTTCACATTACGGCCTGTCAGCTGAGAGAAAGCGCCGCTCGCAGGAAGGAGAGTGTACCGACAGCACATCAGAACTTGCTCTGGCAACCCTGCCTGGCGATGGCCCCGCCTCCAGCGCCATGGCCCTCCTATCAGACGACCCTGGCCTGGTCAACCCTGCCTATGAGCCTGGCATGGAGGACAACAGCCAATCAGGGAGCACCACCAGCCTGACAGCACGCAGCAACTCCAAGAAGTGTGAGTGTGAGTGAGCACACAAATTGTGTGTCTGTCTTAATGAGTGTCTGAGTATTCTTTGCAGTGGCAAAGAATGCTAATGCTAATGCATACCTTTTAAGCAACACATGCAAACTCCTAACTCATAATTCCTGACCTCTGATAAACAAAATGCATCCTTAATTTAGAATTCCTATTTAGGAACTCAGGACGGTCTACCCAACTCCGATTTCAGCGATTGATGGCAAAACAACACGTCCAGTTACAGCATCAACAGTAAACAAAGTAGAACTCCTTACATTTATATGAGTTACACTTACTTACTTTAAGTATTTATTTAAGGAGGGGTACGTATATACAGCACTCATCACAGTTAGCTTGTAGGTTATTGCTTAACAAGATAAATATGGAGATGTCCATGGCTTCTTTCCCACTTTGTAGCTCAAATGCAGAGAAGTTGAAAATGACACCATTACGAGTTCAGGCTTTCCACTTCTCATGTAAGTCAAATGCAGCATCAATATTTTCTCCAAGTCTGAATTCACATTTTCCTACTTGTAGTCATTCATTGGTCAGAACTACGGTGATGGAAAAAATGTAACAGTGTGCATTGAAATTGCAGAAACCACCAAAGCAGTGAAACAGATTTGTCTTTTGTCTTTTCAGATTTGTCTTTTGGCTCAGATTGTGCCTCTCAGCTCAGTGTAGCGGCTCACATCTACAAAAAGATGTTGCTCGCAGCCCAAAATACACAACATATTTGGTTTGCTTCCTGCACTCAGTCGATGCAGGGTCGAATCACTTTCTCACTGCAATTCCACTGCGCAAGAGTGTACTTGGAAGTGAACCAAGACTCACTCAGATGGTATCAGACTGGTTGTTTTGGTCCACAACTGAGTGCGATCATTGTGTTCCCGCCCGCACAAAGGAAAAGCATCATGGGGGAAAATGTACTAGGGTTCCTTTCAAATGCTCTACACACCGCGTAGTTTCAAAAGTGTTGATCCACACTTGATTTTTCAGTGGTTCTGGTGTCCCATCCCAGTTTCCAGTTTGAACACGCTAGATTTAATAGGCTATGGTCCTTCTGCCATTTTTCCACCATCTGACATTTGTGTAAATCTTAAGTGACCCATGGTTATCTTTTCCTGCTAAAATCACACTCTTCCCTGCCAAAAAGACATTCCTTCACAAGCATGTAAAAGATTTATCACCTCTGACCCAAAAGACAGAGTGAGAACAAAAGAGCAGAAGCTACAGATTAAAAATCTGAAAGACATCCATTTCCATCCATCCAGATCCATTTGTACTGGGAAGTTGGGATTTCCGAGTTCCCAGTTAGAAATGCCGACAGGAACGCACCCTAAAGTCAGAGCAGCCATCGTGGATTTTGGTCAGGTTGGTTGGTTCAGAGGAATCCAAGATGGCTGCTCGTGTGCATTAAGTGAAAGCTGTAATAATACTGTTTATTAGCACTTCTTTCTAATTTGTGTCTAATGAAATCAGTCGTACACACAGTATTGTCAAACTTCTATTTGTGGACATGTTGCTACAATGTTTGTATGTGCAAAATACCATGTAACGCCTTATTATTAATTGGTATTGCTAACAATGGCTAACCTGGCTAGAACTTGTATTGCCAACTGCTGGTATCGATTTTCTGATTTCTTGTCCTGGAACATGGTCAACATTGGTGTAATGTCATTCCCAGCTCCGACCTCCGACTTCTGAGGTAAATGGAACGCAGTAAGAGATGCTACGTTTCCAACGCGCTGCTGGTCAGTGAAGGGAAATGATGCTGCGGCAGCACTTTAGTTGAAGAGAGGCAAAAGCGTATAGCAGTGCAGTAGAATGTGCTGTCAGCCTCAGGCTTTATGCTTTTAAGAGCAGTGCTGCTGTCTGAGCTACGTACATCAGTGTGTGTGTGTTGGGAGATAGAGCAGGAATAAGTACATAAAACCAGCCTTCATTTCTGCGGAACACTCCACACTAGCCTAAAGGTATGACAGCACTGTTTGTACCGAATCCATTCAGTCTAAAAGTGACACAACGGCAGAATAAAGCATTTTTTTAAAAAAACAGTAACACCAGGAGGTCATGCTTGATGATGTGAATCACATAATCCCTGACTTGTGATTGGTTAATGCTGGGCTCCTCCAAGCAGCTCACTGGTCGCTGTAGAAGAGATCTGGACAAGTCCAGACATGTTCTTGCTCAAACTCTGATTCTCATCCTTGTTCTCTCCTTCTATGTTTCTTACAGTCCGTAACTTCGACCGCTCGTCTGTGAGGAGTCGCTCATTCCGGCGTCTGAACAGGGCATTCAGCGTGCTCAGGAGGACCAAGAGTGGCACAACGGTGGTCCACGAAAACACAGAGGAAAGAGACAACCTCAGAAATGCCAACGTGACACAAGAGGGTGAGTGCGTGAGAGTGTACGTGTGTCTGAGAGTGTGTCAGTGGGTGACAGCCTGGGTCGAGGGCCCTGAGCACAGCTACAGCATATGTTCCTTTAATAATGCAGATGGGTCTGACAGAAGGCTGATCAGAAACAGGGACAGAGACTGAGCGAGGCAAAAGACAACATGCAGGCAAGAAAGGATAGGGACAGAGGAGAAACAGGAGAAGAGACCAGAATACAAAGGTAGAGGATGACTAAGTGTGTGTGTGTGGATCATCTTCAGATTGATTAAATAGAGGAAATGAAATTGATAGATGTTGGCAAAGAATGACCTGATGAAGTAGGACTGCTTGTGTCTGGAGAGGCTTAGGTCTTTGTTTTCTTGGTTGTCACCAAATTTCCCAACAAGAATAGGAATATCTGTCAGATTCAACCTTGTGGGTGCATGTCTTTTGTTCCCATGGAGAGAACTGCTTGCATTTATAACAAATGAATAAAAGCTGAATAAAAGAAAGACCTTTCGGTTACTGCGGTTAAGGTTAGGGTAAGATTTAGATGTAGGCTAGCTGCATTAATAATTATGGTAGGTCCTTACAAGGATAGTGAGATAAACAAGTGTGTGTGTGTATGTACTTGCACGTGCTGCATATTGACGGCTGGAAAACATTTAATCAACAGAGTGAGGACATTTTGGCTGGTCGGTGTTCAGGTTAGAATTAGGTTTAGGTTAGAGCTAGGGTAAGGGGCTAGAGAATGTCAATGAGTGTCCCCATGAAGAGAGATGTGTGTGTGTGTGTGTGTGTGTGTGTGTGTGTGTGTGTGTGTGTGTGTGTGTGTGTGTGTGTGTGTGTGTGT
>JAQMYM010000005.1:6014758-6027378 GCA_030014255.1 Parauchenoglanis ngamensis | reverse complement strand
CTCTCTCACACACACACACACACACACACACACACACACACACACACACACACACACACACACACACACACACACAACACTCCTGCTCCAGAGTCACCCACTGTTACACTCTATTACTACCACAGCTATCTGCACTTGGTATTAAACCCTCCACCGGCACTGCGGTGTCAGGACCGAATGATTGGTTCCTCAGTAAGGGGTCATGATGTGGTGAACTGTAGGCTGTACCACCAGGTCCAGATGTATTTGGACAGTAACACAAGGAATTACATCAATTTTAACATGATTCCTAGATTGTTTTTTTTTTATTTTTGGAGACAAATCCTTTGCAGTCATTGAGCGCCTGAAGGCTGGAGCTCCTGGACATCACCAAGTGCTGAGTTTCCTAGTCTAATCCGGCCTTTCTGTTCCTGAGTGTTACCGGTGTTTCGCATCTTGAGGTAAACCCTCTGTATTTACATTCAGGAAGGCCTCTTGATTGTAGACTTTGACACTGGAACTCCACCAGAGTGTTCTTGACTTGGCTAAATGTTGTGATGGAGTTTTTCTCCACAAAGGAAAGAATTCGAAGGTCATCCACTTTAGTTGTCTTCTGTGGTCTTCCAGGCCTTTTGGTGTTGCCGAGCTCACCGGTGCATTCTTTCTTTTTAAGAATGCATCAGATTGTTGACTTGGCCTCTGCTCAAGTTTCTGCTCTCTTTTTGATAGCGCTGTTTTGTTTTCTCAGCCTAATGTTGACCTCCAGCTGTATCGACACCTCTTTGGACTGCATACAGAGAGTTTCCGTTAACAGCAAATTCAACACTTGGAATCGACTCCGGCACTTTTACCTCCTTAATTTGTAATGAAACAACGAGGAAAACAGATCATAAGTGTCCATGAAACGGCTTATCAGTCAACTGTCCCATTACTTTTGAGCCTGTGAAAGTGGAGGAACTGTAAAGACATGGCGGTGATTCTTAAATGGTTAATGCAGTGTTTCTGTTAAAGCCCTTGAATGAATGCTGAAAGGCGACACTTCAGTAACATCCTGATGGCTTTTTTCCAAATCCATCGTGGTGGTGCACAGAGGCAGAACCACGCAAAGTACACCGCTGTCCACATACTTATGGACCTGACTGTGATTGGGGGCGGAGTCTGACAGGTGCACTCGTTTTATAAAATTCAGAGTCGAGTTTGTTGTTAGAGGAGTAAAAGTGGAGGAGGGTGAGAGAAAAAATAATGCAGCTATATTTTATAAAAATGAAGCAAAGAAAGAAGATAAAAAGAGGCATAAAGAAAAACAGCAAAGAAGAAAAAACAGCAAGAAAAAAACATGCAAAAAGGAAAAAAATGACAGATGGACACAAAAAGAAGTGTAAATAAAGTGAATGAAGAAAGTAAAAAAGTAAATAAAGAAAGAAAGAATAGATGGATGCATAAAGAAAGAGGGCAGATGGATGGATGCGGGAAAAAGGGATCGAAAGAGAAAGAAAAAAGAAACTAAACGTCATGACACAGAAAAGGAAAGAAAGGAAATGGAAAGAAGAAACTTACATGAAAGGAAGAAAATGAAAAGAAAACAGAAATGAAAAGAAAACAAAGACAGAAGGGGAAGAAAAAGGAGGACAAAAAAAAAACAGCTTCAAGAAAGAACGAAACAGACGGAACTACAGAGTCGAGTTCAGACCCAAAGTGTTGGAGGGTGGAGAAATTTATGGACCCGATTCACCCAGTCCGCCCGCCCGCCCGCCCGCCTGGACGCTGTAAAGCCGGATCGGTGACGAGCGTTACTCTTTAGCGTGCTGTTAGCTGGGCTAATCAGGTGGACCACAGACGACTCTACGCTAATCCTCTGCATAATGAGCTCGTTAATTACTTGAGTTTTCCTAACAGCAAATCCTCTCTCGCGGAACTCCAAGTGCACGTACGAGTTCGTTTCGAGTACCCGAACACCGTGCCAAACAAGCGGACGAGGAACTCCCGCTGTAAAATAAATAAGCAAATGGATATTATAAACTGAAAACAGGAACTACTCTGGATTCCCGCTGGTCATTTTCACATCAGGGTCCTTTGCACAAAAAGTGCGACAATTCTGATTTCTGTGACACTTTCATTTAGAGTTGCAAAAATCATTGTTCAAACTTTAAAAAAAAAAAAAAAAAAAAAATCAAATGTCAAAAGTGGACTTGCGTCGTCATGACACCCGCTCACCCTCACGGCACCCGCTCACCCTCACGGCACCCGCTCACCCTCACGGCACCCGCTCACCCTCACGGCACCCGCTCACCCTCATGGCACCCCCGAGCACCGAGCACCGAGCAGGGGACGAGCTCGCATCGGTCACATCACAACAGTCTAAACTACAGCGTTACACAAAGTCCAACAAACCCACAGCTGGATCAGTTTACACAGACAGGTTTGTGCCATAAAACATCCCGATGATCAAGTTACATAAATGTGGTTTGGTTTCTCTCCTTCCTTCCGATTCACTATTAACCAGCTCATTATGGTATGTTCTCAGACGCGCACCACGCCAGCGACACGGATCAGCCTGCCAATGTTCCTTGGATTTAAAGCCAGTAAGAACGCTCACCAGCGCCACCACATGGACTTGTGTTTTACTTCCTGTTTTACTTACTTCACACTGACGTGCTAGATTTGCAGTTCTTCTGCTTATAACGATAAATAAAGTGACACTGGCCTCATTTATCAAGCCGGATGTGAACAGGTTTATTCATAAATCGCTCACTCAAAGAAATCTGGTTTCCATGGTAATCCTGTACATCCTAAAACACGCTGGTATCCTACCCGTGCTCCCGAGTGTGTAAACTCACCCCTGAGAAGCCAGACTCGCGTAGCCCTCAACCTGGTGGAGCTCAGATCATCTAATCTGCATGCATCACTGTGCGCTTACATCTGGAACGCTCTGTGGACTTTACTGGAGCATTTAGTGCTCCATTATTATTATTATTATTACCCACTGCAACCCCGCTCCCTCGCAGACCGCTAACGCAGTGCACTTTTTTATTAAAACCTTAGTTATAAAGAGCGAGGCTAGCAGCAGAAGCGCATGAACATGTTACTAGTCGCTATTTAAAGTACAAAGAGGTAAATAAAGCTAAACGGACTGAACTGCGACGGCGCTGACTGATTAATATTAATGTAATAAACTGGTAACAGAAAGTACCGGAAAACACTGCTCTCAAGCATGATGCAGAACTGCACCAAGTGGCGGAGTCGTGCGAGCCGCACGGGTTTGGAGCCGTGATGCGTGATGTACAAAGCGGACTTTAAAGCGTTTCAGGCTGACTTTAGCTGCGTGCTACTCAAACTACAAAGCAACGCTTTAAACCTGAACTGCAAAACGCAAGCGGAGGATGAAGTCATACAGCTCAGTAATGACATCATACAGCTGACGAGCCACTCCTTTTCCAACACGTCACTTCTGACTTCTTTTTCTGACCCTAGACGTAGAAACAAGCGGTAATCACGAGCGAAGCGCCGCGCCCTGCCCGGTCCGACTCACGGACACCACCGCGCTGACGGAGTCCGGCGACAAACTCCTACAGAACCGCCAAGGTCCCGTTCATGTAGTTCCTCGACCTTTATTGCTCTGCTTTGCTCAATACTCAACTCTGATTGGTCAATCACGCCATTCTGCGGCTGAAGGCTGCGTCCACGTCACACGCCTCGGTGTTCAGCTCTGCTGCTTCGCTCAGATGGGATTTGCTGTGGTGACGGTTCACCTTCATAATTACAGTGATCTGTCTAACTAATGTGAGAACGCATCTGTCCTCTGAAGCGTCACGCACACGCACGCGGAGACAACAGCGAAAACATACCTGTGAGACGACGTGCGGTGTTAAAACTGACTAACTGGAAGCTAGTAGCTAACGTACGCATCACGTTTCACTCCGGAGGACAAACGGTTGGTCAGCTGGAGCTCTGCTACCCCGCGGTCCTGCTGCGCTGCCGGCCTTACAACCATTTGTGCAGCTTGATGAAAAATGCTGCCATAGAGCGAATAAATGCTGCTGATCGCGGAGAATAAACTCGCTCTTAACCCTGACCCTTAACGCTTAGTGCAGAGGATTGTGGGAAACGTGAGCCGGCCCCGTTAACGATGTAAATATTCTCTGGGGAGTATTACACCTCCACATGAGAAACTAATCCCGTCCGAGCGCAGCACGGGGCTGTGGAAGCATTTTCCCCTGAAGTTTGATTGATTGAGCATTTTTGCATTTTGGACTTACGTTGAACAACACGTGGACTTCAGACGCATTTCAGGACCGAGTGACGTCACGCACGCTATCCTCGAAATCAAACTCCACCAATCAAAGCTGCGATTCGGCTCCGAACTCGTCTCTGCTTGTGATCTGTGCGGCTCCAACGGGACAATTTCTTTTTTTAAAAACGTCATCACGTGATCTAATCTAAACGCTAATGCGCTAATCTGCCGGTCGACGTCATCGTCCGCCCGCTCTCTGAAGGTGGCGCCGTCCTAATCCACCCGCGTGTTACTCACTTTTAACCAAAAAAATACGCTAAAGATAATCAGAATGTAAGAAAGCCAGCGTGACAGGATACACGTGAGGTCCAGATCGAATCCATCTTCTTGGTATCGCCGCTTTTCTCGGCTCACGATCTGCTTAATGAACGCCATCGCAGTTCCCAAGTGTACTTACAGACACGGTCCTGTGCGGGAAAAGACGCTCGTCCCCGCGCACACCGTTTTAGAGCAGGTTTATGTATTTACACGTGACGTGCGTACAACACGTCCTCGGAGGTCAGCAGATCCGGGTAGAGAAACCGCCACTGATTACGTTAAGCGTATACCTGCGTCCAGAAAGTTCTTAAACCTGCTTAATCCGGACATAAAGACGTCGTCCGGGTTGTGGATGTGAAATTCTGGATTCTTTTTAGATACTGACGTCAAAAGCAGGCCTTGATGAGCGTTCTGAATCCTGCAACGTTCGGGGGAAAAACACCCAACAGGCTCCCGGGGTGCGATCAGGCTCGATGCTCCTCGGGTTCTTCAGGTTCCTCTTGACGGAGATCGGAATTATTCAGACTCGGAGAGGACGGCGACGGGTCCACGCCGCCACGGCGGGACTGGGAGAAGGCCGAGCCGGGTCCGGACCCAGATTAAAACTGCTAACCAAGAGTTCCGTCTGTCCCGCTGTACTCCAGGCGTGCGAGGGGATCCGGCCTGTAAAAGCGGGATTATTCGGGTCGTGGGTGTTAAACGTGAGGACGTGGATTCGGCTCCCGCCGCGTCGCCCGGGAGGTTCCGTCAGAACTCAGATTAAAATCAGGGTCTTCAGTGTAGGACAGAGCCGGAGCTCCGGCCAGCAGGCCCGAATGTTTCCTTCCAGATGGGAAAAAAAGTTCAAATGAGGATGATTTCAGCTTATAATGCTTTTGAGATGCTTGTGAGTGTCCTACAGCGCGCCGGGCCCCAGCAGGGCTCCAGTCCAGCCCCCAGCAGGCCAGAAGCAGACTGTCTCGGTGTCTGGCACAGGCATAGCACAGCAAGCACGCGCAGGAAGGGGGTCCGAGCCAAGCAGCCTTTATAAATGGGTCCTAAAGCAGATCAGGATGCTCGTAGAGAGTAAAACGAAAGCAGAAATCCTGAGTGTCCCAATCCTCCAGGAGAGAAAAGGGCTCTCCGATCCTCCAGGAGCCCAAACGCAGAGCATCAGACCCGCCGTGATTTACCTCCGAACCGGGCACGAAAACCTCTCCATCGCCTCTCATGCGGCTCCACAAAGCGGCCCTTTCACTGCCAAGCGCCCTTCCACTCACTCCGTAGGTGCCATTTCCCTCCGTGGCTCTCTTTCTGTGCGTCTCCTCCACCTTTAAACAGCCACAGCCGTCCTAGCGAGCCATCATCATCTCCGCCGTCCAAAAGGTCGACGCGATTTCCGACACAAAAACGCAGCAAAACGCGGCCCGCAGAGCGGCTGCCAGCCTCCAGCTCGCTCACACACCGAGCCCCGAGCGTCCCGAGCTCATACACACCTCCACGCCGCACATCTGGCGCAGGGACTCAGCGCCTTCTGGCCGTTTCTCTCGCGGTGTCTCTGTCTCTCCTGCTGAACTCTCAAACTTCCATCATGGCTTCCAGCGGAGGAAAAAAGAAGCTAGATCTGGCAGGATTACACACCGTATCCCTCCGCCGAAACAACAAATAGCGCCCCAAAAAGCCCTCGCGAATCCAAACCTCGAATTTATTCTGAAATGGACTCAAGTACCGTATTTCCGTTCACCGATTCACTGCAATTTTTGTCGCTTAAAAAGCCGAGCTGTTCACCGAGCAGAAAGGGGTTCAAAGTCTGTTCGGCGGAAGACCATGGGCAGGTCAAAAATGGCGGCGCTTCGACACTGTCAAAGTGGTCACGTGACCGGCTCATTGGGGAAGTTTCTGTAATGCACGTTAGCCTGACTGTACGCGCACACGCACACACATGCACACGCACATGCACACGCACGCACGCACGCACACTGTATACGCTGTTGTATTTCAGTTATTCTTAAAGTTCATAGCACTGATATTATTCATATTTTACTTCGGGATGTATTTGTTTTATAGTTCAATTGAAGATAAACTATTCCCAATGAAATGAACTAAAGCAACATACATTACACTGATTACTATTATTATTATTATTATTATTGTTGTTGTTGTTGTTGTTGTTGTTGTTGTTTACAAATGCTTATTATTGTTAATAATATTTTTTTGTTTATAATGGCTTTTACAGATTACATGTTAGTAAATATTTTACGTTTTATTGAATAATTTTTTCTCTCATTCTCTAAATAGTGTTTACTGTTAATCAAGATTTGACATTCTACATTTTAATCATTTTTAATTGATGTTTTTTTTTATGTAATTTGTTTGTATATATTTTTTTATTTCCTGACCTGTTCACACGCTGTTCAACTGAATATTCTGTGTTCTGTACGTTAACATTATATACACTTCTTTCTGCATTTTAAATGAAGACCAGGTTTAGCTTTATTATCACATCACAGTTTACACAGGGGATGAAATAAGTTTAAAATGTGACAGAAATTCAGTTAGCTGAAAATAAAGTAAATAAAAATAAAAAACTGGAAAAAAAGATCTGTTGGACACGTCATGGATACAACAAATAAGCAGTTCAACACATTGTAATGAGTACAGTGCAGCGGAGTTACTGCAGCAGTGCAGTTATTCAGCACTCTCACGGCCTGCTCGGGCGTGTCCCAAATGAGTTCCTATGACCTGTCAAGTAGGTTTAGGATTATTATTACAATTACATCATGACCATCATTGTGTCCTTATAAATAACATTATAATAAGGTTATAACATTATAACCCCTGGCTATATACCATAGACCTGTAAAACCACACACACACACACACACACACACACACACACACACACACTGTAACCCATGCGGCTCTGGTCAGGTGTGTTAGAGTGTGTTACAGTATTAGAGTGCGCTAAAGTATTATAAAAGTGTATTAGGGTATGTTAGAGAGTGTGTTTGCAGTGTGAGAGATTGTGTTTAGAGTGTGTTAGAGTGTGTAGGAGCGTGACACTTCTGAGACAAGCAGAGAGACAGGTCTGCTTGCTGATAGAGACAGACAGCTCCAGCAGGTGGCAGCAGAGCGCTGTAGACAAGCCAGAGGTAACACTATGACGTCATTTCTTTTGTGCTCGCGGATCAGCAGCCTCTCTCTGTTTCCTCTTTTCTCCATTTCTGAGAAGACGCTGTTCCTGTGTCTCACCTGTGGAAGCTGATCAATAATGATGAAATTATTAAATTATTACAAGGCTAAGAAATAATAATTAATGGGAAAAAAATAAAATAAAGATTTTTTTAAGTTTAAAAATAATGTAGAATAAAATAAGGGTACAGAAATGACAGAAATGTGCTGTGAGTTAAACACTCTGTGTGAAGGATAAAAAGCTCTGAGCTCTTCGTCTTACAGAAAAATCTCCCAAATCTCCTCAGTTTAAAGGATAATTTCACATATTAGCTTTGTAAATAAAATAAACACATACACACACTGATGGTTTATGACTAACTGCATAAATATAAATACAGAATATGGCCTATAAATTACCATGCATTATGTTTTATCTTAGAAAAAATATTCAAGAAACGTCTTTTATATTCATATATATATGTTATATATCTGTGAGTGTGTGTGTGTGTGTGTGTGTGTGTTCTGAGACCCTAATACTATATGTATGAAAATATTGTAATAATTAAAATAGCAAAATAAAAAATAATAGTTAAAAAAAAATCTAATAACATAAAAAGGTTCATTATTATGTATAATATATATGAAAACACATGTATATGAATGTAATATATTAATTTATTTGCCAAAATGGATCACGTGTAAGGAAAATATATATATTTTAAATATTTACATATATTATTTATATGTAATTAATATTTATAATAATATTCAGATTGTAAATGAGCACTATAATAGCTATAACCGTTTCAAATCATTAAAACACTTTAATTCTTAATTTAATTGTGTAATATTTCTCTTTATTATTCACTGAGCTGCTCCTTTAAACACAGCGGGTTTCAGAAACACACCGAGTCTTGCATCATGTCTGTGAGCGTGTATTCAGCAGTCAGGTGTGATCAGTGTGTGTGTGTGTGCGTGAGTGTGTGTGTGTGTGTGTGTGTGTGAGTGTGTGTGTGTGTGTTAAGTGACAGAGACAGATGATCTGAGTACAGCACAGTAATTAATTTGTATAATACACACATGTTAATAGCACTACTAGTGTAGTTAGAGTTTTGTCTGTATGTGTGTGTGTGTGTGTGTGTGTGTGTGTGTGTGTGTGTGTGTGTGTGTGTGTGTGTGTCTGTATGAAGGAGTCTCCAGTGTGAGCGCTGTGTAACAGCAGAGGTAAAGCTGGAACTGTAAGGGTTCCACATTTTCAGCACAGAGGCGTTTCCACTGCACTGCGCTTTCTCACTCACATCACACGCTGCAGCTTTCTGTCTTATTCACTTGGAGAGAGAGAATAAAGAGAGGCTGCTGAGGGAACGACTGTTTATAGCTGCTATAACACTAGCGACAACAGGAACTAACCTGTTTTGTGAACATTAGGCCTAAATGTAACTATAAATGGATAAAATGTATGATGTGTCATTTTTTTAAGGAATTAAGAATTGTTATTGGCAACCTGCTGCAGTTTAAGAGGAAGAAAACTCTTCAGGGTGGCCACATTACACACATACAAAACACTCACAAACACATGTTCATGTTCCTCTCAGGATCTTTATGTTTGTACACAAATAAAATAACCACCTACAGAGAGTGAATTATTTTATTTAACACAACTGCTCTGGAATTTTTCTTCTAGCTGTCCATCTTGCACACGGTGTCCTGGTCGCATCCTTGCAGCAGCTGTTCGTATCGTTTTCTCACATCCTGGTACAGAGGTGAAAGGACATCGAGCCCCGGCAGGGTCAAAGGTCGCTCGTTGAGCCGCGCCTGCAGCCGGAGGCCGTCGGGGCAGTCGAACAGCGCCATCAGCAGGTTGGCTGCGTACGGTACAATCTGACCGGTGCGGAACACTCGGCGGTGGTGAGAGGCGAAGTTGGAGGAGTTGAGAGGAACGCTGTCTTTAAACAGGTCCAGGAGCGTGAGCAGCGGCAGTAAGGTCTCAGCATGGCCCACCTGCAGCGTCACCGCCTCCGAGACACGCCCACCCGACCTGACCCACGCAGGTAACGTATGCAAAAGACAACGTGTCGGTGAGGACTAACTGCATGGAAGTGATGCATCATTTCACATATGAGCTAATAAATAAGTACACATCAACGGTTTATGTGTGGCTCTAATAATGAACAAACAAATACATAAATAAATACTAAATATAGCCTGTAAGCGTTTACTTAATTAGTAAATTCTTATATGAGAAACATTAGAGACCATCTCAGCCCTCACCCACGTCCTGAGGCCTGCCTGCGTCACTCAGGACCGCTTTTACACTTTATACATTCATTTAGGAGTTTCAAACGTTTCCTGTCCCAACTCAGAAAAATCCTCCGTATCATACAGAAGAAAGCAACGTCCTCTTATTGTCCTGACGCTAAAACCTGCAGAACTCAGGGTCACAGTTTTATTACAACGACAAGCTCAGTGACAAAAAAATAAAAACGTCAGTAATGTGTCTTTTTAAATGAATTCGGTCATTAACTACCTAACAGGCAATGAAGTAAAAGGAAATTAATTACGTTAGTAACATTGTGGTATAATGCAGCTTCCCCAAGTACTCCAGCATCTAATAATAATAATAATAATAATAATAATAATAATAATAATAACAGCTACTTAAGCAGTGAGTTTAAGATGAGTTTCGCAGGTATTTTATTTCTGTTTATTATTCTATTTATATCTATGATTAATTTGATCATTTTCATTAAAAACTAGCAAATTCTGTGCATTTATGTTCACTTGATACTTTATTATGTTCCATGATTGTGTATTTTATTATTATTATCATCATCATTATTATTTTTTATACATCTATAAGGGGATCCAATTATTCCACTGTTAAACACTTTGCAGTGCGGCCGTGCGCACAAACCTTTACAGATAGCTTTTTATAAGTTATAGCTCTAGTATTATTATTATTATTATTATTATTATTATTATTATTATTATTATAATTATTAATGGGATGATGTTAGTTATAAGGTGAGTTCCCTACTTGGTCTGATTGGCCGCCGTGTCGAGTCGCTTGAACAGATCGTGGAAGAGAACGCAGCTCGCTTTACTGTTAATGTCGTGACCAAAACCACGTTTCCAAAACTGCTTCAGATCCCCAGAGTACTCCAGCACCTGGTTAAATACAAATACAAATCAAACATCCCGCTAATAACAAATATTTATGCAACAGATTTCATCAGACAGTTTAAAATGGCTTTTATAGTGAGATGTGGCTTAATGTGGAAAAAATCAAATCAAATAAAATGTTATTAAATTACAATAAATGACATTAAAGTAAGCTAATGCGTAAATAGGTCTGATCTGAATACTGGTCAATATAAAGTAAAATAGGTCAATCCAACAAAAAAACAAACAAACAAACAAACAAACAAACAAACAAACAAACAAAACAAACAAACAAATGTAGGGAAGCTGATGCACAATAATTATGACCCAAAGTCTGGTATTTGGCATGATGTGGCAAAACAAAACAAAACAAAACAAAACAAAACAAAACAAAACAGAACAGAACAGAACAGAACAAAACAAAACAAAACAAAACAAAACAGTGTATAAATATTTTGAACTGAATAGTGATATTTATTATCATGTGCCAAAATAAAAAAATTAAAAAACAATACAACATAAGAGGAAAGTAAATAAAATAGCTGAAACTGATAGACAAATAAATAAATAAACAAACAAACAAATAAATAAATTTAATTTAAAAGTATAGTCATTCCTTTTGAATAAAATGAAATACATGAATAAATTAAATTGTCAAAATATGTTCTGAAAAAACCCCCAAAGCAATTCAACACGGATGATTATGAAGTGAATCCCGTCCGGCGGCTCCACCCAGCGTTCAACTCAGTTAACCAGTCTATGGATCAGAAATATTTGAAAATGAACTTCACGCTCTGATCACGTAAACGCACTGACGTACACGTGTGGTTTTGTGGTACCTGTCCATCTGCGTCATCGAGTAACTGACACCAGGGTGAATTCACGCCGTGGATGGTGAACTCGTACGCACAGAAATAAAACACCGTATCCGCCGCGTCTGCAGCGCAAAACAGAAATTATTCATAAACATGGTCCTGAGCTTATGTTAAATCTGATCAGCCAATCGATCACATGACTTAACCACAAAATGTTACATCATAACTCTACTGTGAAGCATGGTGGTGGTAGCATCGTGTGCAGAGTAACCTCAAACCCAAGTTTACCTAATATTAGCCAGGTTTTACTAGCCATTTTGATTAAATACTTGGCTAATTAATTTAGCTAGCTAGCTTTTTTTGCTAATCTTGCTTTTATATTATATTGTGTAATTAACACCAGTATTTGAGACTAGTGGCTGATGAGCATGTTCAAGTTTGTGATGAATTTTCACTTTAGCTCCACCGCTGTTAACCTGAGAGTAACATTGCTAGGTGGTGCACACTAGCCTGAGGAGACGTTGCTGTAAGGGAGCTGTAATCGATCGGCGAGTTTCTCCTGAACTCTCCTCATCTCCGGGCCATTCTTAAAAAGCTCCACCTCCATCACGGCGTTTTTGTTGTTCTCCACCGTCTCCACCAAACGCCGACATCCATCGAAAAACCGCATCAGCTCGTCATTAATGGTGTACGACAAATTCACACCTACAAGGACATAGAGAACCGAGTGAGGGGGCGTGGCCTGTGTGTATGTACATCTCAGGGAAAAGGCGTGGCCTCTGTGTCTCAGTCTCAGTGAAGGAGGCGTGGCCTCTGCGTCTCAGTCTCAGTGAAGGAAGCGTGGCCTCTGTGTCTCAGTCTCAGTGAAGGAGGCGTGGCCTCTGTGTCTCAGTCTCAGTGAAGGAAGCGTGGCCTCTGTGTCTCAGTCTCAGTGAAGGAGGCGTGGCCTCTGTGTCTCAGTC
>JAQMYM010000005.1:5992028-6002482 GCA_030014255.1 Parauchenoglanis ngamensis | reverse complement strand
CCAGACATTGAATACAAAAGAAAATCAGGAGCAAAACACTTTTAATTCTGTTGAATTTAATAGCTTATGCGACACATAAACGTGACTAAATACGTTATTGTCAGTAAACATATAAATGTCTATTTCTCAGAGTGTCTACGTGATGCAGTAAAACCAAAACTATATTTGTGCATACCCAGTAGGTACCTGTCACAATCAGCGAAAACTTTTCAGCAAGCAAGACTTTTCAAAAAAATTGTTGTGCAGTGCTATCATACTAATGACTGCAAATTTGGTTTAAATTCAGAATATGCCTTCCCCTCTAATTATTTGATAGCTTATAAAATAGCAACTTATCTAGCACATCCTATTAGTTTGCATTTAATTTATTTTTATATAGTGTGCCAACAGTTAAATGTGTGCATGACCCAATGAAGCCATAAGATATAAGCCATGAGATCATTAAATCACAATGTGTGTGCATGGGATGCATCATGCTTTTAATTTGCTATTTGGAATTGTCAACTTAATAAAGAAATTCTGGTGTTTATATTTTAATGTTTTAATGTTTTGGTTAATTCATTGTGCACTTATGCCCACAGTTTACATTTACATTTATGGCATTTGGCAGACAGCCTCATCCAGAGCAACTTACATAAGTGCTTTGAAGTCTTTATCAGTAAATATATATTCTATAGATACTGGTTCACTACGACCTGGGCTAAGAAAAAAAGACCATCTAAAAACTTTGCTGGCAAGTAATACAGAAAGGGTTTTTTTTTAAGTTTTTTTTTTTAAAATAAATAAACTTCTAGTCCAAATACTTCCAAAAGATGTAGGTCTTTAGTCGTTGTTTGAAGACACCCAGTGACTCAACTGTTTGGACATCTAGGAGAAGTTCATTCCACCACCTAGGTGCCAAAACAGAGAAGAGTTTAGATGCATGTCTTCCTTGAGAGATGGCGGAACCAGTCGAGCAGTGCTAGAGGATTGGAGGGAGCGCAGTGGAAGGGGCAGGGTGTGATAAGTGCTTTGAGGTAGGAGGGTGCTGGCCCATTTTTGGCTTTGTAGGCAAACATCAGTGTATGGAATCTGATGTGGACAGTTACAGGAAGCCAGTGAAGGGAGCGTAGCAATGAGGTGGTGTGGGAAACTTAGGAAGGTTGAAAACCAGACGTGCAGCTGCATTCTGGATCAGTTACAGAGGTCGATTGGCGCTCAGAGGCAGACCTGCTAGGAGTGTGTTACAGCAGTCTAGTCTCGAGTTTGAAGGATAATCTGACCGAGAACTTTTGTGCTATGCATCCAGCTCATTTTATACATAAAACATACTGATGTGTACAATTTCAGTAATAAATCAGTAATATGAGTAATAAATTAACTCTGAATACAACAACAACTCTAAAACACTCATAAACAGTAAATTTAGAGCTTATTTTGTTAATAAACTATATTTTAATAACTAAATTAAGAAGAATACTAAATTCTGCAGGAAGCCTGCAGGCCTATTTGCAGGTAGCACTCACTACACATTGGTCACATTATGATGATAATGTAAATGTTTTGTAGTTTTAGACCCCTGTTCTGAAATATTTTTGTCAGTTTCAGGGCTCGGGCTCTGATTTGCATTTGACTGCCTTCTGAATATGGTTTTTCATACTTCAGAAAGCTTTAACTAAGGACTCAGAGCTTCTTGTTCCTGCTTGCAGAAATTGTACCAATCCCTCTAGAAATTGTCGCAATTCAAACTCCCATTGCAGTCCTAGTTTGGAAACAGGTTGTTGACACCCAAAGGCCCTCACATTCATTTTTGAAAGCATATTCCTCCTCCTGTAAAGTACAGTAGAGAGACTTTTTGATTGATAGGCAGCTTGCTACTGATGGATCAAGATAAATCTTTTCAGAAGCTCCAATGCTGGCAACCTACTTAATAATTCATTCATGAGTGACGAATCAAAGCACAAGGGTTCTGAAGACTGTAGCTTATACTATGGTATTGTCTGTGGCCAGCTATGGACCAGAGACTGTAACAGAATGTGTAATATCCAGGGTGTTATGAAAATTACATTTCCCATGTCCAAAACCAAAGTTGTAATAAACACTCTTCCTACATTTTGCAGTACAGTCCTGTGCCTAAGGGAATTGGCTGCACAAACCACTTATTCACACAACCGGGAAATGCTCATAAAGGCAGAGAGACATCTCAAAACAAGTTTGTTGGAAGGTTACATATGTAACCAAAGTTTTACAACTGACTGGAGGACTGCCAGAGCAGTGCCCATCAGAGCTAATTGCATTTTTCCATTTGCTCAATTCCTTGATGAGTACTAATAGCAAAGTTTTTACTGCAATCTTACAAGTATAAGCTACAAAAAAAAGCCCGTGCAAGATCATGCTTTATCCTCTGTCCATTCTCGTCAGCCCAACTGACCCAGGTTTCTCTGGCAGTCCTCCTCTCAGTGGTAGAACCATGGCTACTTATATAACCTTCTATTCTACCTCCTTTCATTCCAGACAGCCAGGGTTGTTTCCACTGAAACTAGTGGAGGCTGGGTTTCAAAGTTTTCACAAGTGTTTGTGATAAACAGCACTCATAAATAGTGCATAGTGCTTTATTGAGACTAGTCACTCAAATAATTCTGCTTAGTACTACTGAAGAAGAGAATCACTCAAGGTATTGATACTTTTCTTTAGGTTATTGAGAATAACAATTACTGAACATTCAGATACTGCTCCCTGTGAGGCTCAGAAATACTCATGGTGCTGATAATGTGATATTTTGTGGATAAAGAGGATACTTTTAATATTCTACAGAAGGTGAGGATTACTGAAATGTAGCACAGAGCACAGGGGTTTGGAACAAAGCAACATTCAGTGTGTAAAATCTAGTGAAGGTAGATGACGAGCTCTATGTTGCTCTATGTCACTGTGACATTTTGTTTCATGAAAGTCCACAAGAGCTGCTTGGAAGAAGGTACGTCTTCACCTGCACTCACCTATGGCTGTGCAATTACTTCCTTCACCCAATGGGCTAACCTGTCTTTAGACTGCAGAGCCTATTTATGGTTCTCCCATAAGCAAATATTTGGTCAGTGACTTCCACTTAGCACTTGAAATCCCTCACTAGTCACAGCTCATGCTCACTTGTAAGTGTAGACAGGTTGATAGGTTAGGCCACAGCATGACAGGGTTGATCTCTTGTCCCTGAAAAACTGGCAACCTGTCCCCTGTGAGCTCTCAGAACTGCCACATACACTTTTAGGGTATATTCAGAAAGAGATGTTTCTTGTTGACTCAACAAAAAAGTCTAAAACATTGTCAGGCTTTCTGATCTGTGTACTATTCCTACTGCCTGTTTTCCTAGTAACAACTTCACTTTTACAGTCAGTATAGCCAAATGACTTAGATCTTGCACCTCTGTGGGGTGCAACCCTGTATTTGGCAGTGGCTGATCATAAAACTGTACATGATACCCTGCTGACAGTGTTCAGTAACCACTGGTCTGTTGTTATAGATATTCTATACTCTGGTGGCAGAGGGGAAAATCATCCCACCAGCATCTGTGTGATTTCAGTACTGACAATGGTATCCCCCTACTGCATCCTATGTAGCTCCTTCTCTATTGCAGTCTTAGAAACCCAAAATTATTGGAATAATGTTGCAGTGCAGATGAGAACCTTAGCATAATCTGTTGCATCAGGTGTTTTGCTCTCTTCATAATTAGAAGGTGCAATTAACACTTCCTAGGACTGTGCGTGAAAAACCTGTCCAGATACCAACCACAGCTGCCACAATGCATTTTACCAGCTCTGCAAATGGCATTTGAGCCAACCAAATATATTTCTTTGTCCATGTTAATAGATACAGTGATTTGCTGCATTCTGTTGCCATGACTCCCATAGCTTGAAGTCCTATATCTAAGATTTCTGTGCCTTCTTACTGTGCGCATTTCATTAAGGGCGAGTAGCAAGTGTGCCACTGTTTCAGCAATACAATTTACATTATGCAGTGTATCATATGCTTTACAATCCAACATATCAGCTCTTCTATATTTGGGCTGTATGCAGGACGGTATTACACACAAGCATCACTAGTCTGTATTAATGAGGCATCTGGCATCTATACCACTTCTCATATCAGTCAAAATGTGCATAGGAGTACATCAATATGATTGGTAGCATTGTAGCATAGCAAAACCACTCACATGGGTGGATGCATCAAAACATGGATTAAGCACTTGTCCAGCAGTATTGTGTGAAGGATCCGTCTTTACTTTTGCCAAGTAAAGTGAAAAAAGTGCCTACAGAGCATATAGTGATGCTGTTGTGCTGTGTCCCAGCTTTACAATCCACTATTTAGTGTGTTTTGTTGTCAGGCTTGTCTGAAGCCGTGTTTGCTGTTCACTTCACTCTGCACTGTGGCTGTGCGGTGCTTGTGTAAGATGATGTATAGACAGCTTTTTCATTTCCTTTTGCGAAGAACATTTGCTGCAGTTAGGGCAGGCCTATGTGAATGCTTGTAGCAGATATTCAGGTTGACATAGTTACAACAATGTTCAACCCCAATTGCAGAAAAGTTGGGATGTTGGGCAAATTGTAAATAAAAACAGAATGCAATGACATGAAAATCTCATAAACCCATATTTTATTCACAACAGAACACAGAAAACATATCAAATGTTGAAAGTGAGACATTTTGCTATTTCATGAAAAATATCGGCTCATTTTGAATTTCATGACTGCAACACATCTCAAAAAAGTTGGGACGGGGCAATAAAACGCTGAAAAAGCAACAGATGGAGGAACAATTTGCAACTTCTTCTTTCGGCTTATTCCCCATTCAGGGTCGCCACAGCGGATCGTCTGTTGTCCGCTTCATCGATTTGGCTGGGGTTTTTCCACCAGATGCCCTTCCTGAAGCAACCCTCCCAATTCATCCGGTCTTGGGACCGGCACCACGAAGCACTAACTGTGCCCCCTAGTGGCTGTGACCATTCTCACTCACACCTATGGGAAATTTAGAGTAGCCAATTAACCTAATTTACATGTTACAGGACTGTGGGAGGAAACCCACACATGCACAGGGAGAATATGGAAACTCCACACAGAAAGGCACCCTGGGTGATCCAGGTATCTAACCCAGAACCTTCTTGCTTACCAGTACACCACCGTGTCACCTGAGGAACAATTTGCAATTAATTAGGTCAATTGGCAACAGGTCAGTAACATGATTGGGTATAAAAAGTGCATCTTAGAGTTGCAGTGTCTCTCAGAAGTTAAGATGGACAGAGGATCACCAATCCCCCAATCCCCTGCATCAGCAAATGGTGGAGCAATTTCATAACAAAGTTCAGCATAAAATTGCAAAGTGGTTGAATATATCATCTAGAGTACATAATATAATCAAAAGATTCCGAGAATCTAGTTAAATCTCTGTGCGTAAGGGACAAGGCAGAAAAACCATACTGGATGCCCGATCTTTAGGCCCTTAGGCGGCACTGCATCACAAACAGGCATGATTCTTTAATGGACATCACTAAATGGGCTCAGGAATATTTCCAGAAAACATTATCAGTGAACACAATTCGCCGTGCCATCCACAGATGCCAATTAAAACTCTATCATTCAAAGAAGAAGCAATATTTGAACATGATCCAGAAGCGCTGACATCTTTTCTGGGCCAAAGCTCATTTAAAACCCAGCATGTTATCAGTGCTTAGTTCAAAAGATAGCATTTCTGATGGTATGGGGTGCATTAGTACATATGGCATGGGCAGCTTGCATATCTGCAAAGGCTCCATCAATGCTGGAAGGTTTATCCAGGTTCTTGAGCAACGTATGCGCCCATCCAGACAACGTCTCTTTCAGGGAAGACCTTCCAGCATTGCATTTTCCAACATGACAATGTCAAACTACACACTGCATTAATTACACCATCATGGCTTCGTACAAGAAGGTCTGGGTGCTGAACTGGCCTGCCAGCAGTCCAGATCTTTCACCCATTGAGAACATTTGTCACATCATAAAACAAAATATACACCACAAATACAACACTTGAGCAAATAGAATCAGCAAAAATGGGACAACATTCCTTTCCTAAAACTTGAGCAACTGGTCTCCTCAGTCCCCAGATGTTTACAGACTGTTGTTAAAAGAAGAGGGGATGACACACAGGAGTAAACATGGCCTTGTCTCAACTTTTTTGAGTTGCTGCCATGACATTCAAAATTACCTTGTTTTTTCCATAAAATTATACATTTTCTAAGTTTAAAATTTTGATATGTTTTCTATGTTCTGTTATGAATAAAATATGGGTTTATGACATTTCCATATCATTGCATTCTGTTTTATTTTTACAATTTGCACAACATCCCAACTTTTTTGGAATTGAGGTTGTACATACACCAGAGTCCTGGTTCAGTCTGGATACTGTCCAAGTTTTGCATTTTCTTCCCGAGTTTGCATGGGTTTCCGCTGGGTTTTCTACCCCCTAGGTGTGAATAAATGTGTCATTTGGGTGCATTGTACACATAGGGTGTATTCATGCCTCTTGCTTAGAGTTTTCAGGATAGGCTCCGGATCTGCTGTGACCCTGACATGGATAAGAGAATGAGAGCAAGTCTTTTCTTGTTCTATACTAGCAGTGAAAATATGTTGTCTGCCAGGCTGTTTCTCAAGGGAAGGTTATCAAAGTAATTTTTTACAAGTAATTTTTTTGGTCTGTTGACACTAGTCAAAGGGTTGGGTTTATTCTTTGGGTGTGTCATGCCATTCAATCTGAACCCACAGACAAAAACCTAAACAGAGCTGCAGTCTACATATTCAAAAATAATTAGCAGTGAAAAAGATGTTATTTGTTATTTCATATCCTGGTGATTCTTTGACTCTACATATATCAATATATAATACTAACACTTTTATAATTAATATCCAAGATATGTCCAACATATGTCAAGACAATTTCAGATTAGCCTGTAGGTCTCAATTGCTGTGTCTGTATTGTTTCTTTAGTTTGTGCTGCAAGTACACAAATCACCAACAGTTTACCCAAGATAAGTGGAAATAAGTACTCCAGTACCAGCAGGGGCCTAATTGGAAGCTTTGCAGAGGCCTGTGTTTAAACTTTCCAAACATTTTCTCAAATGAGAGCAAACATCAGAGGACTCGTTTACCCAGTGCCAGAAGCTATGCCTAATATAATTAGGCTGTCTTTAAACTCAGTGTGAGATTGAATTATTTTCTGCTATGCTCCTCATTCCTACTAACAAGTCGATTTTCCAGGTTGCAGTTGAGACTGTGCTACCACCAAACTTATTACACTCAATAGGCATGGAGGAGAATCTAATCTCCCAATACTGTGCAGGATGTGTGTGTGTGTGTGTGTGTGTGTGTGTGTGTGTGTGTATCTGCATTCTTGTGATGCGTGTGTGTGGTTGTATTACAGTTGTTCGGTGACTGGGAGGCTCAGGGGAGGCGCATTATGAAGATGATCTCGGGGGGCGGTTTGTCCATCACGGGCTCTCACTCCTTGTGTGGTGATTTTATGTACAGTGGACACACCGTCATGCTAACACTAACGTACCTCTTTATTAAAGAGTGTGAGTCCACACACACACACACACACACACACACACACATACACACACACATTGTGCCATCTGGTGGTGATATTTGTCTTTACAGCCACTTTCCATTTTACTTCGGTTAGAATTCTAAAGTGTGTGTGTGTGTGTGTGTGTGTGTGTGTGTGTAGACTCTCCACGGAGGTTCTGGCTCTATCACTGGGCGTGTCGCAGTCTGAGTGTCAGTGGGATTTTCTGCATCCTCTTGGCTCATGAGCACTACACGGTGGACGTGGTGGTGGCGTACTTCATCACCACACGCCTCTTCTGGTGGTACCACACACTGGCCAATCAGCAGGTGGGTGTGGCCTGAGTGACGGTGACTTACGTGCCCAATCACTGTGAGAACAGGAGGGCGGGACTAGTGATGACACATTGATAAACACAGAGGCTTGTATAATCATGTTCTTCATGCAACACTCCTCTTTTCTTTTGTTTACATCTCTTGGTTAACCACCAAGCAACAGCCTAGCAATCATGTGCAGTACCATAGCAACCACCTACCGACCCCCTCGCAGCCACCTGAGATTACGTAACGACCACCTAGCAACAACCTGCTTTAACAAATTTTATAAACCAATAAACAAATGTATTAACTAAAAAATATATTTATTTATAGTTTTTTATACTAAATTAATAAACAAATAAATAATAAATAAACCAGTGTCTGTAATCCGTAACAAATAAAAATAACAATAAGTAGATAATTCGATACTTTTTAACTACTTAATACTTTTAAATACTTAGATAATTTTAGCAAAAAAAGAAATAAACAAGTAAGTAATGATTGTGTTCTCTCTCCTCAGTGTCTGAAGCAGGATTCGCAGATTAACGCGTTTTCTCGCGTCTGGTGGTTTCGTCTCTTCAGCTACTTCGAGCGAAACGTCCAGGGCGTCGTCCCTTGCCACTACCAGATGCTGTTGCCGTGGCTCCCGTTACCATGCCGACTGTCCCCGGGGAGCAGGGTGAAGTACAGCCGCACGGACTCGCCCTAACCTCGGAGACGGGAAAGAAAGCGACAGAGACTCGTTTCCCATCAGCCCCTGCAGCCGGGGCTCAACACTGTGATGTGGATTTTCCTTCATTCAGAATTTTTTTTTAACATCAAACGTCCCTGAAAAAGACGACATAGCGCCAAGAAATCGATTTTAATATATACAACGCTGCCGAGATTTCTGATCTAAACACACACAAACACTAAGGCTAAATTCACCACCAAATAGTATCTGCAGATTTTTTTGATATTTTTTATAAATACATTGTAATCGTATTAATTGTGTAGGAGACTTTTTATAAAGACTTTGGCAGATTTATTTTCCCAAAGTGAACAGAAAAAAGTATCGGCCGTTTTTTAGATTTGTATTTTTCCCGAATGCTGGAGCGTCTTAACGGGAGATTTCCGATTTTTCAGTGCCTTCCTCCTCAGCGATTCTGCACCCCACCGTTTCACACGGCTGTTAGCGTGTTAGCGTGTTAGCGTGTTCCTAAACTCAGCTTGGGCTCGGAATGTTTATTCGTCTTGTTGTGACCAAATCGTTTGAATGTAGGTTAAAGGTCAAATTCGCTTCAAATGATCGTCCAAAGAGATTTTAGATCTTTCAGAAATGTTCAGTTTTTTTTGTTCTGTGCTAATAATTACGTATGCAGCGTAGTAGAGACGAGCGCGACGGCTGGAAAGTGCAACAGAAAACAAAAACGCGACTGCATTCAATCAGAGCGGAAAGGGGCGGTCCTTACTGGACAGTACACGCTCGCTGCTGATTGGACACAGTGTTACTGCTGCTGAGTGCTACGCTCTGATTGGTCAGAAGGTGGTGATTAATTCTCTATAACAGCGGCTCTGACAGCAGCGCAGCTTTATTGTAATGCACTCGCTCTGATACGGTATCGTTTCCATAGTAACGGCTCGTTCACAGGGACGCGCACAGCACACGCTCCACATAAACCGATTTGAAGTTTTCTTGAGTGAGGAGGTGCGTGCGTGCGTGCTGTATGGAGTCTCCGGCGTGAGCGCTGTGTACCAGGCGGAGGTAAAGCTGTATAACCTTCAGCACAGAGGGGTTTCCACTGCACTGCTCTCTCACTCACATCACACGCTGCGATTTTTAACTTCATGAGAGTCAGCGGAGAAACTGTTTATAGCTGCTATAACATAAATGAGGACTGGAACTAGATTGTTAAATGCAACTATAAATGGATAAAAAGCATAAGAGCGCGTGGTGTTCAGTAAGGACCGCCCCTTTCTGCTTTCCGTCAGTGTTTCTGCTCGGTGGTTTGGTTCGGTTGCTTACGGGACGCCGTAGCCGAGCCCTGAGGTTGTACAATTTCAACAGCGTTACGATGTTCGATAACACCGTAAAGTTTTGCGAGCGTGCTGCAGCGGGCGTCACGACTCCAGTCCTCAACCAGCTTCAGTTTTCCTCTTGTTTTTATTTGTATTCATTTTAAATACTAAAGCAACAGTAACTTACAGTTTTATATGTAAGGACACCGAAAATTAAACCTTAGCAAAATGAAATATCTTCTATAAGGTGATGAGGTTGTGTCATATCGCTCAGCGTTACAGCCTACTGAGGCTCCCCGAGGGCCAACGCTCCCTCCTGGGCACTCGCTTTGCACAGATTTGTACAAAATGGCGGACAGAATAGACCCTCCAATGCAGTCTAGTAATAACATTATAAATTAGCATCTTTAAGCAGGCAGCATAATATATATATAATAATTAACAAATAAATATCACATGACCAGAATATATATATAAATATATCCATCTATCACATTATCTATAGCGCTTTATCCGTCTGGGTCGCGGGGAAGCTGGAGCCAATCCCAGCATGTTGGGGCGAGAGGCGGG
>JAQMYM010000005.1:5970197-5971969 GCA_030014255.1 Parauchenoglanis ngamensis | reverse complement strand
TGTGTGTGTGTGTTTGTGTGTGTGTGTGTGTGTGTGTGTTTGTGTGTGTGTGTGTGTGTGTGTGTGTGTGTGTGTGTGTGTACAGTTTGACCCGTCTGATCGGGTCGTTTTTTTGCTCCAGGTAGCCACCAGTTAGCACGTTTGCTAATGGAGGGTCATTTTACATTTTTTTTATTAACACTAGCATTTTCGTCTTAATTATGGAAATTAGATTTATGAAATATGAAATAATAAATATAGGAAACATTGAATACAGAATACAAAATAAAATAAACACATTATTTAATAGTAAATAAAATGTATTTATATAAGAAATGTACCCATTCAATATAAAATTTATATTAAATATTATTTTATTATATTATATATTATTCGTTTATAATAAATTATTTAAAGAATTAATAGGAATATAAATAAGAATATATAAACATGTAAAGAAATTATAAATAAAAATGTAAATAAGTGAAAGAAATTTTATATAAGAATGCGTAATAAAGTTCATAGTTTCAATTCAGAACATAAACTTATTTTTTAAATATATATTTAAAAATGCATTTGAATTGAATAAAATATTCATATAATTGAAAAAATGTATATAAAATACTTGTTTAAGAAATGCTCATTTTTATGGGTTCATTTAATAAATTAAACACAATGTGATTATATAAAAAGGGTAACAAATAATATATATTTAATAAATCTTTTGTACTTTTTTGGTGCATATTTATCTCAAATGCTGATTGAAAAATGGCAACGTTTTTAAAGGAAAATAATATTTTTATTTGCTAATTTGACATTTTCTCGGTAAAAGTGCCCTAAAAATGAAAAAAGAATAGAATTGAACGTGGCTGTAATAAGAGTGCGTAAACGTGACGGAGGTGACGGAGGTCAGTGGCTAAGTAGCGACAAAAACATCCTGTCAGAAATGTCGCTGTTTAATAGAAAACAAATTGCTCTGCACTTTTGGAGCACTGATAGGGAGTCATTTGTGTCGTCGTTCCTTTGTTAGGATCAGGTTCAGGAGTTCTTTTCACTCAGATTCCCTCCTCCTTCCCTCCGTCTTTCCCTCCATTTTTCCCTCCGTTTTTCCCTCCGCAGTTTAAATAATTCAGCTTTTTTTGGCTACATTCGGAGAGATTAGAGGACGGAAGGAGGCTGATGAATGGCACCGTTGTTCAGGATCGCAAAGCGTTACGGAGAAACAGAGACTCTCTCAAAGCCTACACACACACACACACACACACACACACACACACACACCTGTCCACGTAGACATGTGCACTCAGTTTCATTAACAATAAATCTTAACCCCGGTGTAGTGTGCGCTACTTAGCGACGTTCCGTCCCGCCGCTTCTCTCAGAGTCTCTTCAGAGTTTTAGAGTTTACGCAGTAACACTGAGGACAGACATGTAAAAGGTGAACAAAAGTGTAACCTCAAACTCTGAGAATTTAAGTGGGAGGAGTCAAAATCCTGAAAAATTGCATTAAAGTTCAGCACTTTAAAAAAAGGTCAAAATTATTTTAACTGAAATGAGAGATCAAGAAATCAGGACTTGTTTTTGTTTCATCGCATACGTTTGTCTATATTTCTAACAACTCGAACAATGCGTATGTTGGGGGCGGGGTCAGGGGCGGGGTTATCATCAGGTAACAACATGACATCAGTTTCTACTTTGTTATCAAACGCACCTGTAACTTATAACTGAGTTCTTAACTTTCAGGACAGAAATATAAAAGTGAAAGGTTTCAAAACAAGTAAAAGTGGGAGGAG